>VZTY01003681.1:374954-527439 GCA_013400935.1 Turnix velox
CTCTCAAGCCCGTCAAGGTCCCTCTGGATGCCATCCCTTCCTTCAGGTGTATCAACTGCACCACACAGCTTGGTGTCATCTGCAAATTTGCTGAGGGTGCACTCGATCCCACTGTCCATATCTCCTACGAAGATGTTAAATAGCACTGGTCCCAGTACTTTTTTTAACTCAATGGTTATGAGGAACACAAAATACTTCTGTAGATGCTTCCTGCTCCTTATATTATGGATAGAGCTGTGATTAGGGATAATAAGCATCAGAAAGATCAAATATCTGTACAACAGGAAACATTATGCTGTCCTCAGAGATGCCAAATTTTGCTTTGAGTCAGCACTAAACCAAGGCTCATTGATGCTGTTCTCCATCATCATGCTTTCACATGGTGAGGTCTTTTGGATGAGCTCTGATACAGAGGCACTCACCCCTCACAGCCCTTAAAAGGTCACACTTCATTGGAGTGTGAGCATCCATGACCAGAGAGAACTAGTCTTCAAGTTTCCAGCTGAACTAGATGATCTCAGAAAACCAAATTGAGCAGTTGTGTCAATTCTTGACACAGACTCTGAAACTGGAATTATAAACAAGAGAAAGCACAGCTCTGCTGTGAATTTTCCAGAATACACCCAAGAAGGCAAAGCCCTTTTCCATTTTGGATGCAAGGAAGTACTTCACATCAGCAGCCTGATAGACCTTGGTAGACCTCACACTCTGCTGTTGCTATTGTGAAACCTACTCCCTTTTCAAGGACTCTGCTGAAATACATAAAGCTACAACTCTAGTTGTACGGTATCAAGGCTGCATTTGAGTTTTGGCATACCAAAAGCAAGTCCTTCGTTTCTTGTTTTCATTCCTCCCCTCAATTTGTGTTTCTCCTGAACACACTTTCCCAAAGCCAGAGGCTTTTGCAGACATCCAGCTCTCTGTACTTTGCTGAAAGGTGAAACAGACCGTGTATAGCTGTGATTTACAGCTTGGGATAAGGGTATTTTTGGCTGTGTAGATTTAGATTTAAGAATTAAAAACCAAACAAAACAAGGCAACCGGCCTTCAGTCAAACTCACTGACCTGCCATCCTGTCAGATCTCATTAGCTAAAGATGTCCCAAATGGATCATTAATGGGGAAAGAAGCAAAACCGTGATTCAGAGTGGATCTGTTTTCCATTTCAAACACTACTGAGAGTAGGTAACTGACCAAGATATTGTAACTACACAAGATCATTACAGTAAATTGTGCCACGAGGCAACTTTGTAACAATCTAAACAGAATTTTGGCTGTCTGCAAAGTAATTAAATAGCAATAACATGCCCTTCAACATGCAGCCCAAGGATTTTTACATCAAATCTACCGGTTGTATTGATTTTACAAAATATACACACAATGTAACGTGTTTACCTACTTCCTTAGATTTTGTCTGTTGTTGGTGTATAGCACATGATGAAATATATACTGCGTAGACAACTGTTTGCACCTATGAAGTTGCCTGTAGGCATGTGGACAATGATTTAGGTGACATTTTCAAATGGCTACATGAGGATTATTGTGAACATTTTCTAGAATTTGAACTTATCTTATGCAAATTCCTGCCATGCATAGTATCGGCACAAAAAACCCAGAGAGAAAGTATGTGGGGATTATTGTGCAGTGTCACATCACTATTTATCCAGTGATGGACGGGTGAATTATTAGACTTAATCCCCGTCTCTACCTCCTTTTCCTTTTTTTCTTAACAATGAAACATATTTTACATCTTTAGGTATTTTTCTTCCCTTTCTAACCTTACATTTTTGTAGCATAAAACTTCTGGTGCTTGTCCAGGGCCAGGGATGCCAAATAACACATGAGAAAAGTTATTCTTTTTAATATTTCTATCCATCTGGAAACAGAAGTTGGGAGGAGCATCGGCTAACCATTCAAGCTGTTGATTGCTTCTCTGAATCAGACCCAAAATCTCATGCTTTCAAAGTTTACCAACCATCCTTCTCAAACTGTTATTTTAACTAATCCAAAACAAAAAGGCAAATGTTCTTTTCAACATCAGATCTGAATCACTTCTGTTCTCACTTTTTGGGGAAGTTAAAGAAAGAGTATTATTCCAGATGAAAATGGTACTGCTCAATCATATTTTCCTTATTTTCTTGAGAAAGAGTATCAAATCCACTACCAAAAGCAGGGCGTATAAAGTAACCAGATTTAAATTGCATAGCTCAGTCCCACCATTTGTTTTAAGTTAAACAGCTCAAAATTGAACAGATCAAAAAAGAAAGATCTTCAGTTAACACGAGACCTCTCAGTGTGAAGCAATGAATACTTTCATGTATATTGCTTTAATTAGTACAGGTGCTGTCTTAAAAAAATTAGCACGGTCTTCATTAACTGATAATGTGCACAGTTTTCTCTATAATTAGTATAAAGAGCACTTATGGAATTACAAAACAACTTTATCACAAAGACAAACACTTCTAGGATAATTCTAATATTTTTATAACCTCTGTTTGGGGTGCAATATACCCCTTAACATCTGTTAATATCGTCTATTCTATTCTACTTATTTTCAACAAAATAGTTCCAAGACAGTTAAGGATCAACTTACTGTGTTTCTGCAAGTTAATAGTATTAGATTAAAAAGAAAGACCAAACATATCCTAATGCTCTGTTGTTTCTGTCTAAATAAATATCATCATCTGTTGTTGAGATGCTGCCCTTCCTGCACCTTTACAACATATGGAAGGTTGAGAGAATAACCCCAAATGCCCTGAAGAATTAGCAAAGAAATAAGAAAGTGGGTTTATTCTGTGAGGTTTTATGTTTTGTTGTGTGAGCTTTTTGCTTTTTAAAAAGGTATTAAAGATGAGAAGATGTATGTGTAAATATTTGAGTTTCTAGGCAATAATAAAAAAACTCTCATGAGCTAACAGCATATGAAGCAATAAGGGAGAGTAATTATCATTGTATCACAGATAATTTCAATAATTTCCCTGATTAGAACTTAAAGCTTCTAAACCCACCTAAGTCTGAAAAGTTTGATGGTAAAAGTACCACTGATACCAACATTCTGTATTTGAGTAATCTTCTTTTAATAGAAAAACCTCTATGCTTTTTATTCCCTCTAGATACTTTCAATGTGAATTAATTTTTTTTTACACTTCATGATCAATTCTACTTATAAAAATTGATATTAATATTAAAACCACCTTAATATGGGCAAAACCAGGACAAAGATGTGGTTACATTCCTTTATATCAAGTACAAACACTGATGAAACATCAGTCTAATACAACAGAATTAACAGCAAAGTCAAGCTATATAAATTGCTTTGTATCTCCTGGAATTATTCCTTTTATTGATTAATCGAAGTCCCTCGAACGTCTTAACATCTTGAGGCATCTAAAGCCTCACATATTTATTCTTTGGAAAAGCATGTGTAACATTTACATTACAAACATTTAAAATAACAAGAGTGATCAATTGGTTCTATAGAGCAATTGCTCACCGTGGGATCCTGTGTACTAAGGATGTCTGGAAGCATTAAGTTGTGTTGGGAAAGATTCCTTCTGTGACGATTTACCTGAAAGAAAAAAAAAAAATAATCAAGGATTTAAGTTCAGTAGGGTTTCAAATACATACAGGTTTAAAGATGGACCAACAAGTTTAATTACTGAACACTCACAGCAACTACTGGATGGAGTTTTGAAAATTTGTTTTTCTTAGGACTATATTTCTGTGAAAACTGTTGTTCCTCTGAGTCCTGTGTATTTGAAATGTTCAGCTACTGAACATTAAACCTCTCAGGTATAAAAATATTTATTTGACATGACATGCTGGGATATTTACCTAACAATCAACAAACTAACAATAATACTTTGAATCACAAATTTTCCATCAAGAATCTCAAAAAATTGCTTAGCTGTTTAGATACTCCTGAAAGCAATTTACAGAGCAAGGAAAGATCCTAATTATCACCTCTAGGCCACAAAGCAAATAAATAAAAAAACTGGGAAATAACCGTGGACAAGTACATAATATATTTGTTACATTGAAACTGTTTTAAAGACTATTTCTTAAATCTCCAAGACGAAAAGACTACAGAAATACTGGACTCTGATTCTACTGAGTCTTGATTCATCCAGTTCCCTCTTTTCTAGGAAGAAGTCCTCCGAGAGACTTACCTCTGGACAATGATTGTATTATACCAGAAATTATTAAAGCATAATAAAAGTTTCACCACAAATCAAGGGTTTGGAAGAGCTCAGTAGCATTTTACTTCCTTACAAGTCTGCAACAAATAACAGGTCACCCAAAAGGGAGTGTTTGTGTGTATATACATGTATTAAAAACTTGATTTAAATGTCAAAAAATAATATAATTTGGGAGTTGCAATCCTGTAAAATTCAGTGACTACCTCCTCTTTTAACTGAAGCCAAAAAGCAAACAACAAAATATAGTCTCAACTAGTTCTCCCTGTATTCATCATAATGCATTCTCTTTTTCCCCATTAAAACAGTTTTAACCAGAAGTCATAATGTATTCTGTTTATATTCAAGTGTCTGAATATAGAAAATGTTCTTAATTAATCCAGAGGGCCACGCTCAAAAAACAGTTAAACATATTATGATCCCATATTTTTTCCTCCACACATTGCTTTCATGTTTATTTGTAAGCACTAACATTTTTAAGCCTTGAAATCTATATCCTAGATATTGCTCTGCTCTCCTAGTCAGAGCTAATGAGCTTAATGAATTACCAGTTCTAAATTTAATACAAACATTTCAAAGAAAGAGATAAAACATTCCTCACAATTCAAAAGTTTCTCTGACCTATTTATGAAGAATATCACTTAACAATTTCATTAAGGGTGAGTAACAGCTGGTGACATGGCTGTGTCCTAAAGTGTTTTTCTCTCTTAATATTCTGCATCTTAAGCAATCGAGCTTTCATAAGAAATACTTTAGTTAGTGGCAGTCCCTCCTTTGGGGAGAAAAAAAATGTCAGACCACATTTTCTCTATTTTGCAATCTTGTTTTCAGGAGTGTCATGTTCCTCTTTTATTAGCATGTAGGGTAAACAAGAATGATTTGCTGATGCTATTGAGAGAACTTCTAAGATTACGGTCTTACTATTTAGATTTTGGATGGAACTTAATATTAATGCAGGCAGAGGCTGGTATATAAATTCAAAATAAATTAATTCAATTTATCTTTTTCTTTATCTCTTCTGTTCAACAGCTCTGAAGGTTCTATAGTGCTCAAGACATATAGCTAAACTATTCAGGTCTAGATCACAGCAAGCTTTTCTTACCCAGATCCCCTGTTCTAATTATTCCTTAACATTCAACAGAGCATATTGCCCAGCAATGCTTTCCAAAATGTATTCTTCCTTCATCCAAATTAAATAAAAAGACACACTACCACTCTGTAGTACATACTTTAGCATTCAGCTGCTCTCTCCAGGATTTCTACTTGTCTGTTGGGGGCCCTACATGCAACTTTGTCACAAGCCCATCACAGCTTTTGGTCTGATCTTTGGTTCAGATCAGAGCATTAGGCAAAAGAAATGCTCTCATTTGATACATGCTGAAAAGAATATGTCACAAGCCCTAAATCCAGCCACAACAAAGAAAGGAGATAACGAAAAGTACTATTTTTGTTGTGCTAGCAGTAGTGCAATAAAAAGACAAAAGTAAAGTTTTCCAGGAAATAGGGAAAGGGAAGATTAAAATCCAGTTATGGATGATAATAGGTGCTTCAAAACCACTTTGCTGTGTGCAAAGCAGGAAAATTAAGGAAAACTGTATGTGACAATGAGAAAGAATAGACTACCTGATTATTCAACATGATACTGTCACCAATAAGTTGTCATCCATATAAAATAAAAGGAATTGTACTACTTCATAGCCCAGGAAGTCCCGAAGCTCCAGAGTCCAAACCTAGTTACAGAAATACAACCAAAATCCAGAGCTATGTAAGATGAGATCAAGTTCTCCTAGAAAAAAAATGCCTGAATATTTGGTTTACAAATAGAATTAGTGGAAACATCAACAAAAACATTACTCATTTCTACCAGTTTCTTGGTTTAGAAATGGAACTTAGAATCAAAACAGCTCAGAAAAACTCAATAACAAAGACAATCTACCCTTTCATAGAGTTGACTTCACAGAATTTCAGCAGGCTTTACACAAATTTGGTCTCAAATCTATTTTATAAATACTGCAGGATGAATTAGTTCACCACCTCATTTGCAGTACCTTCAATTCAGTGCTAAACATGTTCTTAGCAGGGGAACTAGGTGACAGTAATCAATATACCCATCTTTCAATGTATTTAGAACACCAAAATATTCAGAGGGCTCAATTATTTCCATTCTTCCTTTCAGTTTTTACCAGATAGAGCATAAAGGAGACATTTTGAGGTTTTTTTTCCCCCTCTATCACTCCATTCGATTACCCAAATAAACTAAAGAAAACCCTAAGTAATATCTGTCACAAGTCCTCTACCTCACCTCCCAGGGTATGATGAAAGGCAGAGATTTACACAAGTTCATGAGATCCCTTTTTGGGAAAGGCGGCTTATCAGCAGTTTTCTGATTTGATGAACATTCTTCAGTCAGCAACAATGTCACCTGCAGCATTAAAAATCCACTCTGTGAGTGCTTGCAAGTCTGTGGGCAAGTCTGGTTTTGTTAAATTCAGCCTCAGCAGCCCCTCCTTTCCCTTAGCTAAAGGGTATCCATCTCCTACCAGAGTTATTCCAGCATCTCAGCACTAATCCATCATCATCCTTTCCACAAAAGCAAAGCCTCCATTACATATGCCTGGTATCCCAGCCAGATAGGACAATCATATGACATCTGCCACTTTACCACAGTAAAATACAATAACCTGATGTTTAATTTAATTTCTTTCTGTGTTCCCATTTATTCTCCAAATTCCCTCTGTTTTTGTGGGAATCCATCCCAACTAATTCACTGCTGCTCTCTTTAAATAAATGCCACACAATTTGAAGAGACTACTTGGATTTTATTTCCCATTACAAGCATATTTCTAGATCAAATTCATCTATTCACAGAGAAACAGCATACTTCTTTTTGATTTCAACCAAACCTAGCAAAACCAAGCAGCATTTCTCAAAAGGTCCAGGCAGGCTCCTATAGTGCAAAATTACAGACAGTAAATTATCTCCTGAAGCATCATTCTTAATAATTCAGGGATATGAGTGAATTGTAAGACATCACTAAGTGATTTTCAACATTATCAAGTTATTTGCCACAAATTATTTACCCACAAAAGTCACCTATGAGTAGCCTGGGAAAACTATACTTTGTTCAAACAAACAGTTATCTTCCAGATGGGAAACCTGGGATGACATCATCCTGAAGTTTTCTCCATCAATCACTGAATTGCTCCACCAAATTGGTTCTTATAGAGGTTATTAAATATCTACCTGTTCCGGCTTTGGCCATCCTTTTTAGGGTTTTAACTACTGATTTGTTTCATCCTACCCAGATAGCAACCATGAAATCATAGAATGCATTGAGCTGGAAGTGACCTACTAAGTTAATCTAGAATAACCCCCTGCAGTGAGCAGGGACATCCTGCACTAGATCAGGTTCTTCAGAGCCTCAGGAAGCCTGGCCAGAGATGGGGCCTCAAACACCTCACTGGGCAACCTGGACCAGAGTCTTACCATCTTTATGGGAAGAACTTCTATCTCATGCCTCATCTAACCCTGCCCTGCTCTAGTTTCAAACCACTCATCCTGTCACTCCATGCCCTGACAAACAGCCCCTCTCCAGCTTTCCTGGAGTCCCTTCAGGTACTGGGAGGCTGCTCCGAGGTCTCCCCACAGCCTTCTCTTCTCTAGGCTGAACAGCCTGAACCATCTCAGCCTGTCCTCATAAGAGAGATGCTTCAACCATGGACATGGACCACTGAAATAGAGAGAAACCCCCTGCTGTTTAATCTCTGCTACTGCATGTTGCTCCACCCTGGCCCTGATCCAGAAAAGCACTCTGCAACGGGTTTAAGTGTTTTTCTGGGTCAGGGCCAGAACAGTCCAGCCTTTACAGGATCGAACTTAGTGGTGGCAGCTTGAAAATCTGCAATAAATGTATAAACTATCCACATGAACTTTTTGAGAAAACCAACCCCTCCAGAGAGAAGAAGGGGTGACACCTGATTTAGTGATGCCTGTGGTCATTTCATTCCCAGTCACTTCCATACCCCAGTGACAGCTTTTAATTGCTCAGTGAAACGGTACAAAAATGCATTGTAGCATTTCTTAGTGGCCCCATCCCCTGAAAGACACCTAGATGATGGCAAGAGAAAGGAATACCCTGTAACATTTCACTCATGGCTGTGCTCAAAGTGATTTGCTTATTTTTTTAAGATCCAGTCCTAAGCAGTAGGGCAAGTCCATCATTATCTACAGAAATGATTTGGAAGTAGCCCTTCTATGATATGGTTTGTTTCTCACTGTGAAAGGCACCGAGAAAACCTCACTGGGAGATGTTCTTTGGTCATCACAGCAGACAAGGGACTGTGCAACTTCATGAAATGGAGACTGCCAAGAAACAGAAGAAGCAAACTCTTCCCTTCAACTTGCTGCTATGGATGTTCTTGGCCCATCAGAGCTGTGCAATAGCTCAGCAGAAGACTATACAGCCAAACAGAAGTGACCTTGAGACCCAGTAGCTTCCTTGCTCACAGCAGTGGCCACTGATGCTCCTGGCTTCTTCTAGAGCCTTCCTAATATCCTCCAGAGGATAACGTTAGAACCACAGGGATTTACCATCTTCGCTTGTCCCAGATAGATTTCTTCAGAAGAAAAGGTAACAGACAGCATAACGCTAGGTCTCTGCTTTTTTCCCCTAAGGCTTGCAAGGGGGGTAAGAGGCAGGGGGAGAGAGGCATGAAATGCTTTTCAGTCCTGCCCCCAGCAGCCCATGTTTGCTCACAGAATCACAGAATGTCAGGGATTGTCAGGATCCTCACCCTCCCTCCCCATCCCCAGACACCCAGAAAAAACTTGTTACTACGCAGGTGACCAAATGCTTTGCTGGGGAATAGGAACTTGCATGGATGGAGCTTTTGTGCGCTGGCTGCAGACCAGATAATCTCTCTATGCATCATTTAATAAGAAAACCACTTCACAGTCCTTACAGGCTTGAGTTTGTTACACATGACACACTCTCAGCAGAATCCGCGGGCTCAAGTCAGTGGGGGAAAAGAAAAAAAATAAAAGCAAGCAGGATTGTGTTGCATTCCCCCTGCATGTCTCCCTTTGAGCACACTGCCCTCCACATTCAGTTCACATCTCCAGAGCCTGTGAAAATAATGATAATGGTTTTGCTTCCCTTGACCTCTTGCTCCTTTATAAATCAGAATCCTATAGACCTTTCCCACAGAGCCAGGGTCCTCTGACAGTATTCCAGCCTCTGAAGGTAGGTATTTGATATTAAGGCAGTTTAATCACATGGGCGTGCTGCCTGGCTTCAGAACTTGCAGTAAAAGCACTTGTCTACAGCAAGAGTGTCTCCATTTATTCAGTCTCTTCTTTCATGAAAGGAGGGCAGAATAATTATCCAGATCCTCATTTAAACAAGTGTTAAAATGTACTGTTTCTCTGTGAACAGAGTAAATAATCATGAGTTGATTACAAAGCACGGTATGTTTGAAACTGTCACCTTCTTTCTCAAAACTGTAGGAGTCACGATGCAAATTTAGGGCTAATATTTTAACTCCAAATTTGGAGAGAATACAGTTCAGGTTAATATTTTAACTCCAAGGATAAGCCGCCATCAGGCACCAGATACTGTTCTCCATTAGTGGCTTACTGTTTCCCAGGAGCAGATTTTCCCTGGAGTGGGAGTCCTTTTGTTCCTCTCTAGCTACTCAAATGAACTTTGAAATTTGTCCAATTGATCCTTGCTTTGAGGGAGTCCCAGCTGATGTACTTGGCTTCATTTGTAGCCTTTTCAGGAGTATGAGATCTGCCAAAACCATATGTAGAAGGGGAGACAGCTACAAAAGGTTCCTACCACCCATATGAGTTCAAGAAATCCTAAGGCTGCTCTAAATTAGACTGTGGGTCACTCGGATTTGCCCACCTGGGGATAAAACAGCCACAAAGACATCAACAGCTGCGTTACTGCAAATCCTCAGGATTTCCAATAGGAAAATCAAACTGGAACCTGGTCCCAAGCTTCAATATTGTCCTATATAATTGTATTAAACACAACACTCATTAATTCAAGAAAAGAGCATTTAAAGTATATATTTCTACTAACTTTTTTCCCTTAACAGCCTGTAGTAATAAAGTACTGAAACGTACACACAGTTGACAGTCTGTCCATGCATAAAAGTGCGTATTAAGAAATAAAATATATTGATAAGCTTCCTGCTCAGATTTTCCCATTCCTCATGTAGTTGGTACTTTTGATTCACCCTGCAATTGGAATTATTAATCTTAAGTACTGCAGGTGCTTTGGTAAAATTACAGATGAGCAGTGCACCAATGATAAATGAAATATGGAGTGAAACCAGCAAGAACAAAGATGTAACAGACATCAGTATTTAACTGTTGTTTGCCTCCAGTATTTACCTCTGCAAAAATGTTTTCTTTCATGTTATGTCTCTAAAAGGTAAAGATTAAAGTTAATATTGACAAAGAGTTAACAACAAATCATGTTTTCATGTCGCCCTTGGATCTTAGAAAAATAAAGACAATGAATGTGAGAACTCAGTTATGACAGCAAACTGTGTCAGCAACTCTGGCCTGAAACTGCAGCCCAGAATAGTATTATAAGGGTAAAAGGACAAGGAAAAAATATTAAAACTTACTAAATAAAAAGTGCAACAAAAATCCAAAAGAATTTCATTTTTAAAAAAAATCACATCCAGCATATAAATTGCAACCAGAATGCACTCAAAAGCTAAGTCTCTCCTGAAAGGACTGTCTTAGTAGAAAAAAACATAATTAACATTGATGTCACACTCTTGCAAGTCATCAGTTACTCTGAACCATGTAAATACCCTTGTATAAAATATTATTAATATTCCTAGACAGATTCCCAGTCCTCTCTAGTGGACTCCACGTTAGTGTATCTCTTCATCCTGCCTACCTCATTTTTTCTTTTGGATTTAAATGAGCCAAAAACCTCACCTTATGCTACTGCAGAAGCAATTTTTATTTTTGAAGGTTAATCCAACTCAGCAGGATTTAGGGATGGCACTTTTGCTTGGTCGTAGGCATGTTGGCTCAGGCCAGACAGCTGTTTGGACATTCTCCACTGGGAATCTTGCCCTCAACACCCACAGTTGATGCACATACATGGTCTACTGGCTGCCTACTTCCATGCCCATCTGTTCAGATGGCATGGTGCCCACTCACAAGTTCGCTGGATCCTTGCCCTTAGTGTGTAGATGCCAGGCAATGATGGGCTTAGATGGGCAGCATGCAAAATACTGAAAGTGATCATTTTTTTTCTTGTAGGAAGTCCTTCCTCTGCAATAGCACTGAAGCATGGACACCACATGCTACCCTACACTTAATAACACCTGTGAACATATATGTGCCAGAAATACAAAGGGAGGGGGTTGGAATACACCGAGAGGAAAAAATAAAGAAGTGGAATGAGACAAATAAAAATTGCAGAGGTTCCTGCATAAGAATATGCTCTATTTTGTCAACTGTGATGGAGGGATACCTGGGCTAACTTGAAACAAACTGGCTTGGGCATCAGAGCAGCACAGCCTTGGCCACATGAGCTGAGGCACAGCCTGGTCCCTAGTGCTTCCCAGCCTAGTTCTTCCAAGACCCAGCTTAGTTTAAAACTACCTTGGGCACTACACATCACTCACTGGTCATAGCATTAAAAAATAAATTAAAAAATCCTAGACAGATCATACTGAAACCACTGTGAACCAAATCTAGATATGTCTATAATTGTTTACTTTAAGAATATTCCACATGAACCATACTGTAGAAACTATTCCATGGTAAACAGCGGCAAGAGTAAAGGTAGATATTAAAAATACCATTTTAACAAAGATCAATTTTCATTTTTGCTATTGCATTTTGAAGTAACAACAGAGAAAACTGTGCTTGGGAAGAGATTCTTCTTATAAAAATTATTAGAGGAGGCAAGTGTCTCTATTTTTTTTGTAAGACCAAAAGTTAATCTTATTGCAGATATTTAGAATAAAGCAGGGACCTTAAAACTGAAAGATCATTTTCTTCCTAAATAGAGCTTTTTTACCAGCAAATCAACATATCATAGTAATTTTGTTACTTTAAATATCAATCTAATAATCTACTTTAAATACAATTCCAAAAGAATAAATTAAAGTGTTAATAAAATCTATTTGAACAAATTCAAATGTGCACTTAACTCCCATGGAATTTGTCACACAATTCTTCAGCTGTCCTTCATACACTGCATGAGAGTCACTAGAAAAGTTACCTACTCTAGTTTCTGCTCTTTGGTTAGATCACTGAAGCTTTTAAAAGAAAGCAGAGTGCTCTCTGCAGCAGAGAATATTTCCAATGGAGTTTCCCAGGACTGCTCCTTCCTGCCAACATTCTGGTGAACAAATAATCACACTTATAAGCACTCATGGGGAAAAAAAAAATTAAAAAGAAAAAGAAAAATGAGTTGCAAACACCCATGTAAAATTTTCACCTAAATATTCTAACAAATTTTTTTCTCCTTTTTTTTTCCCCCTTTCTTCCCTTTTTTCTTGCAAAGTAGACCCCAACACTGCTCTAAGAATTGTAGATGCTTGCTAGCAGGCTGAAAAGAGATATAAAGCTATAGTATGGCTGGATCTGCAGCTTGGCTTGGGGCTCTCATCTAGTCAGCAGTGGAAGCCTGGGCTTGAAGGCACATTTAAGCTGTGTCTAACTTAGTGTTTACTCTGGGGTGACTGGATTTGAGTGGGCTGTCCCTACCCTAGAGAATTGTTTCCTGCACAGGGACATCAGTCTTGTCTTTGAGCATCCTCCACCAAATCAGTCATGTATGACTACTTAATCTGTTTTGGTCAGGACATATTGTCAAATCCTCATGTCCAAGTTACACAGGAGCAATGCCGAAAAAGTCCTGGCTTCAGAATTAAATTAGATTTATAAGCAACACAAGCCAAAAAAGTCTCATTGAACAGCCAATAACAAAAATTCAAAGAACTCAAGTAGAAACTATTTTACTCTCACTTCCAAACTTAGTCCAAACTTAGTATGTTTTTTTTTTTTATTTCAACTTAAAGAAGTTGAACTTTCTCATTTGTAAGATCTAGGTTGCTGATTCCAGGCAATGAAGAGGTAAAACATTGGTTTTTACAATGGAAAGTCCTTCCCTTTTGTCACTAGAGGAATTTTCACCAAGTACATTTTTAATGTGATTGGAAGGAACATCATGTAACACGGGTCACAGTTGAAAACCCCATAGCTAAATCTTATTAAAAACTATTCAGAGATTAAAATTAGAGACAGTAATACAGAACCACTTGGATACCTGTCAGATTGATAATATCTAGATGACTACCACCTGCTCCCCCTTTCTCTTTGTGCTAATAACCTGAGTAAGCTTGTAGATGCTTTGTTTTCCAGCCCTGCTGCCTCATATTAGTCTCTCATATCTCTACAATCTGTAATCTATAAAAAATAAGCAATAAATCAGTATTGCTTATTAGCATTTTTCAGAGTACTGATGTGCATACACAGCAAAAGAACAAATCAAGTAAAGTTTTCAAACAGATTTTCCCAGGTGTCATTATAAAGGCTAACATGAGAGAAATAGACTGATCAAGATAACTGATCTACTTCAAGTACCTTTTAAAGCAAATGGATGAATTTGCAAGGGTCAATTAGCAGGATGACTCCTTTCACTCTGTTAGACATCGTGACATTCAGGCAGGAAAAGAAGCAAAAAATATTTCAAAGCTTAACTTGGTTTTCACCATTCCTTTGAAATATCTCGGTTTCATATTTAAATCACAACCTTGTAACAGAGCAGGTAGTACAGCAGTGATTGCTAACACTGTTACACAGCTCTGGGATTCTCCACTTGCAATTTCCCTTCATCATACACAAAATTAATATTCTAACACATTTGCCAAAGTCTGCTGACACAGCAAATATATTTAATGCAAAAGTTAGGGCTTGTTTGGTATGGGGTTTTATTAATACTAAAATTAGTTCTTCAGCTTTGTATTAGGCTTCAGAGTTCTTGGTTTGATTTTTTTTCCTTCCTTTTTAACCCACGTAATAAAATGTCATCCATTTGTGCCTTGGCAAAGTAAGAACTGCAAATATTGCTCATGTTGATTAGACATTGTTTTCTCATTTATCCTTCCTAGACAAAGAAAAGTTTTAAATTATCTGCCACTCCATCTTGCATTCACCCCACAAACTGGATCATGAGCTGGAGGCAACATGTAGGAGTTTCTGATTCAGGCACACCGAATCTCCTGGTTTTACTCCGACAGCAAACCACTTAACATGGATAAGGAAGAAATGGAATCATGCTGTTTGAAACTTCTGAAGTGTCTAGATAGACTGGAAATTGCCCCAGATTTCATTTCCCTCACTCTCTTCTGGTAGAGAAGTCATCTAACTTACATTCAATAGAAAAGTCTCAACAAAGGAAAACAAAGGAAACACTGTCATCCAAAATGAGCAGCATATAAAGATGACACTTACTACAACTATGCTGCCAGAAAAGTCACTGATTTTATAAAATAAAATACATATATAAAGTTTTGAAAATGAACAAATGAGACAAATGTTCTTAGTACCTTCAGTGGTAAATTATTAAACAGAACCTTGACTGCATCCTCAGTGCATATGTACCACAATGTATGTACATATCACAGTAACAGCAAAGTCACAAACACAGATCACGTAATAGATGGAAAAAAAAACTTTGATATATCACTTGTGGGCTGGGTTTCACCCTCCTTCATCCCCAGCTCAATGAAGGCTTTCAAACAGCACCTGCCACTGTGTCTCTCTTCTTCTCCACCCCTCAACATGGATGAGGAATCAAGATGGCAGCATTTATAGGAATGTTTATATAAATATTTCATCCAAACTATGCTGGACTTCTGTTTGATATCTCCCTGGAAGGGATCCATTCCTTATTTGAAGGCATGAAAAAATGATGAATTTACCAATTCTCTTGATAGTTTCCCACTAGTCTTTGCAAAACGTACTGTAACTCTCATTTTATTTTGGGGGGCTTCCAACTTCCAGGCATTTCATCTTGTGTTGCCTTTTTCTGCTACATTAAAGAATCATTTGGTGCCCAGTGCTGTTCCTTAATGTAGGCAAGTATGAAATCAATTGCTTTTCAATTCCTTTCAGATAATTTAAACATGCTGAGGACTTTAAGTCCTCCATCCACATGACAATTTTCCAGAGCTCCAGTTCTCTTTTCCTGTCTATTCCTCACATAATCTTTGCCATTTTAATAACACTACTCTAGATTTCTTTTCATCAGGTGCCACTAAGATACATGAACATTTCCTACTTCTCTTATTCATTATCACACAGAAGGTTCAGCCTAAAATTTTGGATGTCAAAACACCCCTAAGAGCTCTGAGCAGCAAAATCTCAGAATGTGGTTCCTAGTTCTGTGAACAACAGCATGGCCTCTGCTTCCCATTTATACATACACTTGGAGGAATTAAAATGCAGTTTCAGCCATTAAGCAATCCAGATCATTCTCCAAGTGCCTTTATCCAGACCTATTTGCCAGTCCATCAATCCTTGCTTTATTTTCAAATGTTATTAGAACTGTTCTATTTACTTTCCTATCATGGATAAAAAGAGTGATTAGTGTCAAGCTTAATACTAGTCCCCAGAGAACAACTCTCAAAATTCACCCAGTTGATGATGATTCTCCCGGGACTACTTTCTGAAACGTGTAAATTAATCAGTTCTTAATCCATTTAACGTGTGCTTCACTGATACAGCACATAGCTAATATTTAATCAGAATGTCACATACTATTAAGTCAAGTGACTCACAAACTTTCACTGTATCTCACAAATATGGCTGCCTTTTCCCACCAGATTTGAATAAAAAAATAATTTTTAAAAAAATCATGCTGTTTGGTTTCCCCAGGTTTGGTTTTTATTTAGTTATGACAATAGTTATCAACAATACTCCTAACTTTATGGGCTCTTTAATTAAATCCTGTAACAAATTTCCCATAAACCCATTACTCTGGTTAATCTGCCTAAAGTTTTTTCCCCAAATCATGCCATTTTTTTCAGTATTGACACAAAGACTGAAAACTTCATGAACTGCTTTTAATTTCCATGTCAACCCAGTATTTATTTAAGTCTGAAATCCATAAACACATATCAATTCAGAAAGCTCTAAGGTTCTAGGATGACACTTATTTAGTCTCCTAAAACTTTGATGAAATTTTACTAAGTTTCCTAAAATTATTTTCACTCATAGGTGTGATTAAATGTGCTTTAGACTTCAACACCATGAAAAGCTTATCACCAGTGTTAAATATATGATTTGAAAACCAAAGAAACAAAAAAACACAAATAAGAAAACAAACACAAAATCAAATCCTGACAACTATTACTTTTTCTTTCCTGCAACAGTACTAATGGCTGTAAGAGTGTGCCTGTAATAGGACTGAACTTTCAAGATTAGAGACAAAACAAGATTCTTTCAATTATTTCTTTGCACAGAGTTCAGAACTTAAAGAATTTGGAAGACTCCAGAGCACACTAAAGGCATGAGTTTACTTTCAGGATTCTCCTTGGTAAGACAGTATCTGAAATGAAATTTGTTACAGGGATGATTTTATATGATTCAGCCTTTAGATGCTTTTCATGGTGTAAATGGCCTATTTAACCAGTGTCATTACAAAAGCCATTTAATTAGTCAATATATCTGTTTGTCACTACATAGATTCAGTGACTACAGATGTATAAAGACAAGGAATGCACAGCACACTGTCTTACAGAAAGGAAAAAAGCCTACCTGTAATCCATAATTTCCATGTGCTACAACAATGAAGTTAAATTTGCAGTGCACTACATTTTAAGCAATCATTTCCATCTGTCACTAAATCAAAAATAGGATAATATCTCCCATTTACACAGGTGCACACACATTCAGGGAGGCAGAGGCAAGCTCACACACTACATCATGTTGATTTTTAGAATATCTGCTTATACGTCCTTGCATATTTAAGCCTGAGTTAATGTGAGACACAATGGAGGATAAATCCCTGTAAATTATAATTCATAATATAAATTCTGTCATTTATTACACATTGCCATAGAAACTAGTTTGCAAACTAGTTTCTACGAAGCTCTAGCGGTATCAAAATTTCAACTACTCTCTGAATAAATATCTTTAAATGGTCTGATGCCAACAGCCATTCTCTTCCCACCTCTAATATCCAAAATGCTGTAAATACAGAGTGACCTAAAAACGTCCTGCTCCAGCTCTGAAGATCATCAGATCTATTACAGAAGCCCATTAGGCACAGATACAGTGGTTCTTGCAAATGTTCAGAAAAATTAGCATAAAGACACGTGTAACTCTAATAGGTGCTTAAGTACCACCAGTGGGAAGTGGAAATGGTTATTTGCATATGTACTACTGTGAGAATTCATCTATTTATGGTGCAAATGCACACAGAAGTGTGTGATGGTGCATTTTTCCCCCCCCTAAACTTTATCCTTTTAATACTTCCTGAAAGATTAAGAGGTAGCCAAATGGCATAGATGGACTTTCTTAAAAATTCCTTGCATATGCTTCGTAAGTGATATTTTTCTGAGCCTAACACCCTCTGTTTTGTAGGTCATACGGACATCTACAGACTGTGAGGACACTGAAGGCGCTTGTCCTTTAGCCTTCTGCCTCACCACATGATTGAGCATCCATATACCTTACAACCATACACCCTGTCGAGTGTTATTCTCTTACATATCACAATTTACCTCGCTTTCTCCACTCAAACACGCAACCAAGCTGAGCAACAAGCTGCTTCAGCTGCCATGTCATTTCAGTTTTTACACATCTTCTCTTTTTATGTGTGCTCCACATCTCCGTGATGTCTCATCTCCCCCGTTCCACTGCCATAGGCTACAAGTCAGGAACAAAGCTGAGGCTCAATGTCAAACAGAGTGAAAATGGGAAAATATCATAGAAGAGAAAATTAATGGGCACAAACACAGCTCAAAAAACTTCCATCCTTCTGGGCTTTGCAACTTCCCCTCATCTCTTGGCAAAAGCTGAAGTATACGAGAGGAATTGTGTTTGTGGGGAAAATGCCTTAGTATTTAGCTAAATTTAAAAAAAAAAATTGAAAGCTGAAGAGTTTTAGTTGCATATTAACAAATTAATGATCTAATGAAACATACAATAAGCTGCCTTTAATCTCAAATATTCACTTTTTTCTCCTGCCCTCCATTCTCATGCATTCCCCTTTCTCTTGCCTGATCACCATGGCTTGTGGGAGTTCACATTTCCAAAAACAACTTCAGCAATTGATAAACCCAAGTCTACAGCAGAGAAATGGAGTTTGAACTCCCAAACCACTGAAAAGAAACTTAATAATTCTACAAAAAAGGTTGCTCCTATATACACTACCAGCAAACACATCTATTTTCATCACAAGGAATCATGATTAGTCATTCAGTCACTAAACCTTTTTTAAAAGTAGAGATTGGATATTTCTATAAACAAAAAGTAAAGTCCTCAGACCACACTATTGTATAAGAAAAAAAGAGGGTATTTTACTTTTATTCTTATGGTATAAGCTTATCTCCTAGAAAATATAATCTGTCTTCTCTTATACACAAATGAGTTTATTCTTCAAAAAATAGCACTCCTCTTTTTCACGATGCCCAAAATCAAACACACCTGAACTTCTTACATGGCAGCTTAATAAAATCTTTCCCTTTTAAATTTCAGTACTTCATCTTCTCATTATTTCAAGTATATAATTCATGGTACTGAAATATTTTATAAATGAGCTTCATGTAATTTTTATGTTTTAAAAAGACACTTTTCAGATGAGAAAATCTTAGTTGAGAAAAAAAATACCTCTTTTTTTGGGGTGCGTGCATTCATGATGCATCTTCAGTCTGTTTATTAAGTAATCATATCTGGGTACAAGTGTCAACACAATTTAGGTTTTGAATAATGTGAAGCAGATAACCTCAATTAACAAGTAATTAGAGTCATTTTCCTATTAAGCAGTTTCCCTAATTGTTTTTGAAACCTGGAACTAAAATTGTAATAAATAATAAGCGGCCAAAACATGTCCCTTCATTAGCTTAATCCAGACTCTTCCACTGGAGCCTGAGAAAAACACAGCAGAGAAAAAGAGCTGAATCTGGCGAGATGAGGGAAATGCTGTTTTGTGGCTGTGGACCCCTACAATTGTCTCTTCTCTATGATGTTTTTTTGTGGAGGATTCTTTTTCTTCAACATAATTGTCTTGCCTTTCCCTCTCTTTCACCCCCATTATTTTTTTTATATGAGCATTTAATGTTACAAGTATTTACCTAAATCTTTACTGCAGATTGACTAGAGCTTTCCAAGGAAAAGTCATTCCATAGTGAAGATGTAGGGCATCATATCTTTTGAAATACAGTTTGTAGTAGCACAAATACTCATATTCTACTTTACCAGAATACTATACATTTGTTTATTTAAGAATAAACATGACCTGGTTTTCCCAAAGAATGCAATTTTGCTACTGATAAATATGAAAAAAAAAAAAAGTCCTTCCTTTTGATATCAGTCCTCCAATAGACACAAGTCACATCAAGTACAATGTGTTCAGAGAACATAAAATTATCATGTGTAGGTCTCTATTAATACTACATGAACCCAGACAAGACACCTATATTACACTGTGCCTACCACAGCCAAAAATGAGAGGAGAAAAACTAAAATGTAGTTAAATGCAAAAAGGAACCAGGCAGCTGCTCTCCAACCTAAGTCAAAGCCAACAAACCAACTGAAAAACTAGCAGAAAATCTGCCCAAAAGTCCAAGGAAAACCAAACAAGTATAATAATATTTTCTTTCGTCTGCAGACTCCTGCCTAAGTCAAAGGCTCAGGTGTTGAGAATACATTTAGTGAACTACAGCTGTAGAAAGCTGTAGTGCTATATCATTTTTGCCTGAAGGCAGGAAAAAAAATTACTCATAGTCCATGAAAGAAACAAAGTACCTGCTCAGGTTAATATCTATCTAACTAGACTGCTCCCCTCTGCTCCACAAATAGACTCTTGGCTGTGGTCTCTATGTTTTGCCAGCCTTGGCAGAGCATAAGTGTTATTTTTTTCAATTTAAAAAAAATAAAAATTTATTAAATTTAAACCAGATCCCTAAAAATGAAAATGGTGAAAATCGTAGTAAAATACCCTGAGAAATTCCATGAAAAACTCTGGCAGCTAGGGGAAGACATGAGCTGCTCAGAAGGAACACAAACATTTAAATAAAATCTATTTTGCTGGAAATTACGCTTTGTGAGAAATCCCATTGATTTCTTTTTAAGTCATTTCATTAAAAGGTCTATTAATGCTTGGCTTGCACTTTGTGGCTATGAGAGATGTTGGAATGAAGAGCTATCAAAGGTGGCTATCAAAGTTTTTTGCTTTTTTTTCCATTTAACTTTTCCCAACTATTAAGCTGCTCGTTTTGTGGAGACAATCATTAGTGTCTTTAATGTGAAACAAAGCTTCTGGATAAGAGCTGCTAGCTGAAGATCAATATGAAAGATATCATTTCAGTTACAGCTTTAATAACTGTAACAATAGGGAGCCTGGCATCGCCTGCTTTATGCATTAATGCAATTTAGAATCTACCAGGTACAAATCTTATCAAACATTAGCAGTGGCTGCACTGGGATTTTCTAGGTAAGGAAACTGCGTGATAAACGGGAAGTGTTTTAAAGGTAAACTTTCATGTAATCAGGCTCATCTGCCATAAAACCTTGAAAGAATTTACTTGAAGGAAGGAAAAAAAATCAAAAAATTAAACTCAGATGATGAGGAAACACTGGTGGTTTTTAAGGAATGGGTGGTGCTCAGACACTGGGTTGTCTCTCTTGTTGAGATCATCATAAAAATCACACAACCCATAAAACTAGAGAATTAGGAACTAGAGAACTTAGTACAATGAAAGATTATCTACACACCACCATAAGTAAAAAAATCCATGCTTACCTGGACATACCCTGCATGGCTTCAATTAAAACACAGAAGACAAGAGGAGTTTCTTCTCAAGCTATGAGTCAAGCAGCTGGTCTGCAAAACAGGACTATGACCCTTCCTCCTGCCAGGTGAAAACCTTTTCCCACCCACTTAATATACTCCACCTGCCTCTAAATTCTTCCACTCTTTACATGGTCTGTGCTTTTCACAGTCATCCGTTCATTGCCTCAACCTTTCCCTTGCTTTTGAAATTTTCATGGTGGTATTATCTATATTCTTCTCCAACAGCTTACATACACCCTCTTTCTTTCCTTAGTTCTGCAATTTCTTGATGTAAAAAAACAAAACAAAAAAGTTGAGAAAGAAAAAATTAAATCACCGCTCTTCCCCCCCAAAAAAGGAAGAAAATTAGGCCTAAAAGTGTTAAAACACAAATTTTGGATCTTCTCTGCCAAGTTATTCTTAAAAGCTGATGCAACCAGTTGGCAGTTTTTTTAAACAATTTGTTTAACTTGTGTCCAAATGTCTTCAGGTTTTAGTGCTTACAGGTGGCCACTTTAGATTTACACTTTAATTTTGAGCAAGATCTAAACTGGGAACACTGAATTTTCAGCTTATCATTTGCTGATAAAAAATGGAAAGCTCAAAGTTGAAGTAGCCAACTACAGAAAAGAGTTGGCACCTGGCACTTTAATTTTTAAACATTGGGGGGTTTTTTTTGTCTATAATGAGGTTATAAAGCAAGAGTCTGACTTCAGGACCACAACCAAGAAGAATGAGCTCTTAAGGACGATGGAAGCACTGATGGGAAGCTCAGTTGGTCCAAACCCTGAGTTTGGTCCAAATAAACACACAAAAGTTTGGAAGCTCATCTGGGTTTTCTACCTGCCTTGGGGCTAGAGATGTCATGAGAACAGATTCTCTCATCACAGCTGCAGCGCTTCCAGTTCTGGCCATGGATGAAATATCCAGGAACACAATCTTTCTTACAGAACTCTGGGGAGAGAGGTGGGGGGAAGCAAGGGAAAATGGGATAGAGTATTCTACAATCATTCAAATTTGATTCCAATACTGGGGGAAGATTTGGAGATTAGGAAGGATAGTGTATCTTTTCTTTGCTTTATTTGGGTTTTGGCTGTACTCTAAAATGCAACTTTTTACTGGAACTGTCACAATATGTGACAGCTCAGATACTCCATAATCACGCAAAGAACAGCATAACTGTTCCTAAAGTTTGAGTATATTCAGTACTATCTTTAAAGTAACAAACACAAATTCCTAGTATTTAATATTTTTTCCCCCAGAAGCTGTATACTGAAAAATGAAGCTCCTTCTTTCTCTCAAGGTGTAGGACCAAGGTCTTGGATGATTTCAAGAAGGTTTAAATTCCAGTCTTGCCACAGCAAGGAAATGATAGAGTCCTATATGCATGCACACCCAGAAAAAAAAAAAATCAGAGATGATCAAGACCTTTTTCCATTAAGACTATGAATCTTAGCAAAGAAGAAACCAACCAGAAAAGAAAATATTACCATGTTAAAATGACTGGATCAGATCCTACACTTACTGCTTCTTAAAAAAAAGCCAACAAAAAGCTGACTTCGAAGGGAATTTGATCTGATTTAGGGCAGGAGAATACTGCTGTCAACTATTCGTCTAAGAATAGACACATTGCCTAACATGGACATTCTGCAGCCTGCTTTAAAACCTTCTCTCAGTGCATTAAACAACGTTTAGTAAGTCCATTATGCACTAGCATAAGTATTTAGGGCACACACAAAATAATTTGACCCCCCATTTCATTGCATGGGTCGAGCAATTATTTCACCATGGTAATAAAATGAAGGAACCAAAAAAAAAAACCAAACCAAACAACCCACCCTGCTTCTTTACCTCTCCTGTCATGTCGCATCGGGTCACTGTGTGTCACATGATGTGATATAATGTAAGCCAATGCAAGGAGACACATGTCCCTTCTCATTGGAAATTTAAAGAAATGGAGCTTACTTTTCCCCTGTGGGAAGCTTGGCGGGTCAGGTGCCCAAGACTAGCTAGGGGAAGTTTGATATCATCTCAGTTTCAGTACCTACGTATCCCCAATCTCAGGGCATTTTGAAAGGAGACGTGTTAGATGCCACAATTTAGCTGAAATGTGGCACTTAATAAAGATAACACAGGAAGAATGTATTTCCGTGGCTTATGTGCCTTGTCACCATGTGCAATGGCACATCTTGCCATACAGATTCCTTTGCACAACATTTTTAAGCATACATTTTGAAATCTAGACTGAAAGCCCTCAGAAAAACCCAACCCACTAAAAAGTACAGGGATATGGAATCACTGCAACAGAAGTGATTAATGAAGAAGCCAAAAACAAGACTCCCGTTTGATGAAAAATAGTGAAATAGTTAAGTGGGGAGAATATAGATAAAATGTACAGGACCTGGGGCCAAGTTTCCCTCTCAGTTACACTAGCCTAATTGTGGAATAATTCCATTTCAATTAATAGAGTTAATATGATGAGAATAGAATTAGCTACATAACAAGCATGATTGAATGGTTGGCCCAGCTCTGAGCCAGACTCTGCAAGGTGCACAAAGGAGTCATGCATCATCCTCAATCCAATTTTACAGGTGAAGAAATAGATGAAAGGGCTAAAAATGCCTTGTCAGGCCAATGCCCAAGCTAAGACCAAGGGAAACGTGTCAAATTCCAGTCCAGCCCATTCTCCACAATAAATAAATACAAAAGAAGGCTGCCAATGACACATTACATAGATAAAATATTCTATCTTTCGCATCACAACTTGTTGGTGTCTCACTCCTGAAGTAAAGAGATGTAGCTTCATAGAGCCTTGGAACATTTAGCATCAGGGTATTAATTTCATTGTCATAACATGTCTATGTATTTCAGTTCCAGTATTTCTAAGAGAAAACAGCAGAAAAACATAGAAGCCTAAGAAGCACATTCAGAGAAGATGCTGGAAAAAAGTTTTTCCTACTAGCAAAAGAAGCCCAAGTATATGTGGAATGGACTATGAAACCATCAAGATGATACAAAAGAACTGGGATCAGTTCAATTGAATTACATATAATAATATTATCTGGGGGTTTATTTAGTTAAAACATTATGTCTAAATGTTCTTAGTCTGCTCGTTTTTCTTACCAGGATAGCTCAAAGGCTTCATTTTGCAGAGTTTTGGAACAAAAAAGTTTTGAGCTACCAGCACTTGATTCAACCCAATGATTGTCCTTTGGCTTTGAACAAACTAATACAAAGGAGAGAAATATTTAGCGTTTTTACAGTTCTTATTAAATAGCAAATTCACATTTGCACATTTTTGATAGAAAGAGTGAAAGGGAGAGGTCTTTGTTTTTGTTTTTCTTTTTAGTTAAAACTACTAACATTACTGCAGAATTTTTTTTTATTCTTCCTTTTCTGCTTTCTTATCAGTTTGCAAAACTCTAGCTCACTCCCCCAAGTGCCTTAAAGAAAAAAAATAAAAAGGATTAAATAATGGAAAAAAATGAAATATTTTCCCTTTCCAAAGATACTTCACAAGCCAAATGAATAGTAGGTAGTATTAGATTGCTCAAACTACGCAGCACCACATCATCCCATATACCCTCAAGGGAAAGGATAATGTTTTAAGGACACCACCAAAAACCACCAAGCCCAGAAGAAAAAGATCTGCCCATCATTGCCCTTCCAGTAGGAACCTAATGCCTTGGTGATGCCAAGATATCTTACAGGGAGAGTGTGGAGCTCCTAGTCCTGCCCCAAGTTCTTGCAGCAAGGCCTGGCACCCCAAAACACCAGATCCTTGAGAGGAGGCTGAAAAGATGCCAGAGCATCTTGTGTCTCCATAGTATACTGGGGAAAAAACAAGCTGGTAAGAGGCAAGAACATATGAAAGCAAAAGATGAAACAAAAGAAGTGGAGCTTAATTCTTACAGGGCAAATTAAATAAGATTTTCACAACCAAGTTGACTTGTTTTTCCCCTCAAGATATGCAATGCAACAGAGATTCCTCAGCTGAAGAGAAAAAAGAAAAAAAGAAAAAGAAAAAACCTCTTTAATTTTTACTACTGATTTTTAGTTTGTCCTAGGAGTCTAAAAACCTTCTTTAAAATATTCATACCTTGCTTTCTATGAAACTCAAAAGGATTTGCAAGCTTTGAGGATAACATTGATCCCCCAAATTGAGGCCAGCTCTCTTTATGACAGTGCAAATCTTTCATTCTTTCAGCAAATGCTAGGAAAGTGGTGTGGAAGATAATCATAGAGAGGGTTCCAAACTTCCTGGCAATGCATTCAGTTAGGCAGGTATTTCAATATTAAACATGGAATGACTTTGGAGACTGATGATGGAAACATTATTTTGGAGTCAGTGGCTCTTCTAGTGAGCATCTCCCATAGTTTTTAAAGGAGGAAAAAAAAAGGCGAAAAAATTAAAATTAAATTAAAAAAAAGAGGGAAGACATTTGGCATAGGCTTGGGCTTCTGTAGCATCAGCTGCTTCACCTGTAATCTCTAATGCTGTTCTGCCCCCTTGTGCTGCCGCAACTGCAGAGCAGCGCCCGAGCCTTTGTGCGCGCTGAAAATCCTCCCCCCCCACTGTCACTTCTCACTTCTCCGGCAAGTTCAAGGTCAGTGCCTAGCTATTTTCAGCTCATCTCTTCTTGATCCATGCAGAGAGATGACAAGGTAACGTGATTTGGGGTCAGCTGTATTACAGGCACCGTTACATAAACGGAGAAAGTGGAAATCAATCCTAGCTGACAGTGTCTTCAGGATAATCAGCGCTCACTCCATGCCGCTGTCAGCTCTCCTGCATCAAACACCATGTTACTTCTGTCAGATCTCTTTAACAAACCCAGATTCTCACTTTTGGCAAAGTAAATAAATATTTCACCAGGGCTTGCGTTCGATTCATTGTTTAGAGAACTTTAACACTTCGGACTTGCAAAAAAAGTCTCCATTTGGAGGGGAAAGGATGCCTGAGCCTGTCATGTCCATTGCTGCCCTCAAAGGGCGTTGGCAAAGATACAGTCGAGGCTTCTGAAATACCCCTTTCTTCCTATTTTGTGTTCAATTTCTTCACGTGGCGGGCTGTCCTTCAATTCTTTATTCTAGAGCTCAGTTTACCCAAAGTGTTTCAACCCCAACCACATCAGGGGCTTTTTTCCCCCCGCTCTCCCTTCCCTCCCTCCTTTCCCCTAACATTTCAGGACACCTTCCCTCAATTTGTTTGATTATTATTACTTTCTCTGAACCGTTTCCTCCCCTAACTAGACATTTTCCCTAACGCGGAATTATGAACATATCATTTCACAAGATGTGCCACGTTAGTCCCTGTCTCGGTGACAGCACATGGTATGTCAGTTTAGGGAGAGAACAAGCCATTCCATCCCACCCACCTTGTGCTCCCATGGAACTGCCAAGCCCCGCGCTACTCCGCCGAAGAACGATTTACCATAATATTAGTTGTCAGTAAATTCAAAGACGGAGCATCCTAAAGCTATAAAATGGATTAGAAGCAATTTAAAAAAGAATTAACAAACTAGAGTAAGAGTATACTGTCAACAAACAAATGCTTCATCATAGCACTGTAATTTGGAATTTTAATTACCCCTCTGCTTCTGTAACAAAACAATGTCTGAACTGGCAGCCATTTGAATCTCTCACAGGTCATTGAGCATTCTAGTTAATTACTCTATGAATAGCCTGTTTTTCTCCCCTCTGGAAACACGTTTCTAATGGCAGTCAAGGTCTGACAAATGTGTCATCTACATAATTAGCTAGGAAGCAACACAAAACATTAAACATGCTTTGTGCCGACAACTATCAAAACATTTCATTTGTTGTCAATTATTCATTACTTTGTAGGTTCTGAAGGGGTTGTTATTATGGAAATAAGTCCAGATGCTAACAAGGTTAGAGTTTTTTATTCAAATTAGTAATCAGAGGACTAACTTTAAAAAATGTATCCCGCATACATTCATGGCAGCGTTCAATCAGTACTAAATTATAAACGAATGTAGTTAAGTCCAAGTTAAAATAGCCATGGCAGAGCACATATACTAATTTGTAGAGTCCCATCTCTCTTTGAAGTTTTGGGATCTAAGCCCAAGTAGCAAACTTCCTGAACCTTTGGCAAGACTAATTTGTGCTTGGTAAATAGAGTAAAGATTTTCACAGCGTGAGATAATGTAAGATTGGAGGGGGAGGGGGTGAGGGGGAAATTAAAAAAAACCTGGAGGTTTTTGAACCTTTTTTTTTCTACCCTTCTGTCACACTGAGTAAAAGTCAAAATCAGCAATTCCGGCTCATAATATCACATCTGAACTTCAGTTTGGTTTAACAAGGAAGCCAAACCAGTCACATTCACCCTTCCCTTAATAGAACTGAAATGAATTTATCCTTGCTTTTAAGAAGAAATAGGTGCTGGTTATTTCTTTTCTCTATGATCTCATTATGATGCTGCCTATCAAGCTACGCAGCTGAAATGGTACAGGGAGAGTGTCTGCAGGAGAAAGAAATGAGGAGTTTTAACAATAAAATTAACTTCCTCCTTTTTAGTCAGGATTGTTTCAGTTAGTGCTAGAATACAAATATACATTAAAGGATACCTTCTCACAGGGCATATATAAATTAAAAAAAAAAAAAAAATCCCAGGAAAAAAATACTGAGAAAAAACAAAAGGCTCTTTCAGAGCCTGGAAAATGCCTTCACACTAGATGCTGAAAAAGGGCTGAGAGGCAACTTGCTTTGCTCCCATGGAAAAAAAATTGCTTACTGGAGGTAAACTGAACTCTAAAATATTCTTATGGCTTAATGTTCTACTTTCAGCCTCTGAGCCAAAGGAGGTTATGGAATGTAGGACATCCGTGAGGAGGTAGGGATGCACCCTGGAGCAGTGGTCGGTGGAGGCCAAGGGCCTGGAGCCAGAGCAGCTCCTCAGGTGGGGAGCAAGGGGGTCACATACTAAAAAGGATGAAAAACTGGAGTCCAGGACCAAAGCTGCAAGCACAGCACACACCAGAGAGCAGATCTAGGTTTTGAAAGCAGAAAACCAGTCTGAATACAGCAAGAGGACATATGACACACTTCATTTCTCATTTTGCTGCTCTAGAAAAGAGAACAACTAATGTTACTCAACAGATCATTATTTTTTTCCACTTCTGATATCTGTTTTATTTTTTCCTTTATAGGACAATACTTGAGAATTAAACCTGGCTCTGTGTTATGGACTCTGTGCTTTCCCTCAAATCTTTTACTGAAATATTTGGTGTAAGCAAGGTGAAAGGTGGCATTCATTAAACATTACCACATTTGGCATGAGAAGCTCATCTATTTATCTACAGCTGGCCCAGTGCTCTGATATGATTTGTGCAATACCTTAAAGGGGACAGAGCTAGTTCCTTAGAGTGATTAAAGCAGATGCATCTATAATGGACTAGCACATGAGAAAAAAAATTGCAGAGAGCAAAACCTAGGCAATCACTACTGGAATACAATAAAGAGAATAATTCTTCCCACTTTTAACTTAAAAGAGCACAACAGGACAGGAGAAGCTTTCCTGCTTTTAGAAATAATTTGTCAAGATTTGTTTGGTTTTCCTCCGGGAAAAAATGTAAACGGAGGAAAAAAAACAAAAAAAAAGAGGAATCCTCAAAAACTTTCCATAATAAACTGAGCTATGAAAGAAGCTCTGCTGATCATCCAGAGATTGAAATAATCCACTTCCAGCTAAAAGTACCCATAGCAAGGAAACTGAAAATACTCAAAAAAAGGGCTGGAGCCTGGCTTGCAATTAACATTAAACAGATAACATATTTATGAGGAAGTCAAAATATTTTGGAAGCCGCTAATCCTGTAAGCCTTAACAGGGTATAAAACAACAAATAAATGCAAAGTGTTACTGTTACACATGCCTGCCTGATCAATGGTTTTCACATATTGATCTATAAATGGAGTTGACAGTCTGTGTTGGCTGCACATTTTCCAAGCAGCTCTATTTTTGTACAAAACCAATACGGGCAATTACCTTTGTTTGAGATGCCAAGTCTTATCAATTCAATGTGATTTAGTGTCATTTTAATTAAATATCAGGATCTACTTCAGGACAATTTATACAAACAAAGCCTCAAACTTGACTATAAGCTTGATTTGAAGTAAACATGTACAAGCCCTGCAATTGCAAAACATGGCTCAAAAACTCTGCTAAACAGAAGGCTTATATTTTTAGCAATTTTATTTCTGTCTTTTTGGCTAGCCATAACTTTGGCAAGTGTTCTATGATCACAGGAGTAAGAAACAAAAGAAGATTGCTTCCTGTCTCCCTGAGAACGTATTAGAGAGATAAATAAACCCACCAGTTTGTTTAACCTAATCAGAAAAAAAGCTCTAATACATTAACATTTTGGAATGTCTAAATAGGTTCTAATTTTTAATACAGGCACCAATAAAAAAAGACATTTCATTGTTTGAAGTTGTTTTGAATGAAGCAAAATGCACTTCCCTGGGGTTTAACAGATGAAAATAGCAAATATTCATTTCCATTGCTAGCTCAGACACTGACATTAAGCAGAGAGAGAACCCCTGCTCATCATAGCCTGTGTCCAGCTTTGTGATTTGTGCTCTTTAAACTCTACATTAATATCAATTTCAACAGTTTTGCACAAAGCTCAAGCATTTCCATCGTAAATAAATAACATAACCCCTCCCCCCCCACAAAGAATCTCCAAATTTCCATTTAGCTTTTGCATCAGTTAGCTTCCACATTCCACATTTGCATCTTTACTACTATTAAATGCACAAGTACATATGGCCCTACTGATGTAGGATGCAGATCCTTCTTTGTCACACCATGGAAAATAATCCGTCCACCTTCAGAAGTATAGCCCCAGGTGTGCTTAGGGGCATCACAGCAAACGCTTGAGAATATAACAAATCCCTCAGAGAAAATTATGTGTTTTCTTCTCTATAAATCATCGGTGATCTTCCTAGTTTTGAGCTTCTGTTTTGCCCTTTATTATCTGGAGTTTTGATTTTTTTTTTTCCTTCTCCCCTCAAATGTGTTTTCGAAATACATATTTCTATTGATTGCTCAAAATGTGCCAAATGCTGATTGCCTTAATCCACTGAAGCCAGTGGGTTTTGCATAAGTTGGGTAAAGAGGATTTGACCCATTTATTAACAGAACACAGGGTGTAGTGCACATGTCGAATATGGGTGGCAAAAGAGTAACGTGGAGCTCCTTATTTAGCTATTTCCAGCTTCTGAGAAAGAAAAACCTCTCTGATGACAGGACAAAAACACTCAAGTCAGTGCAAAATAGAAAATAAGCATAATGAGTGTATACCTTAGAGATTATATCCATCAGCTAAACAGAGGCACGCTTTTGAAAAGAGAAAATTTCCAAACAGAGAGATAAGGATAAATCCTTTCTACCTTCTAGCACAAACTAATTTGCTTTGCCTAACACGTGGGTGAAATGTGTCTTTTAAGCTGGGGTTTGTGTGACTTTAAATGCAAAAGTGAAGACTGTGGATATAAGGGCACTGGAAAAGAGGGTCATGGATTTTAAAATGAGATTATAATATATATATATATATATATATACATACACATATATGTCTCTGTGTGATGTCTGACCCTACTTTTTCAAGGGACACAGGCAGACAGATTATTCTTTTCCATTACTTCCCCCTAAATCCTCCCCAAATCACAAGCAGAGATTCGGATGTGTCAGCACACAATTGATACATGTGATCAATATTTCACTGCTCTTTTAACTCAAATCTCACTGCCTTTGTATCACCTATTTGAAAGTGTTTGGATCCTTCAGAATTCTGCTTCTAGTCAGAGCGTCAGCAAACAACTTTAAGAGGCTTATTTAAGTAAATACAGCAAAACACTTTGAGTCTGTCAATATCTAGTCAGAAAATTCCACACGGCGAAGAGAGATGAAAAGAATTGAAATAGAAAGGAAATTAGTAGCATGGCAAGCATTCAATCTATTATGTGAGAGCCAAGTTTGCTGGGTAAAATGACATATACTCAGTAAAATTCCACTTTTATATAATTAGCTACTAAACCAGTGTAACACAAAGCAACTTTTCAGCTCCCAGCCAGTGAGCATAGATTGTACCTGCTATGGTTATTGGAATGAGGCAGTGAATATTTATGTCTAATTTAACTTTTTTAGAGCCCTTGCTCCGTAACAGTCCGGCATACTATCCCCAAAACTAAAGTTATGTAACAAGGTAATATCAACAATGAGAAACTGCATGATAAAATCCTGCCCAAAAGTGAAAAATGCTAATTTTGTCTCATTTAGCAGCTGGATACAGAAATGCTCATTAGTTTTAAGAGGGTTAATCCTTTTAACTTTTGCATATTGATATGCCAATTATGCCTAATTGTACAAGAGGCATCAGTCAAGGTAATAGTGCATAAACACATGAAAGTTATTAAGTACATCCCAACATGTAATAAAGTAGGTGTTAATTGGTAGCTGAGTTCTGCAGGCTATTGAGGTGGATAATTCATTGAGAGATGGATCACTTGTAATTTCTCTACATAATTCCTTTTGCAGTCTCATGCTGTGATGTTTTCATGCTTGTCAAAAACAACTGCAGCCTAGTGCCTTTTGTTAAACACAGCCAATAAAATATGTTAGGCATCATTAAATATACTTAACTTTTAAACTTTTTCAAAGGTACAGTTCTTCCTGATAATACATTATAGTATTCCCAGTAAATTACCATAAGCATCGTTTCAGGATTGCAATGGAGAAATGTTTCACATCAGACAGAAAAAAAAGGCATGTACAGTGTAGTTGAGGCAAACAATGTCATTTAAATGGAAGGTAAATTAGTATCTTATCTAGATCTAAACAGATTTTTCTCTCCAGAAATATAAGGTGTAATGAGCTAAGGCATACCAGAGAAACCAGTGATTAAAATAACGTATTGTTAAATAACTTTGAATTTTGAGCTTGGACTTAGATGAGGAAAAAAAAAATAATAAAATACAGCTGTTATTGTTGGCTTCCTCTATTTAATAACTTTGTTAGAAAGCTGGCTATTTCATAGCAATCCATTACAGCAACAAAACAAAAAAAATTAATGGTCGGGAGAAGTGACCGAGACCTGGGACTCTGTCCCCAGCTCACTGAGTTTTTTCCTGCTCATTTGCATGCTCTGAGAACAAAATGGCTCTGGAGTCCAAAAAGTGGCTAACATTGCATAAATAATTTTGTAACATCATATGGCCTCAGCTGCAAGTTGCCACCATTATGGAAGAAAATTAACCAGGGGAGACTCATACCAATCAGTTTGTTTAGCAGCTCAGAAGGAATACAGGGGCAGGGATGCAACTGGCAACAGAGTTCATCACTAACTATTTAATTTAAAAAAAGAAAAAAAAACAGGAAATGGATTAAAAATGACTCAACTCTGTCAGCTATTAACAGAAGACAACTTCAGTGTCTAATTTTTCAGAACTCATTCATTCTTACAGCAAGATTTATTTTTGTTCTTGATAAAGTTTTCATTTATTTACAGAATTGTAGCTTCTGTTTCTTCTCTTTTGTCTGGATTTAATATTTGCCTTTTAAGAAACTGCGGCATTTAACTGATGCTCTAAGTACTATCCTCTACAGCAGCCATTTTTATGTACTTGAGAGTAGAAATCTATGATCCCAGAGACCAAAGCCAAATTTTATCTCTCAATGAAGAAAAACTGGTATTCTAAACCCTAGTCATACTCCTACTAATGTATTAATTGCATTAGATCCCTCCTTGCAAAGGATGAATGTGAAACCTTTATCTTGAGCATACTTAAGACAATTTCATAGTTTGTTGTTTCTTTTTTTAAGTAGAAGACTCAGAAAAGAGTAGGAACATTTTACTTACAGGCTCAGTGACTTTCACATTCTCAGACAGAATCATAGATTTGCTTTGGCTCAGTCTATCGTGGTGACTGTTGGCATTTTTGATCCTCATTTGAACAGCCCCTGTACAGTGGTGGGAAGGATTAGGCTTTTCAGAGGCAACATCAGAAGTTGTAGACCTTTCCATGGTTACTTGGTTGACCTAAAGAACATAAAATGAGAGCATTAATCTAGGGAGCCTTCATACAAAAACATATCACTGCAGTCAGAAGAAGCTGAGTTATCTTGCTGGAAAGATCTTGATCATCTTTGAACAGCAGGATAACTATCAGCTGTGTCAGCCTGTAGTTTCATTATTGTCCTTATCACTCACCCATCCAAACTGCCTTGGAAGAGTTAGTTTATGTAAAAGATTATCCTTATCTCAAAAGCCATTCTCCTCCATGGTGTAATCTCCCCATAAGCCTCTCTCATGTCCAGCTGGCAGCCACTACACTCCGTCTTTGGTCCTGCTCATGCCACACATTTTAAATCTTGCAAAAGAAAGCCACACACAGGGAAGCCAATTAACATATCTTACCTCCACAGTTCAGTATGTGCATGTTACAAGTGTATTATGGACCCACAATGCAACCCTGCTAGCAGACCAGATTCAAACCCACATCTAATAAGGTGTCTCTTAATTTTAACTATTCTACCAGCAGCACAGATGGGATTTCCGGTCATTTTTAACAGGTTGAAATTAAGAAATGGCTGAGTGCATCAGCTCTCAAGGCCCTTAGGAATCAGGGGGAACTTGTAGGGAATGAACACCTTCTCAGGCAGTTCAACACAAGAATTTCAACTTCTTGTCTCACATCTCCATTAGCAAGAGCTGCTTTGTATTTCCTGTACAAATATCAGGACAGGGATGTACATGTGCTCCATTACTCTCCTCCTAGTTCACCCTCTCACTACTACATGCAAATTGTAGGTGCAGTAACCCACTGAGTCACCAGAAAACTTGCTGTTTATATTCCTGTGGGAGAAAATGTGTAATGAGGAGGTATATAAGCTGGAATTGCTGGTTCCACAAGTATGGAGATGGGAAAACAGCAATCTATTTTAAGTGTAGTTACAATAACCTATTGTAACAAATCAGCCTTTTTCAGTTGGATTTGAAAAGTGTAACATTTTCTAGCAACATCTGAATACTCTAAAAGATGATACTCCCCAATTTCAATGAAGTCCATTTCTGTGAGGGCATCAGAGCAGAAGTTAAGGTTCTTGTCGAGTAAGATAATGAGTATTGTTGCTTTTCTCTGGGCAGAACCATGGGGCATGGTGCTGATGACAAAACAATTCCTTACAAGAAGCTGCCTCAAATGGAGAGAACAATAATGAGAGATGATGCACTCACAGAATGGCTGAGGTTCTGAGAGACCTCTGGAGCTCATTTGGTTTGAACTCCCAAGCAGGACAACCTAGAGTTGGTTGCCCATTGTCAAGTCCAGACAGCTTTTGAATATCTTCAGGGGAATTTAAACTCAAACATAGATATGATAAAGTGAGGAAAACATCACTTGAAGAGAGAAATGAGAAGAAGTATTAACCACTGTATGTTTAACATTACATGCCATGCTAGAAACACTAACTTAACTAGAAACAATAATAAAGCTTATACTCAGTAGCTGTTTCCTGCATGGAATTAATTACTCAAGGATCCCTAGAGAAGGTGAACCATAGAAAGAGAGAAATTTCACTAAAGCTGTTTCCTGCTACTTGGGAACTTGCATGACTATTTCTTCTGTAAAGCTGGTATGTGACACTGGGGACATCTCTTTACATGGACCCTTAGGAGACCACACTGTGTGCTCTTCCTCTACAAGACCCTTCAGAGCAGATACCACTCAAACCCAAGTGTCACAGGGACACTTGGCCATTTTGGCAGTAAGGTCTGCAGCAGCAATAAGCAGGAAATGATTTTTTTTTCCACCTTCTAAACTTGGAGAGTCAAACCACTTTCTATTTCATGTTGGTCTCAGACCAAATTTCCTTCTCAACAGATTTTCAGTAGGCTCCAGGCTGGAGAGCTGATCAGACTCGAGAGACGAGAGCAACACTGGCTCTGTCACTGATCCAATGTTTGGCTGGAGCACATCTCTCAGATTTTCTTCTGAAATCTCCCACCTATAAAACTGACATCTCTTCTTGGGAGTACCATGAGTTTTAATCAGGTAGTGTCTGTCTGCTGTTGGCAGTACATGATGTGCTGTAAAAAAGTTGAATAATGTGACAAAGTCATGCCCTGGATCTCAAGTAGGAGCAGAGACAGCTCACAGTGTGTCTTCTGAAATTTTTTATTTTCTTCTCACTAATATTTAATTTTCACCAAAATTTGAACTAATTCACACAAATCAGACAACTGAAAGGAGATCCTCCGAGTTACTAAAATCACCAAAACCCTAATAAAAGGAAAGACAAAACCCTCAACATTCCCACTATTAGATGTTATTATCTTAGAGTGTGGTGAGATCCTGCTGAATGGGAAGGAGATCTAGCAGAATATAAAGGAGAGTTACAAGTCCCTAAAGTTGATCCCGCAGGATTTCCAGGTACAAATCCTTTGCTGCCCAAACTCCATGAAGACTCCTGACAGCGTTATCGGCCCTGTGTGCCAGTAGATGGCACCCTGAATATGAGCTCCACAAATGCAACCAAGTTGCATTTGCAAGAAGTACATCCTGCCCTTTTTTTAGTTTTTTTTTACTTATAAAAAAATAGCAGAGGGGAAGGCAGTCAGGAAACAGATAAAAATATTAAAAGAGAGCAGAAAAAGGATCCTATCTGTTGTTTTCACGACTTGGTGCCTCCAAACTGTTACTGGCAGAGGGGCCAATTTTGGGCCAGTTTTGCAGGGGAATTCATTTCACTTATTTTGGAAGGCAGAGCTGCCAAACCCTGTGCAACTGCTTGTGAGGCACTCCATGTTCATTATATAATTAGCTAATTTGCCTTTTGGCAAATAGTTAGCATCTGGATATAAATTTTACTTCTGCAACCTCCTACGGTTGATTTGCTGGAGAAAGGCATTAAACCAAGACAGACGTTTCCCCTCCTCCTCTCCCTCACGTTTCTAGGGTTCCTGGAGCAAAGGGGCAGAGTAAGTTAAAGCCATTCCTCCAATGAGAAAGAATACAGGGGAAGACCCGGAAAAACCTTGGAAATAACCGGTTTCCACCACTGTGAAAGAGAAGCAGCAGGCTGGATGAATTTGAGACTGAGAAAAAGTCAGGGAACAGTAGAGGAACAAGAAATCCTTGACCTGAGGTCTGATGGATGACACAGGAAGGGAAAATAGATTCCCAGGGTGTGATGGGAAAAAAGATTACATTGGATGTGAGAAAGGAGAACTTCAGTTCCTGCAAAGTGTGTAGAACTGCTTACTCAGGGGACAAGATGCACCACTGATAAAACCACCTTTCTGTCGGGGACAGCAAAATCAATTCAGTCATACACACATTGCCAATTTCGGAGACAACTTCAGGAGTTCAAAAACCCTCATTAAAGGAAGGGGTTCCTGTTTCTAATAAAGGACTTCTAACTGAAGTATCAGCCTCAGTGGGTCAACACTAGTAAGTGCTATTCCCATTAACTGCTCCACATGTTTGGGATGTGACCAGAGATAATGGATGCATATTGGAAGAGGGTAGATTGAGGCTGAAGCAAAGAAAGAAGTCTTCACTGTGAGGGTGGTGAGACACTGGAACAGGTTGCCCAGAGAGGTTGTGGATGCCCCCTCTGTGGAGGTGTTTAAGGCCAGGCTGGATGAGGCATTGAGCAACATAGTCTAGTGGGAGGTGTCCCTGCACATAGCAGAGGGTTGGAACTCGATCTTTAAGGTCCCTTCCAACCCAAACCATTCTATGATGTTCAGAGAGGAGACAAGCCTACTCTAGCAAGTAGCACAGCATCCCTTTAGTGCACTGGGTTGAACTGGATCCAGACCTCAGACAACTGCAGGTGTCCTGTGACTGCTAAACAGTCAAGTGACATTTTACAGGCCTGGCAGATCATTGGTTAAGATTCTAAAACCTCAACTGCTAGAAGTACAGTTGGTTTTCAAATACATAGTGTGGAAGTGATGAGTGTTTGAGAGGTAAAACACAGATTATTGCTGATGCAGGTCTATACAGTGAGTAAAGCCATCCCATTTCAGAGAATCAGTTCCAGGACAAGAGAGCAACACAGCAAACTGGGGAGATCAGATCTCAGTCTTTCTCAGAAAGCATTATGTCTTGGCAAAACTATTTTTGAGAACATTTCCTTTAAATACAGTATTTTCAAAAATACCTTGATGCTTGATAACATTAAAAAATATTTGAGTTCTAATTTTCCTTTCATGGGAAAAAGTACTCTTATTCCTTCCCTCTTCAAAAAGAAAAAGGAGATAATAAAGGAAATAAAGTAACATAGTTAACCTTCCAAGGTTAAAAAAAAGTCCCCTTCCTCTTACTTTTTATAATTTCCATGAAGATAAGAAAAAACATACCCTTTAGCTTTTTTTGCTAAAATTAAGGGAGTCAATCGTTTGTCTCTCTGTTATTCTTATGTCTTTGAAAGATTAATTATATTTACTGTCTGATATTGGCAGCCACTGACCCCTCCTACAATCACCCATGGAACTAGAGAAAGTTATATACTGCATTTATCAGGTTTTTTCCATCCCTTTTGGTAAGTTGCTAGTCCAGAAATTGATCATATAAAGAGTAGACTGACTGCTACCACACAAGAACTTTATTTCTTGAGTTTTGGTACAGTGTCACTGAAGTTATTATATCGTTTTTTTTACAAAGAAAAGCAAAGAATTAGATCTTCAAGAAACAAGGGAGTAGCAGTATTTCTAGTCTAAGTCCCACTTTGGTTTGAGCTATGCCCATTTTTCCTATAGCTACACACAAAAACAGAATGCAAATGTTAATCCATTAACAATTTGTACAAAGTAGAACTTGTAGTAAGTTATTCAAGAAAGAGACAAAATATATCTACCCATAATTAAAACAATTTATTGTATTTTCTTTTCCAGATTATTGGATTTAAAACATTATATGCAATTTTTAGCAAGATTTGAAGGGCCAGTTTTTGTCCCTATGACATATTTACCACTACCAAGCCAGAAGCATAACAAACATGGAAGTGCTCAACATGGTTAAGTGAAAACACTTCAAAAGTGCATCTTGTTCCATTCACTGCTGAAATGAATTTCAGCATGTTCCATTGTTTGATGGGACCTTCAAGCATTCAGGTAGAGCATCCACTGAAAACTAATGTGTCTGTATCACAAAAGATAAAAAGTCAGCACCAGGTCTACCTCACACACAACCCTCCAGCCTCAAAAACCATTAAAATGGAAGAGGAAGTAGGAGGTAACAAGTGAAACAAATGAGTGACTGCCACACACTGAGTCAGAGCACTCTTGTAAGGGAGAAAAGAAGTTGCTTCGTCTGTGAAAGAAGGGTTTAGAATCAACACATCTATGCAAATATTTCTGCTGTTGAGTTTTACTCTTAGCCTTTGCCACATCCCTATCTCCACTGAAGTACAGCCAGGGGTTAAACACACAACTGATGGAAACAAAGGTGGGCAGATGAAAACCATAGATAAAGAAGAGGAGACAACCACTAAAATGGCACATAACCTTTTTTTTATTTTCAGTTATCCTTATCTTCACTCTATTAGGCTGGGTTTTTTTCCAACCACCCCATCATCATTGCTCAACATGCCACATATCTGTGCCCAGGTCATGAACACAAACAGCACCCATGCTGAGGTAAGGATACAGTATGCTGGGGTGGTACCCACAAGAGTTCCAACACCAGTTTATCTGAGGACTGAAAAAACAGAACAAGCCATTATAATGAAAATACAAAGCAGATTTAACACTCATGTGGCTATGCTTTGCAGAGAGATGTTATCCAGCCTAGAATAATTGGTACTTAAGAAATAGCATTAATTTCAACCATTGGTCTTAACATCATGCAAAGCAGGAGAACAGAAATGACAGTGCATCACCATTGAGAGGCTCTTCACTATAGTTTTACCCTTTCATATCATAGAATCATAGAGTTTGATGGGACCTTCAAAGGCCATCTAGTCCAACACCCCTGCAGTGAGCAGGGACATCCTGCATTAGATCAGGTTGCAAGCCTGGCTTCGGATGTTTCCAGGGATGGGGGCTTCACCCTCTCTGGGCAACCTGTTCCAGAGTCTCACCACCCTCACGGTGAAGAGTTTTTCCCTAATGTCTAACCTAAACCTACCATATTCTAGTTTAAAACCATTGCCCCACATCCTATTGCTACATGCACTGGCACATATTCCCTCCCCAGCTTCAGTTTAACAATAAAAGAGAACTTGGCGATGACATAATTCTGCTGTAAAATATTAAATGTCTTAATGCCAACAGCACAGCTTCCCTTACCACTTGCAATCTCATCAGCAAACAGCAGTGAATTACACATACATCTTAAGTCCATCAAAAAACCTTCAAAAAGTCCTTTGTTGTCATTAGTTATCATCCCCCATTTTAATTTCTTTAACCTGCTGCCACAGTAGACTTTAAGTCATCCTACCTTTCTTCTAAAGGCCACCTTTTCCACCACTCTTCTTGAGCCCAGTATTTGAGAACTTTCTGGAGATAAACACAGAAAAAGCCCATGGAGCTCAGCACGGAAATGTAACTCATGCATCCAAAAAGAGGAATAATATAACTTTTTTCATTTGTTTGCAACAATATCTCACTATCTGGCATACCTCTGCAACTACAAGTAACCTATACTGTTCCAATTCATTATTTCACTTAAAACCTGAAACATCTGCACAGGTTGCCGAGAGAGGTTGTGGATGTCCCCTCTCTGGAGGTGATTAAGGCCAGGCTGGATGAGGCATTGAGCAACATGGTCTAGTGGGAGGTGTCCCTGCACATGGCAGGGGATTGGAACTACATGATCTTTAAGGTCCCTTCCAACCCAATATATCCCATATAATCGAAGCTCTGAGATCTGAAGATTTAAACGCGGCGCAAACTCCCCAACGGCCACTCGCTGGGGAAAAAACAGCCGCCGAGAAGCCCGTCTGTAGGGCTTTTCGCAGTCGGAGGAAGCTGCGAGGCTGCACCACGCCCCGGCAGCTCGGGAGCGCGGGGCGGAGCCGCTGCCCCCGGCGGCAGCTTCGAACGGAGCGAGAACTCACCAAGAGCCCCACTCCCCCTCACACAGAGAAAAGGGACTTTTCAAGGGCGGAAACAAGCGGGGAGTGGCCGTTCCCTGCCATTAACAAGGGCAATGGGCACCAGGTGTGAGGAGTTAACGCTGGGTGCCTCACCCAGCGGCAGAAAGGCCTTGGGAGAGCAGAGAAGGGCCGAGCCCCGGGGAGAGGCCGCGGGTGCTGCCGGAGCCTCGCGCTGTTTCCGAGGGGCCGCTGCGCTGGGAGCAAGGGAACGATCCACAATATCCTCTCAGCTAAGCTGAGGAAATGTGGTCTGGACAATGGAGCAGTGAGGCGGGCTGTAAACTGGCTGAAGGAAAGAAGACAGAGAGTTGTGGTCAATGGGACAGAGGCTCGCTGGAAGTCTGTCAAGTGGAGTCCCTCAAGGATCAGTACTGTTCAATATAGAATCATAGAATGCCTTGGGTTGGAAGGGACCTTAAAGATCATCTAGTTCCAACCCCCCTGCCATGGGCAGGGACACCTCCCACCACACCAGGTTGCTCAATTCCTCATCCTGCCTGGCCTTAAACACCTGCAGGGACTGAGGGGGCATCCACAGCCTCTCTGGGCAACCTCTTTCAGTGTTTCACCACCCTCACTGTAAAGAATTTCTTTCTTACATCCAGCCTCAATCTCCCCTCTTCCAATTTATATCCATTATCCCTAGTCCTTCCATCACATATCCTATGAAATACATTCATCAATGACTTGGACAAGGGACTGGAGTGCACTGTGAGCAAGTTTGCTGATGACACAAAGCTGGGAGGAGTGGCTGACACACCAGAAGGCTGCACTGCCATCCAGCTAGAGCTGGACAGGCTGCAGATTTGGGTGGTGAAAAATTCAATGGGAATATAACAAGGGCAAGTGTAGTCCTGCATCTGGGCAAGAACAACCCCGTGTATCAGTATAAGCTGGGGACTAACCTGTTAGAGAGCAGTGTAGAGGGAAGGGACCTGGGGGTCCTGGTGAGTAGCAGCATGACCATGAGCCAGCAAAGTGCCTTTGTGGCCAAGAAGACCAATGGCATCCTGGGGTGTATTAGAAGTAGCATGGTCAGTAGGTCAAGAGAGGTTCTCCTCCCCCTCTTCTCTGCCCTGGCAAGACCACATCTGGAATATTGTGTCCAGTTCTGTGGCCTTCAGTTGAAGGACAGGGAACTGCTTGATGAAGTCCAGTGCAGAGCCACAGAGATGATGAAGGGATTGGAGCATCTCCCTTCTGAGGAGAGGCTGAGGGAGCTGGGTCTCTTTAGCTTGGAGAGGAGGAGGCTGTGAGGTAACCTCCTAAATGTCTACAAATATGTAAAGGGTGAGTGTCAGGAGGATGGAGCCAGGCTCTTGTCAGTAACATGCAATGGTAAGACATGGGGTAATAATAGGTGCAAGCTGGAACACAGGAGGTTCCACAGAAATATGAGAAAAAACTTTGTCAGGGCAAGGATGACAGAGCACTGGCACAGGGTGCCCAGAGAGGGTATGGGGTCTCCTTCTCCTGGAGACATTCAGAACCCTGCCTGGACACATTCCTTTGAGACCTGATGCGAGGTTGTTTTGATGACTGAGTTCCTAAGAATTCAAGTGTTACAATGCAGTACTTCATTTCTCATTCCCCATAGCTATCAAACACATAAAGAACATGTGATTGACTACCTACAGTATGTCATAGACCCACATGGGTGAGGCATCTACACAGCAGAACCATGTACAGACTTACTGTTTGATGCTTCATTGATTTCCTGCCCATTGACCACAGTGCAAAAAAGGAGTGGCTTATTGCTTTTTTTCAACTAGTAATAACAAAAAAAAATAAATTAGAGAATAAAATAAAACTTTAAAAGGCTGTTATCTGGTCCTTCTTTCTAGCAGATGGTGGCAAAATATCTTAACCAAATATAGTGTTTCAGTAGAAATAATATTAACCATTACAAGCTGTTGCTCGATTTGTCTCAATGATGGGATGAAGAGAGACACAAGGACAGCAGATCTGAATAACTATGCAGTGGCTACCAATGAGGATTTAAGCAGGGGGGTAAGGTTCTCCTTCCTGTCATTCTGCAATTTTGTAGAAGATGATGGCTGAAGGCCCCAGGGGCTGTTCCCTGCTGCTTGTAATCTTTAAAAATAGCAGAATCGGATGAAAAAGGAGAATAGGGATGTGGAAAAGCCACTTGCTTCCCATAGGGCAGAGATGTGCTATCTCTGGAAATGTTTTCCTATCTGGATAGACATCCTTTGAGAATTAGAAAGAGAAAGGGAAAGATATACTAGTCCAAAGCTGTGTAGATACACTCTTCATTAATGTACTTAATGACTACAGATCTAACTTTAATCCTGTGATCATCCATGACCTGCTATCTGCAGAACTTCCTTGCACAAATAAAAGCTTACTAGGAAAGATAGTTAGGATATTATTGGAAACAAAAACACATGCAATGGGGTAGAAGAGCTTCTCCTAGTCAGCAAGTGACTGCATATGGTCATGTCTCTTCTTGCATCACTTAGTTTCTTAATTATATTACATGTGAAGGTCTCAGGAAAGGTAACAGCTGTTTCAAAAGTTCGTCTGTCCCAATATATCATATGGGATGGCATAATGGAGTCTATTTTCACCACTCCTATGTCAATTTAATATCTCAGTTTCAAGAGGAACTTGAAGCTAAAAGTATCCTTTGTGTACAGTTTGGCCTGCATATGTTCTGGGAACAGTCGTCCATAGTAGAAATTCAGTTGAATATGTAAAAGAACATGCCTGGGAAAAATTGCTGCTTCTAGGTCTTTCTGCTGGCACTGTGCTTCATTTCTTTCTGGAGTGCATCTGATCCAGGACACCTGCCTCCACTTGCCATGCTGTGCAAGCCAGGCTACAATCCTTCAAAGGATGGATATTGATCATATACACAAGGTAATAAAAAAAAAACCTAAACCACGAATATCATCTGATTAGTAACACTTCTAATGCATCTTCCAAGAGTGAATAGCAGAACTGATTCAGTCACTGGACCAGTGACAGCAAATAGTTCCCATCATCATGGAAGTTTGTAATAATTTAATTGATTTAACATCAAAGAAAACTTAAGAAGTGTTAGATGGGCTCAGAGGAATACTACTAGTTTTCTCTTGACCTGTCCTTGCTTGTCAGGTAAAGAAAGGATAATTTCCTTCCCTTCTCCTATTCACTTAAGCACTGCAGATAAGTATAGGTGTCTTTCTAACCACCACAGGTGCATCTGACCACCCCTGAACTCATTTTACACCTGAGCATGATGCTGCTCACACTAACTTTTAGTTTATAGCTGTCAAATTCTGAATAAAAAGGATCCAATGTTTTCTCTAGGAAGATCACATAAGAATCACAAATTTTCTCCGGTGCTTGAAAGAAATCTGTTCCTGTAGCCTAAATGTTCAGAAAAGTGTTGTTAGTTTTAATGTTGCCAGATCTGAAGTGATGAGATACTACAGGAAAGGTTATTCTTGCAGTATTTACAGATACAAGCAGAAGCAGAAGTGACAGAAATTTCAAAGTAAGACTGCTTGAAATACTTCCAGCTCCATTTTGCAGAACTTCTTGCAGTGATTCAGAGATTCATCCAAACTTTCCATGCTTACCTGAACTAGACATGTGGTGTTGGTAATTTTGGAACAAGCTAAACTCCCTGGAGAAGTGGAAGAGTTAGTACACCACAAGACAAACTGATGCATTAGAAAAACATTTTTGAAACGCCTGAAAGCTTGCTGCAAATAGCCAAAGAAACAAATTTCCTGTAAATTTGAATTTTACAGCTTTGCCAACAGAAATTTCAGTTTCAATTTGAATGTGGATATAAAGACAGGCTCTCACTTAAACCAGTTTGGGTAGCACATTTCTGACCTGCACCACATTTGTGTACATGTAGATGATCTATTGGCTCCTCTACAGAGGAGGAGGCACCTCATGGTCATTATGGAATAAGATCAGACACAAGTTTTATCTCCCTCTTTCTCTATATTATTTACACCCCACTGAATACTCAGAGCAGTTGGAAGATGTGCCTTAATTTACCTCCTGGTCCCTGCAGCAGCAGCATCCCCTTCACTAGAATTAAAGGCGTTCCTAAGCTCTTTTAAGCCTTTGGAAAAACATTGACAGTTGCTTTTAACCTCTGAATGTATCTTAGAGTTGCTCAACTTCGTAATTTAAATGCATACTTGCCATGTTTTATTCCTTTTTGCAATTCCATGTACCCACCATCCTACAGAAGACAAGTTTGTCAAACAGAGATACTGAAATTAGATACTGAATATAGAAGGCTTTAAAATGAAACTTTGAAGAAAACTTGTTCTTTTTCATTTAAAATTTCTAATAAAACTATGTAATTGTAACACTGCCTTCCTCAACAGTGTCTACCACAGAAGACTTGTCCCAGATTTGGACAGCAAGACCCCTTCCATCACTGCTCCTCAGGATAATGTTCAATTCCCCAGGCTATTCACATGGAACAGTCCCTCCCACCCTCTCTCAATCTTCCTCCATACGTGTCTACAGCAGTTTTTGTGCTGTGATCCTGCAGCTGCTCCTTTATTTCTCACTGCTCCCACTTCCCATCTGAGGGGGAAAGAAAAAAAAACTCCAGACGCTTCTGATCTGTTCCCACACTCCATCTCCACTTTCTCCTGGTGCTGCTCTGGGGTAAGAGATGCTGCTGTGAAATGCAGCACAGCCAGAACCTACAATTTTAGGAGAAAACTTTTAAGCTACAGGAGGAACCAGAAGGGAAAATACTTTGTGGCTTGTATCAAGCCAACCCCTCTTCTGCATTTCATGGGGCCCCTGGTTTGATTTTTTCACCAGCTGCCTCTGCTGTGGCACAGAGCAGGTGCATCTGCCCCACACTGCTGCTCCTTGACACCACGTGGCCAAGTGGGGAGAAGACAAAAGCACTTTTTTTATGATATGACAGTGGGGAGCTAAGATACCTGCTTTCAGTATAGAGGAAATACCAATGGTATTGTGGTGTCTAGAGTATAATTATTATCATTATGCAAGGATCATAGAAATCACAGAATTATAGGGGTGGCATTGGAAGGGACCTCTGGAGATCTAGTCCAGTCCCCCTGCAGGTTCACCTACAGAAGGTTTCACAGAAACACATCCAGGCATAGAGATGTCACCAGAGATGCAAACTCCACCACTCTGTCACCCTCAAAGTAAAAGATATTTCTCACAGCTAGATGGAACTTCCCATGTTCAAGTTTATTCTCTTTACCTCTTGCCCTGTCACTGGACACCACTGAAAAAAGACTGGCCCTGTCCTTCTGACAAGAAGTTCGAGCATAAGCTTTGTTAATTATATTTATAATTTTTACTGCAAACACACAGCTTGACCTGAGGGACTAATAAAAATTTTATTTCACAAAAGTGGTTCAGGATGACCACAGAAAGCTTGTGTGCAATGCTTTCTGCAGGCCAGGAGATGAGCGCCCATCTGCACCACCAGTCCCACTACAGATCTGCTGCACTTGGTAGGATGGGCCATAGTCAGCAGCAGTGCCAGCAGGATTGTGATGGTGCCAGATCCATGTGCAACCATTAAAAGTCACAGCAAGAAGATCAGCAGCCATTCATCTGCCCCCAATGTTGGTAAGAGCAAAAATACTTAAATGACTTACATCTGCTCTTGGCTTTGGGTTTCTTAGGTAGTCTGGTAACACAGAGAGCTGATGAAACGTTGGCTGATTGCTGCACTCAGCTCAAATGAGTCCTTGCACTCCAGGTGACTCTCTTGGAGACAGAACTCTAGAACTTCAATTGTCTTCTCGAAATATCTGTGTCATTTCCCTCCTCAGCCACAAAGGAAGAGAGTTTAGTAACATCCTGAGCAGCAGAAAAACAAGTACAGGTGCTGAGGGCTTTGCCTTGCCTAGGAAGAGCTTCAGTATCTGGTTCTGAGATGTGCTTCAGTATCTGATTCAGCACCAAATACAGTGGTGCCTTTGCTCAGGGTGTGGCAGGAAAAGTAAGAAACAAAGAGCAAGCACACACTTAAACCAAAAAAGAATCTCTCTTCAGATCACAGCCACCTTCACTTCTGGTTTTTCTTCCTCCTTTTCTCCCCCTCCCTTCTTATTAAGTTACATTATGCTGAAAATCAGGGAGGATGTTTTGGGGGAGGAATCAGAAGTCACTTCAAGTTCATATATTTAAGTTCTGCACCTTTTTAGTACATCAGGCATAGGCTTTGGAAGGATTACTTCTGAAAAACCACAGTACAAACCCAAAATACCCAGCTTAATTACAAATGAATGATTTAATACCTGACAGTCACAATTGGGTAGAAGCTCTACTGTGTCTTTAACAACCTTACTCTACTAACCATAGCAATATCAAACTTGTTTAGTTAATTTACTGCAAGTATCTGTGGACTGACCTTTACCATGTACACCCACAGAAGTTTAGAAGCTATTTTGGAGAACATCAAAACTTGTTAAATAGTCAAACAGCCCTCTGACATCTCACCTACATAATTCCCGGAAGAGTTCTTTCTTATGCTAAGGTGAATGAAGATACAGAGAAATGAAGAGGAAAAAGGTCAAAATTTTCAAACTTTTATGAGTTTTGGGTTCTAGGTTTCTGACACACATGGCTCACTTTTACACATGCCAGACATCAACACTTCCAGGTGCCTTCATCATGAGCCAGTAACAAAGAAGAGATCCAGTATGATCTGGCTGCATTCATCTAACATGAATTACATCAGCCTTGTGGATGGTCTGCAGCATCTAAATATCCATATCCAGAAAACTGATGCCTGTTTTTCTCATTCAAAGTCTTCTTTCTTGGAAAAAATTCCAATAGTATTACTTTTGTGCCTAATTCTTCCAGCCTTCTTGTACCCCAAGAAGCTTTAAGCTCTAAATAAGATGGTGGGATTCTACAGATTCTGTGGCAAGAGGTCTCAGTCTTAAAATGAAAATAGCTTTTTGAGGAAGTCCCTGTGCAAATGAGGAGCTGGCAGTGTTTGTTTTGTAGTGAGTCTCCAAAACAACCCTTTTATAGCATGCCTCAAAACAGGGAAGACTGGCAGAAGCATGCTGTGTGCATGAAGGCACAAACTTAAAATCTCACCCAGCAAAAGAACAACCTCCTCTGTCCTTCTGGTGCTGCTAAGAGAACTGTCAGTGAAATTAAGATTCACTTAGACCTCTGGTTGAAGCAGACCAACCTTATGAGAAGCAGGTAACACTGGTTCCTCCTGACATAGAGTAAGCCTGAACTCACACCCAATAGTGAAGTGTGCTGCTGTGAACAAAATGAGAGCAGCAAGGTCATCAGCCTACCTGAGACTAAGAGGACATCCCTGCTATTTGGTGGTGCCAAAAGCTGTACCTGCAATATGGACAAAAGAGACAGTTCAATGCAGGCTGTGCAATCCTGTAAGAAAATCTACTGTTGTGCTCTGAATGGCACTTGAATTATCATGGCAGATGCATGGTCAAAAGCTGAGGCATCTCTTTTCTTCAGGGCTAAGAAAAGATTTCCAAAATCTCTTTTCTTCAGCCTATCAAGAAATGAAGCCAAGTAAATGACGAAAGCATCTTCATGTGGATGGCATCCACAAGTAGCAGCTTCTGTCTTTGTAGCACTGAGAAACAGGTTTGATGCATCCATGTGGAAATCTTACTTAGGAGAAGAATGAACCATACAGACTTTAGGCAGAGCTCAAGTGATGCTTTGTATTGTTTTGGAAGAGAGTTAGCACAAGTAACACTTCCATATACAGGATTAAGATATGTTCTGTGCAACTGCCATGCTTCAGATTTCTAATTAAGAATACACCTCAGCACTAACAAACTTCTCCAGCATCAACAGCCAGTTTTCAGTGACACACGGCCCTTAACAACCCATCAAATGGTTAGTGACTTTCACTGATCAAGCTGACACAGCACAGAAGCACCGACAATAAAAATTAAGAAAAATAGGCAAGTACAAGAAGTACATATTGTGACCCTAAAAACATTTAGAGGATGCTGCATACAGCCTGCTAAGCTCCACTTGACTTAGTAGAAAGAAGCCATTAGAAGGCAGCAGCAGTTCCACTGCTGTAAGTCCACTCTTTAGAAGAGAACTGAGCTGAAGCTTCTGTGCAGCACAGCAAAAACCATCCTCACTGCAGCACTAGTAAGCATGATGGAATCTACATCCTACTTGCAAGGGATACTACTTATTAGTAGCTGGCCTGAAGCTCATCACTGCAAAGAAGTAATAACTTCTGGTATCCAAAACAAAGAAATCCAGACTGATGCTGCTGATGCAATTGTTTCAATTAAACTAGCACAATTAGAGATCTTCTGCCACCCAGAATCAGGAGAAGAGTTGAAATATGTCTCTGTCACCATTTTAGTTACTGGTTCCCGCCTTGCTCAGGGTGAGGAGGGACATGCCCCAGGGTAAGAAGGGGTATCAAGGGGGCCACATATCTCTGTTTGGCCAGAAAAAGATCGAGTATCTCTTCCAAGCTAGACTGTCTCTTGTTACAAAGCAAAAGGAAGTTTTTACAACAAATGCCAAAAAAAATGGCAAAGTTTTTCCATAATTCAATAGCAATGTGCAGCAGGAGCTTTGAATCCCAGGGAGTGCTTCAGCTGTTCACTCCATTTGGGGAGGAAAATGGACAAATATATATGTTACAGATGTAATTGGATCGAGAGGTAAAGTGAACAAGGGATGCTGTTTTTAAATGAATTTCTTTTGGACACAAAGTGGTAAGTTGTAAGAAAGGGAGAAAAATCAAGAAAAGTAACTCAGTGAATTCAAACTACTTTCCTAAATCTCACAGCTCTGTGGAAAATGCGTTTCAAATGACTCTTAAGACATTGCAGCAGTAACATAAAACTCACTACAAACAGAGCCCAGGAAGAAAATATGTTCTTTTTATACCATTTGCCTGTCTGTGCTGATTTGTGTATACAGGCAGGACAGCTTTTTTTTCTCTCCAAAAAGTAGAGAAAAACTGAAATGTAATCTTACAACACAGCACTAAAAAATCTGTCTCAGATTAGTATGCACAATTTTAAAATGAGCTTCAAGCCACTTGTGATATCTTTCAACTCTGACCAATATTTCCAAAAGAAAAACAAGTTGCTTCTTATGATAAGGCTATCAGTGACAAACACGAGTCCACGTCCCAAAGTCTGCAGCAAACTATGTGTTACCAGGAAAACAAATCTTCACCCTAGAACAAATCCTGCTAATTCTGTCTCTCCTTTATGTGTCCCATAACCAAAGCATTGTATTATTTGAACATCTTCCTAAATTGCTATTTCCTTGGAAGCCTCAGAAGGCCAGAAAGTGTTTGCCTACCGATGGTAATGAAAAAATGTCTTTTCTAATAGTTTTGAGTGAGATAGGAATTCAGGACACAAAACCTTTTTCTGTCCAGCTCTGAAGCAGAGGAGGGATCAGCCTGGATCTAAGCAGCTTCATGCAGGACAGATGCTACAACGACATTGCCATTGACCAGCCCCATGAGGAACAATGTTAAGATCACCCACAGACAAACCAAGGACAATTTTGTACCATATCCTTTATGCCACCTCTGTTCCTGTCCTGTTCCTATTCCACTGATGACTAACAGAGTGATACCATGATTTTTTATACCAAGCAGGGCAATCTTTAATGATAACAAGTGTCAACTAGATGCCTACTGTTACTACTCACTCACTAGTACAGCATCCACTGCTACTAATCATCTCTATCCTGGTCACCAGCATGAAAGTCAGTTCATCAAACAAGGCTAAACTGCACCTGACAAAGGTAAATACTGGAAAATATGATCTAGTCTCATTTACCAGCCAGGGCCACCAACCTTTTCTACCTTTTAGGGACATTTAATTAGTACCAGAAGGTTTAAGAGAAGTGATTAGAGATTTGGGATACCAAAGAAGGTCAGATATTGTTGCCACTTGCACAGGATGCAACAGATTTGTTAGATTTTGAGTACTAATTTGGCCTCTAAAACATCATTTTACATCTGAACTCTCTACATTGTTGCTCTCTGCTTTCAAATTCACAAGTGCCAATGGAAATAAAAACAATTGTGTCATTAACTTAATCCTCACTGAATGCATACAAAATACTCGTAGTTATATTAATTTTAAAAATCTTTAGCTACAGGTTCCTTAAACTGCATTAGGATGAATTTAAGGCTCCTTACCTACAAGCCTCACAGATGTCGTTGTCCCATCTCAAACTGCCATCAACCAGCAACCGTTTGAACTATTTAAAAAAGAAAAAAAAAAAAACAAAAACCGGAAAGCATCTAGGTCACATGTCTATCGACAGCATTTGGGTTCATCTCCCACAGCTCATAAAGACAGAAAGAAAGCATGGAAAAAAAGTAAAAGAAAACCACTTCCTGCAAGAGCAGAAACAATCATCTCCCTAGCGACAAACTTACACCCAGGTTTAATGCAAAAGTCTTCCAGCTTGGAAAAAAGGCCAAATTTTGAAGTATGAAAGCGGCTCCACTGTTAAAATCGCAACAGGCAGGGAGGGTTAGAACTTTGCAGAAGGTAAACAATATTTTTAAAAGGAAATACTGGAAGGAATTACAATTCTAAGCCTCAAGACAACTTCCCTTTTCTTACCTTCAATGAAACCCTTTGAGAGCTGAAATAAACAGCTTGACACAAATCTGCTTTGCTACTTTGAAACGTAGCTTTGGTTAACATGACACTTACCCTACTGTTGCATTAGGTTTAGAAAATAGAAATTTGTAGCCAAACTGGACAGTATGCTAATTAAAACAAAAAAATAGGAGACTTGTGTTACCTGGTGAAGGTCACAATATCTTCAATTTTTTAACACTTCTCCATGAAGCTGCTCTTGGAGAAGCAGAGGCACACAATGCCTCACTTCACTTCCCACAGCATCTCATGCTGCAGTGGTCTTTCTCAGGGGGGAATCTGGTTAGAGAAAAGCCCCTTGCTTAAGCCTTCACCAGCCTCTTCCTCCTCTTTTTTTTTTTTTTTCAGCAAGAAACATTACTCTCTTTCCGGTATTTCTAGCTCAACGACCAAAATGAGGCAATCATCTCCCTGACAGCATCCAGTTTCCCCGGTTCCCTCTCAGGACTGGGTGGTGGTGCCTTGTATGTCATAGAATGTTGAGTTGGAAGGGACATTTAAAAGCCATCTAGCAGTGAGCAGAGACATCTTGCACTAGATAGGTTGCTCAGAGCCTCATCAACCCTGGCCTTGAATGTCTCCAGGGATGGGACCTCCACCACCCTCACTGGGCAAACTGGGCATGTCTCCAATTCAGTCAGGGCTCATCAGAATAGGTGAATTGGTTTTTATTATTATTACCTCCCTCTGTAAACACAAAGCGTTGTATGACCTGAGAAAATCAAGGCCATCCTGATATTTAAGGATTTGCCCCAATAGGGCATTAAACTGAAGCTCATTGACACAGCTGCCAGTGAAGTACCAAGAAGAGGTGCTTCATTTGTGAAAATATGTGGGGTTAACTTTAGGGTTAACAGATTCTGTTGGCTCAATGGATGCAGATGCCCTGCAAAAGGACCATTAGAGAGGTAAAGGAGGGGTTTGCCCAGGAACACTGTGATAAAGACTGCTGAATGGGACATTATTAGAGGTGCCTACAAGGGTAACTCCTAACTGTTCTGTGCCACAAAAGATGTCATTCAAGAAATCCACTGGGTGTCCTAAAGGGGAATCCTGCAGAGCAACCCATGGAGAAAGGGAAGAGACAGATAGGAAATAAGGGCTGGGGCTGAAGCTGGAGTAGAGCTCAGGAAGAACTAGCAAGGCATCGTGATGAATTTTACAAAGCTGCAAAGAAAAGCCTGATTTGCAGGCAGATCATTTCCTATTGCAGCAAAAGCAGATGCAAGAAATTTCCTGTAGAGAACAGCTTCAGTACAGCAGGCACTCAGTGAAGCACATGGGGAGCAAGGCCTCCAGGGATTCAAGAAAAGTATCAGAGAGAAAAAAAGGGGGAACACAGCACTGCTGAAGGAATGGAAAAGCTATGAAGCTACAGAGTGACCTTACCTTGTTATTACTGATCTTATAATAAATTCTACAACCCCATTTCATGGCCAAAGATCCAGTTAGGCTGAAGCAATTACAAAGCCAGAACCAGGACCTTCATTGTTCCCAAAAAGTGTGTGTGCCAAGATGTAAAACACAGGTACAGATAGGAGAAGGACTTGAACAGCATTACAGCCGCTCTTCCCTATTCTCAACTAAAATACCATTTCTTTGTAGGCATTGCATTTTGGGAATGTTTTCAAAGCTGGAATTTTGGAACAAAGAAATGGATTGAGTGTGAAAGATGACAAGGTGTATCTGCCAGGTATGAGGAGGTAAAAAAAAAAAAAAAAAAAAAAAAAAAAAAAAAAAAACAACAAAACACTGTGCTTTTAAAGCTAGGGCTTGAAGAACTGGATTAGATTTCAATTTTTTAAAAAAGGATATGTTTCAAGAAATTTTGTTACAAGAATGAATTTTAGAGAGCCACCACTTGAAAAGATCTATAATAGCCATGTAGATCTTAAGGTTTTCCTCTTATAAATCATCAGAACATATAAAACCATCAGAAGTGTTTTTCAATTAGAAAAATATTTGTGAACTTCGTGCCCAGAATGTGAAAAAATCCTCAGCAAACCTGTAAAATATTGCAGCAGGGCTGGTCTATGTTACTTCATCCAAAATCTAGACTAACTGGGGACATGACATTTGTCATGAAGATGTCTTTCACCACACACCTAACGCTTCAAGTCAAGTTGCACACTCCGTCTGATTCCCTTCACATCCATTTGACAGTATGTCAGCAGTGACAAAGTTCTATAAAAGGATGGCAGCTTTGCATACTGCTTAAGCTTATGCAGCACAAGCTTCCTGTGAGATCTCTGGAAGGCTGAAAATACTTTAGATGTGCAAAAAAAGAAAAAAAAACCAACCCAGTTTAGCAAAATCTAAGAGCTCGTTTGAGCGAAGTAAAACTAAACAGGAAACAGAAGCAATGTTACCTGGAGCAGATTTACTGCTTGATGGGTTGGTCTTTGCCTCTTTGCTGGGAGAGTTGAAGATGGAGCATCATTTCTGAAACTCAGATTTCTTGTCCCCATTTCAGTGGCTCACAGCCTTGTAGTTTATGAGATATGACACCAAGTTGGTGAACATCCAGTTTTCCACATACCACAATGGAGAGCACAGAAACATTAAAGCTATAGAAGCAGTTATAAAAATCACTATAGAATGAGGATGGATCAATCAATAGTGACCCATCAGCTATAATCAGTTCTAATAAATTCAAGTAACACCATAAATTTTATCAGGTGCTTGAACAGTGAATCCCAAGACTTGTTTTGGACCAGCAGGGGGAAAGACAACTTGACTTTTTTTTCTTATTGCCTAGTTCAGTTTACTCTTTAATGGGATGATTGACAGACAGCCCATAATCTGGCTTGTACAGCAGACATCTAGTGGGAAATCTCATTCAGTGGATAAATCAAGCCATAATAGACAATATAAACCAGTACAGACAGCAGGAACAAGGCTGGAAGAACAACTGTGCATGCAATATCTGGTTTTAGAAGAAAATAGTTTCTTTATTAATAGCTAACGTTCTCAAGCTTTGCCATTTACTGGGGAAAAACCCAGCAAACTAGGAGACTATGTGATAATGAAGAAATAAACTATTTTTTCCTCACATTCATCACCAGACATATTATATTTTTCATATTTGGAGTAGGTTTTAAAATATTTAAATTAAATAGGACAACAAAGAACTATGACTCTGTGGATAGTAATCCATATTCTTGTTCACAGCAATTGTTTGCTTAGTGTAGCCATAATTCTTTTTTTTTCCTGTTGGGGCTTTGAATATTTAATCCCAGTAAAAACATTTCTAGGAGCACATTATTCTGCATCAAAAAGGCCAGGTACATTTAACATCTCCAAATAGTTCACAGTCCAAGTTAACAGCAGTCTCAGCATTACTTGCTTGGGTAATAAATGCTTATTACACTGGAGCTTTTATGTAAATATCAGTGTGAATGGTCAAATTCACACAACTCTCACAACCATAACATGCATTATAAACATTCTGGCATCATCTTCCAAAACTTTTCACTCTGAGCTGATTTTTTCCCCTAAATAATCCATTTTATTCACTGCAGTCTTGAAAGCATAAAGGATATTTTAAAAAATTTGACATAGAATACAGAGCTTCTCCATCAGTTTAGTGCCAGTTATATGGAAAGAACAGATGTGCTGTGAGTTGAGGTTTAAGCCCCACAATGCTCAAGCTTTAGGAGACAAAAGATCTTACAACAAAACATCTCTTTATACTGAGATACTAAAGTTTTGATAAGAGATATATTTAACAAAGCAGTAGAGAAAAGTTTAGGATTGAATTCTCCAAACACTCACTTCCTGATAAAGATTATTTTGCCTTAAAATGAGGTTTGGATTGAGAAATATTCATAGCAGAGAAAATAATGAATGCCATTATTTCTTTACTCTTTACTTTTCAAGCTTACCTAATGGGACTTTTTACTGTTTCAAAAAAGTTAGGACGCTGTAGTTAATGAAAACTAAGAAAAATCAATTTTAATTCAAACTAGTCCTTGTCTCTCTCTTTCCCAGGTGTTTTTAGGCATCTGGACACTTATTTTGAAGTCCAGACTTAGCTAGGGGTATTTTTAGCACCTTGCAAAGCCACTCCAACCCACTGCAGAGCTATACTGTACTGAAAAAGAGACAAAACCCCAGCATATGTTGATGCATTATGTAAAGACTTTCCTTGACAGGATTTAGTTACATGCAAGCTTTAAATGCAGTGTAAATGCATTTTTCTGGAGTGTTAGGCCTCCAAGTGCTAAAAGTGCTACAGAACCAAACTGCCAAAAAGGTGGGTTTATATCACACAATAACGGACCTTAAAAAGACAAATGAGTCACACAGTTTGGGTGACAGCATCTTAATCTGTGCACCCATGATCAAGTCAGAGTTACAAATAATGCTGCCAAAATCCTCTTCAAAGCCCTTCTCTTCTCTTTGGTGTTCACTCCTGGCTTCAGGTGTGACCCAAACTCTCCATGCCAATAGCTAGTTGGTTGGAGATGTTCCAAAAACTCTCAGTATTTCATTGGTGGAAGAAGTATGAAGTGTCTTTCCTCCTTATAGGACTGATATTCCAGCCAGTGTTGTTTCTATCTCTTTAATAGAGAACTACATGGTGAATAGCAGTGGGGAAGGTACCAAGCCCTGAAAAAATCCCATGCTGAGGATGAAGCCAGAAGAAAGCTGAGATATCATGGGTTATGTTTTTCATTTGAGGAAGAAGAGGCTCATTTATACAGTGTCAAATTTCACTTTCACAAGAAGATAAACAGGAGCACACAGCAATGCAAGGCTTTCACAAGAATAATGCTGCCACCATCATATTTAGTGGGAAAAAGAATTGATGAGGTATTTTCTTGTCTCTTCTAAGCACAGCTTCTATCTGTGATGTAGGCTTTGGTCTCTCTCTGCTCCTTCCCATGGTGCCCTCTCAAAATGAGGCAGAGCTGCCCAGGCAGTTGTGCAAGTACAAAGTCAACAAAAACAAGAGAAAGTCAGATGCAGGAAGTGGAGCTCCTCTGCAGATTGATGATGGTCCTCTCCTCTGTGCAGAAGCTTTTGGTGGAGCCTGTGCTGCCTGAAATGGTCAGGAAAACAAACAGATAAAAAATAATCAGTTCATAAAATATTTGAAGCAGGTGGATAAATTAAATAATTGGCTATACTGAGTCCTACCACTTCTAATGATTTTTATTTACCCATGTCATATAAGGATATCTTAAGCTTTTGTCCACAGCATACTCTTACCCTCTTATCCAGCTCCTCCTTCTGCCAAGGAATGGTTATTGCCCATCTTCTTATCATCTGGCAGTAAATCTTGATGGTTAGTGGTGAACAAGGGTAACCAGATTTGTGGGAGAACAGCAGGGGAAAAAAAGAGGGCAATGAAATGCAATGAGCGTAACTAATAGCCAACAAGTCTGAACACTTCTTGTAAGACCTCTTTGCAACAGCCACATGCAGAAAATAAGGACTTTACTCAGGGCACCCCAACATTTTCAGAAACAAATGAATTTCATTTCATTTCAGTTTGAAAACCAGAAAACAGATAGCCTTCATTCTATAGCTTTTGAAACTGCTCCAGTTTTTCAGTACCTTCTAATCTCTGTAGTCAGTGGTCTCTGAAGTCATATACTTCCCTTTCCTATTTCTCATGACCACTCTGTCCTCCCTGCTCCCCTGGCTCATGCTTGATTTTATAAGTAAATTTTTATTCTGTATCTGATAAACTTACTGGGGGCTCTCCTACAGCAGGTACACAACACTGTGATATTCCAAAGCTGTGGTTACCTATACAGGTTATCACAGAAAAATCCTCCTTATGCTACAAAAGCAGGTGACTAGTGCCATTTTTACAACATCTACATCCTTGCCTGATGTTGGGGTAAGGATGTGTTTGGGAAAAATACAACAGTGCTGATTTCCTCATCAGCCAGAGCAGTACCTCCTGAGCTGTGAAAATCATTCCCCCAGATCTGTTATTTCCAAGAGTCCAGACAAGTTCTGTAATGGGACAAAGGGTACCACCAGCAGCTTAGAACTCAAGTGGCATTTAGGGTTCATGGATATTTTTGGGGTTTTAGAACTACTCTGGACTTGGGACAGAGGAAAAGAAGGGATTTCAGATGTCAGGTGTGGTGTTACAGGTAGCACCCCCACTCCTTAAACATGCCTGTGGACAAGAGTATTAGCAGAACCACATCTCTGCCACAGACTCAGTTAATTACAGTCCCTTTAATCCATCTCCCCAATTTTGTTATCAGTTTACCTTTATTTCAGGCTTCAGTTGTGACCCTTCTGGTTCTTCCAAGAAAAAAGGCGTTAGGCTTGTTGGGAAGAGTATTCTCCATGAGACTTTTGTGATCCCCTTTTTTAATTCCCTTGGAACTGGGTTTCTGAAACCAAATTGCACTCACGAGTCAATTCTTCACAGCACCAAGAGTGGTTTTTTATACTCTTTAACAGTGAGAGTGTGATGGAAGCACCAGCCCTTCTTCTGCTCATGCACGAGCCTGCAAATCTAAAATAGGACCTTAATGAAGAGAAAAAAATACTTTAAACATTACAACTCTGAAGTCTATGTCACCATGAATGCAAAGCAGCTGTTCCAAACAGATTTGGCATATAACAGGAGTAACGTAATTTTGCACAAATCATTCTGTTCATTACATTAAATTAATAGATTAAAATTAGATGGCAATGCTTTATAAGACCATCTTACCCACAGAACCCTTTATCCTTAGATCCTGAGGATGTTTTTTTTTCCTTCTCAATATTCTATGCAGAGAGGACATAAATGCCCAGATGACTGGGAGCATAAGCCCCTAAATTCATGGCTGTTGAGCCTCTTCCAATATAAGCATTTGAAGGAAAGGTACTTCAGGGAAATAGAAAATGACATCATTTTTTCCCTGATCTTTTGAAGAATGAATTATTCTTTTCTGCCCCATCCTACAGGAACAGATTCTGGACTAATTTTTTCCTACTGAAGGCTTTAAAGTCTAAAATTCATCAAACATCTTGTCCTCAGAGACAATGTCATCCAAGTTCAAAGGATCTATAGCCCTGCAAAACTGATGTCTTATTTCAGAGCTAACGCCTTTGTTTTCAATGAATGTTTGATTTCATCAAATTAAATCACTTCTAATACTTTCTATAAATGTGAAAAAAAAAAGGTAGAACCAAATCTCTTTGTTCCCTGAAGAAAAGCACGCATATAGATGCACATATATATCATATGCAATCAATTGATATGTTTTTCTGTCCAATATTTTTCCATGGTAGATTTATTTTAGATATTTCTTAAATTTTTTTGAAGAGCCTTTGAATTGAAAATAGTAGTCTTCCAAGGCATTTGTTTTAATGAACATCATTATAATTAAGAACATGCTTTCCATAACTAAATGTAAAAAGAATTTTTTTCAAGTGAAGTCTGGGTCTGATTACTGATGGAGGAACTTCAAGATCTTTCTTTTTGCTAAGCATTTCAGTATCCATTCAGAAAAATGTCAGGATAACAGACTTTAGCTTGTAATTTGGGTGATTCATGCTTTTTTTGCTATTTTATCATTTCAGTTTTAATATTCAGTCAAAGCAAGAAACCTTGAATAAAGTAAGTACTGAAAATGAAGCAATCATATGCTACATAAATACTTCCACAGAATTTAATATCTTCCAGAAATTAACCTGTAGCATTATTCATCTATATTTGATACAGAGCAATTTTCTTTGATTTATTAATTAAATTTGAAAGGAAATTCCCTTCCAAAATTCAGTGTACTTGTCACTCCTGCTTTGGTCCAGGAGTTCACCTTTTCTAACTCAAGTTCTTTAAGCAACAGATGAAACTTAGATGCTATAAAGAGGTTTATAAGCCCATTAATCTGCCACTGAACTGGGTTCAAACTAAAAATCATAAACAAAGATAATGAAAGGGACCTTCACATCAATTTAAGAGTCAAGTTCCACTATTTTCTAATGTGCCGCTATAAATGATGTACGCCATTATGGTGCCAAGATGTTTTCTGCAGAGGTGACTATTAAACTATCTGGATACAATCCTGGTAAGAAGGAAGCACCATCAACCATTAGACTCCAGAAACAAAGCATGAGGTCACAAAATGCACTTTAGCACCACTTCATAATCACTAATACTGAAATATCTGACACCAGGATGGTCAACCACAGAAATCAGATTGTGTCCTGAGGAACCCTGCTAGGTGGAGAAGGGGTTAGGCAGACCAAAGACAGGCTGCACTGTCAACCAAAGGAATTACGCTTCACCACAGTTCCTGTGCTGAACAAAATTACCCTAAATTTAGATGGGCAAACATCTCTCAACTTTTTGCCACTTCATGCTGACCTTAGTGTCTCTGGCACACTTGGCAGAGCCTCTCCAGGCTCCTGTGTGACCTACCCATAACCCTGCACCATAACTCAACAGAACTGCAATTATTTGTTAACATCTGTTCACAAAAAAATATGGAATTGCAAAAGAATTGCACGGTGTAACACACAACAAGTCCTCCTCACACAGTTGTGCTCCCACTGGAAAGCACTTATTAGTAAGAAGAGGTCCACCACACAGATTTCTACCTGAAAAACTATTATTGCTCTAGTTGCTGCTGGGTTTTATTCAGTTGAGGTATTCTAGGGATGTTTTCCCAATGTTTGGATTCCCAAGAAGTCTGGTCAAAGTAAAGCACTGCTCATGACCCAAGCTCTGGTCACACAGCCTCAAACCCTTCAATTATCCATCCTAGTGAGTGAAACTTGTTCCAAGCTGGTGTGCCAAAAAACTTTTGAGACAGTAAAGAAATCTGCTCTGAAGCTTGCTTTGTTTCAGAATGTGCTTTGTTGAGAAAAAGGAAAAGTTTTCATATATATGTTCATATTTATACCTGGCACTGCAATGATAAAACTGTCACTTTCTTCTATTTCAAATGAAGGTTTTTCAGCACTGCTTGACCTCATGATCATTTCAGAAGCCTGTATCAATCTTACCCCACATGGGAGTAATTTTGAAAGTATTAAATAATGACTTTTCTATGTCTCTCCCTCTTTGATGTAGCCTCCTAGGAGAAAGAACTATCCTGAATATACAACTTCATCATGTTTTAACAATTTGATGGTCTCTTCAAAATCCTTCAATAAAATTTAAGGGCTTTTTTTTTTTTTAAACAACATCTGCACTTAGCTTAGTTGATAAGAGGCCCCATTCCCTGCAAATTAGAATGCAGTAAATTTTTGAACATATACTTTAAATTCACAATTCGTTTCTTATTTTTAAAGTTATTTTTTTATCATTTGATTAATTGCTTAAAACCGTACACAAAGATAAAGGGAACTTTGAAATTCATACCTTGGAGTATTAACATGTACTCAGGACTAGATGTAAATGTCAGAGAGAAAAAAGATCTAATGAACTCTTTATTGGTGAAATACTGTATTGCAGCTGCCTAGAATTTTAAATGGTTTTTAGCTTCCTCCAAAGCAAAATGACTACAGAAGTTTACTTACAGCACAGAGTCTTACAGCATTTCCACTGTCTTCTTCCAGGGGGGATGGAAGCCATTTGTTTTGCTACAAGTTGCACCTCCTTCATTTTGTTGGAGTTCAGTGGATCCTTTTAATGTTAGAAAAACGTTTAGGGGAAAAAAAAACCAAAAAAAAAGAAGTATAACTGCGGAAGTATTTTTCTGTCTAGAAAATTACACCACCATAAGTTTTCCTTTTCCCTGATGTCTTCTCTGCCATAATAATGGCTTCAGGATTTAAATCCGGCGCTGCTATTGTGACTTCAAAGTCTTAAAACTGCAATTGAATGAAGCAGTTCATCTGTCATTATTCAAATATGAAGCAATTATGATGAAATAAAGATAGAATTCCATTGAGAAATACCCCAATCAATTCTCACTTATATTTAACTAGAAACATAAAACGATGCTTAGAAGAGTAAGTTTAGGTAATAAAAACTTGGAATATAGAAGTATGAATTACTGATCTATAACTTATTCATTTCTGACTGAGCCTTCTAAATATATTTCACAAATATTGACAAAAGCTGAAGTTTACAACGTAAAACTGTCTCTCAGCTGGTCATAAAGAGAAACCAGCTTTCCTGAAACAAGTTTTCATCAGTTTGAGTTGCCCAGAGGTTCAGATGGGAACCTACTGATATTTTTAAAGGGTCTCTGAGCAGGCCAGCTCTGTCTGAAGTCTTAATTGCACTTGGAACAAGTGGGTTTTGTAAGAGAATAACACACCTACCTTGGCCATGTCTTCATTATATTGTTGCCACTGCTTTGAAGTCTACACATCCTGCAAGGCTCCACTGTGGGTTTAGTCCTAGATGCTTATTTTCACTTTTCTGACCACAAGTAAGGACAATTCCTACAAGCAAGGACATTTCATTTGGAATTCCCACCCGAACCAAGCTGTATTTGGGAAACTGATCACAACATAAAGAAGCATAGCTTAAAAAGTTAATAATTATATTATCATCCATTCTTTCTCTTTCTATAGAATCATAGACTCATAGAATAGTTTGGGTTGGAAGGGACCTTAAAGATCATCAAGTTCCAACCCCCCTGCTATAGGCAGTGACACCTCCCACTAGACCAGGCTGCCCAGTGCCTTGTCCAGCCTGGTCTNTCCATTTCTATTTCTTATCTTTTTTTTTTCCCCCCACAGAATCACAGAATATCAGGGATTAGAAGAGGCCTCGAGATCTTCTAGTCTAGTCTCCCTGCAAGAACAGGTGTCCAGGTGGGCTTTGAATGTTTCCAGAGAAGGAAACCTCTGCAACCTCTCTGGGCAGCCTGTTCCAGTGTTCTGTCATCCTCTTTTCCTTTTTTTCCCTAATCTACCACTGTATCTGCTGATAAACAATGTGAATTCTGCAGCAGACCAAAAAATCCTAATTTATATTATTTCAAGTTCTTTCCCTAAGCTGCTCTTTCACTTTTCTCAACCATGCTACAAGTTCATGTGGGGAAACAACTACATTATACTTTGGCCACCCCACACTCCCAGTCTGCTGTTATTTTGCTGAACAACAGCATCCTTTTCTGCTTAGGGACTTATGGAAGAGGATTTTGTCTTCTCTCTAGTCTTTCCCTGGCAAAACAGGGCAGGGGGAAAGCACAAATGGAACCTACAGTATTTTCCCCTTATATTTCAATAATTGCAGTGATTTAAAAAGATTTTTAGAGATTATTAAATTGTGCTGTGCTGAAAAATATCACATAGAGCCAGGGATCTACATATTCACATTAATCTTCCTTCAATTTGCAGGTATTTTATCACTTTACCTGGGTATCAATTTCTGTCATTTATGGACACTTATGTCCTGCAATTTAATTGGAAAATGTAATTTCTTCAGACAATCCAAGAACTGAATGTTAACACAATTAGAAAGCAGTAGTACTTAATACTGAATTTTAAATCAGAGATGTAGCTACCAAGAATTATTCAGGGTATATAAAATTAATTATTTCACACATAATTATTTTTGATCTTACTCTGACTGTGATAACTTAGAGCATTTGAAAAAGCAGGCTGTAACATTATTTTCTTTTTCTTTTTTTTTTCCCTAAGCTGCTCTTTCACTTGATATTCTCTTACTAAATAATATGTAAAATACTGACACCTAATGTTAACTTTCAGTATTATTCCTGTTGCAAAACTTACTACAAGTAGGGAGAGATCATGTGAAATCATTGCTTAAGCTGCAGCCTTCTTTTAGTAAAAGGTAGTATTGCCTTCCCTTACTTTTTTGGAAATAATTTTCTGAATTTATATATAGGATTAGAAAAGCAAGAAGCTTTCCTGTTTATCTCCACTGCTTATAGGTAGAAGAGAAAGTAATTCAGAAAAGCTTAGTGAGGTTTGATGAATGTCATCAAATCCATCAAACACAACACAAATATTTATTTATAAGGGCATTATTTACACCTATAGCCTAGAGCATCACAAAACCCCAAAAATACTATTAAACATTTAATAAATGTTACTTTTTTAAATCTGGACTGTACAGATTTAGAGAATACTTTACTCACCCTACTTGGCTCACTTTCCTCAGACACAAGAAATTGTTTTCACAGCTTGTGAATTTAAAGCAGATGCCAAACTGCAACCTCAAAATTCGCCATTTACCTCCCTGTAAACTCTGTGGACCATCCTAGTTTCATATTTGGACCTTTTTTTATCACTTTATATATAGAGATCCTCTTCTGAGACCATGTCACTTCAGAGATGAAAATATCTGTGCTGCAGATGTAAATGTAAAAAACTACAGTCCCTGAAATAAAGATACCTGCTCTGCAACACAGTGACACACTCAGCTGAATTAAAGGGCAATGACATTGACATAATCAAGCCCTCTTGAGTGAGCCAGAGCTTTACAATTGATTAAAACTCCTCTGCTATTCTTTGTAACAGTTTAAAAAAAAAGTTCTTCCTCTTCACAGGTGCTAAAAATACCAACAAAAGCTTTATTTGTAGTTTTTTTCAGCATTTTCCTGCATATTTCAACCAGTGAAATAGGTATTTCTGTAGAAGAGATTTTAAAACTGATCAAATCGGATTTTTGGAAAAAAATTTGAACATGGGTAGACACTTTGAAGTCCCTTGGATTTCCCTGTGCAGCAGGCAGGAGGTGCCTAAAGACGGCAAAAATCCCATACAGTCAAAATGCCCTTGAGCCAAAATGGTTTGGGGTAGTCCTCACTTCCTTTTTATTCTATTTCAAGGGTGAAGAAGAAGAACTAAAAGTAATTTTCTAAGTGCTTCGTATGAAAATCAGGCACTTTGAGAATTATCAGGGAGCAAGTTCTAGCTGATTCTCAGAACAGGGTACAAAATAAATAGCTAAAAACTTAGGAGCTTAGTTGCCATTTATGCCAAGACCTTATTTAGGTCTTAAAACAAGTTTGGATAAATTTTTGGTTAAAAGAAAGCAGTTTGTCTTCAGTGCAAATCTCTGTAAAAATTTGGGCCACACTCTAAGTTAACAAAGAGACATTTTGTTGCTGCTTGAACCGTTGAGAGACCACTTGGCCTAATCTGAAACAAACCCTTTTAAAACTGCAGTGAGTGCTCATACAGCACTTCCATAAATTTAAAATTGTTTTTGGCTTTCTCAAGCACACCATCTCCAAGATGACTTACTAGAAAGAGGAAGAGTAAATGCTTTGTTTTAGCCAACAGCCTGACAGCCAAGAAGGTATCTGCAAAATAAATTCATTCTTCAATTAAATCATTCATTAAACAAGAATTTCAAAATGTTGTGTCCTTTGAAAAATGTAGCATGTAGCAGTTAGTTTTTAAATAACTGTTCAACTCCTATTTTACAAGTATACCCTGAACTTTAAATAGAACTTATAAATTAAAAATGTAAATTGGACTGTATCTTTTAACTGTTGGCAATTTGTCTATTTTCCACTTTTTAGTATGCATCATTTTTATAATAAAGCAGGGATTTTATTTTTTTTTATTCCTGCTTTAGTTGATAGCAACTCTTCCATGCTTCTCAAATCTAATGTAATAAATACTACATAAAATGTTTAAGAAAAGCCCCATTAAAATACACAAAGCCTATTAATTCACAAAGTCAAAGCAGAGTGGAAATATGAGCTTTAATAAAACTATGCCTGTTGTAAATAACTATTCAAGCACAGTCATTTTTTTTTGGGGGGGGAGTTTTGTGGGGTATGGCTCGGACCACTCGAAGCAAAGAATCCTCCAGCAGGATAAATGCATCTTAGTCAGAAATAGATTAAAAGATACAGCTGAGCCATTAATAAGCAGTGGATAGTGCAGTATTGTTTGCTGTTTGTTTTGAAGCTGTAATTGCAGATCCCAGGATTTCAATAAATCTGTGCACATCAGAGAAGGAGTTGTAGAGAGGAACTGGGGCAATGCGAAGAGCGTCTGGTTCTCTCATGTCACACTGCAAGACAGAAAAGGGATGCTCAGTAAATTCAGGTCACTTCATATTTCTCTCTCAGGTTGCATTTGTAGTTGTCAGCCTTGTTTTTGTGGAGTTACAACCAGGAAGAGCAACTGGAAACTTCTGGGGCTCCTAAAAACTTCTGCATTAAAACTGTAAAGAACAGAGCAAGGAGAAGGATGAGCTGCCAAAAATTGAATGCAAGGTTCAGGGTTGGCAGGACTCCAGCAGTACCACTCCAGATCAGCCATACATCCCTAGAATTTACCTGTAGTAACTCTTGAAGGGGAACACAGATGACAAAAAAGCCTATCACAAAACAGAAACATGCCAGTACAGATTCAGAGAATGGCTAGAATTGGAGCCATGGGCAGAGTCAACTCCCAGTAGACCAGGTTGCTCAAAACATTGGTACAGGCTGTCCAGGGAAGAGGCTCAGTTGCCATACCTGGTGGTATTTAGAAAAAAACTTACAGTGCTGAGGGACATGGTGGAGTTGGCAGTGCTAATTTAATGGCTGGACTCAATGACCTTAAAGATCTCTACTCACCAAAGCAAGGCTATGATTCTACATTAAACAGCTCTAGTTCCAGTGCTACAGGTACAAGAAATATTACAGAGTGTACAGTATTTTTCTGCCCCCCTCTGTGAATTTGAACATTTAGCTGAATAGAAAAATCTCTCATTTGAAGAATATTACTGCATTGCAAACACAAGCCAACAGTGTAAGGCCCTGTGCCCTCTTAAAAGCAGCAGTTCCTGGAATTCCCTGGCACCACCAAACCAGCAGGGCTCTTAGACTAGAAGAGTTGCCCTTTGGGGACACAAGTTACCAGCAGGAATAAAACCCATGTATCATTTCTATGGCATTAGACTATCAGCCTTGCCTCCCAGCACTTCTAAATCACCTAATGCCTTAAATTTAGTTTTTATTCTTTTCAAGCAGTGCTCAATGATAGCAGCGTCACTGTATGGTACTGCCACAGCCTCTTTTTCTGAGTGTTAAAACAGATGTCCAAGGATAGGACAGCTTCTTTATCCCTCCACCTTGATGCCTCACAAAGGGCAAGAGACTGGAGGAAGTTCAGAACTCCTGACCATCATCAGGCTGTCGATGGACAAACTATGGTGTCTAAGATGATGAGTTCCCCTTGAGTTCTGCTTCCTCATAGAATGGTTTGGGTTGGAAGGGACATTAAAGATCATCTAGTTCCAACCCCCCTGCCATGTGCAGGGACACCTCTCACTAGATCAGGATGTTCAGTGCCTCATCCATCCGGTCTGGGCTTAAACACCTCCAGGAGGGAGGGAAAAAACCACTCTGGGCAATCTCTTCCAATGTCTCACCACCCTCACAGGAATGAACTCCTTTCTTATATCTAGTCTGAATCTATGCTCTTCCCTTCCAACTCTATGGGCTTCAAATAGTAGAGAGCACTGGACATAAACATATTTGTGTTTTTCCAGTGATTTTGTTTTCTTTTTTCCCCATCTTTCCTTTTCAGCTCCAGATCCATGATGACTCCCACCATACTGCACACATAGAGCATCTCTAACCTCAGCAGTGATTCCTGGGTCTTACTTGCAGAATTACTGGGAATAAATCACTAGAATAGGGTATTTTACAGACTAACAAGTAATGTATAAAATAATTCTACTTATTTCTTTACACAAATAAAATCTGAAGATACTATGTAAGCACTTTTCATCACTCACACTCCTTTTTGGCCTTATGTAAAATTGTGTTCACATATAAGCAAAATTATTACTTTGTTATGGTATGAAGTTCCTAAAACAGTGCATAAGACAAACTTTGATTTACTCACAGCTACTCCTCTCTTCTCCAATTCTTGAAAGACAGATTTGATTGGAAGGGAAAAAGACAGCGTGAGTTGGCATCCTCTTTCCTCTATTCGAGATGGTGTGATTATTCTTACAAAGGGCTTCTCTGGATTTGTTTTATCTTCCTTGAAGTAATGCTTTATCAGGTATTCCAAGTAGCCAGTGAGTAGAATGGATTTCCTTCTCAATGCTTTCATTGTAGTTTGTTTAAAAACCTGCAATGATTTGAAATCATTAGAATGACAACATGTTGGCAAAGAAAATAAAAGTAAAGGAAGAAAAAAAGTTGATCAGATTTCTCTATACATTATCATAGTGATAATATCAGATACTAGTGATAATATCAGATAACAGTGATAATATAAGCAAGTCAGGATTGGGCTTATGAAAACACAGGATAGTGTTATTACTGTAGATAATGGAAGGCATTTCTGCCTAATGTTAAAAAGTTTTACACTCATCCATATCTGCAGAGATGAACACAAAAACCACCCACTTCACTAAGAAAACATTCATTTGCATATCTGAATAGGATCCACAAATTCTCTAGACATGGGGAAATCAGATATCCCAGGTATTGCTCCCAGGTGCTATCATGGCCACTAGATGCTGCACAAAACCAAAGGGTTATCAAGCATCTGAACAAGCTGCCAGGGAAATGGCTGAGTCACCATTCTCAGAGGTATTTAAAAGGCAGGTAGATGTGGTGCTGAGAGATATGGTTTAGTGGTGAGCTTGGCTGGGTTGGCTAAACGTTTAGACACAATGACCTTAAAAGTTTCTTCCAACTTAGGTAATTCTACATGGGGTTTTTCTTGTGGAGAAAATATGGCTGGTACAAAGACAGACTTCACAAATTTCCATGGCTTAGTCATAGAAATGAACATGATAGAAACCAGAGCCACCAGAAGTTGATATCTGTACAGGTCAAACAAACAAACAAAAAAAATTAGAGGAGCTTCCCTCATCACACAGGCCAGTAAAACATGCACTCAACTGTTCAGCACATCACTGGATGCAAAATGGAGACCCATCTCCTGTTCCTCAGGGCTTCACAGTGGTATGAGGGATGGATCTCCCTAGGCTGCCTGAAAAAATCTCTTTGCCCAGGCTTTGTGCAAGGAATATTTGGGCTCCTGGGTAAAATTTTTGACAAAGATCTTTTAAACGTGGCTGTAGAGTGCTCCCCTTTTTTCCCCATAAAAGGGAGCAGCTACAGCCATAACAGTCACTTTGAGCATCATTGAGGAATAACAGGCATTAACACTTGTCGTTTGCATCGTTTCCATCAGAAACACTGCCTTCTGCTTAATGTGTCCCAGTGAAGGTGGCATGCAATTTCACTAGCCATCTCTTGCCAGACGTGAAAACTGTTTTGTTTCCCACTGTATTAGAGCAATTAGCACTGGGAAATCCTGGCTGTGCCAAAAGGTAATGCAGGCAACTGGAAGGGGAGGCGATGGAAGCAGCTCAGCCTTCATTGTTCCAGGCTCCCTGCAGTGGGCTAAATGACATCAGCCCACACAAACAGGAGCACTGACAATCTGGGTCATAGCAGAATAGATTTCAGCTTATCTCCAAGGTCACATGAAGTTAAGGAAAAAAAAAATTAATATATATGTAAAGGATGTTTAAGGACCAACAAAATAAATTGCCAGGCAGAATAAGATGCATTGCATTACCCTTTGCAGTCCTTCAGCATTACATGGAAGCTGGAGAGAACACAATTAGTAATTTTCTGTCTTTGTTTGCTTAAATTACTGTTTTTTTCAGCAAATAGAGTGTATGGGCATTGCTTTGTTCCAGCACCAGATCTGCCATGACACTTGCACTAATGGAATGCCAGCAGAAGTAAATTTCTCCCATTTATGCTGATGACAAAACATTGCTAACCAAAATAGGCAGGGAAAAACAAGCTTATAAAAAATTCTGATATAATAAATCCATGTAAAACCATCCTTTTTATCTCCAAAGACTCTTGCATCTTAGAGATGAACCATCTACAACAAAAAAACCTACTGCTATGGTTGGATACAAAACACAATGTGATACAAAGTGTTTAGAGGAGAGCTACATGCCTTCAGACAGCGCTGAATCGTGTTTTTTCTGAAGTGGATCAGAAGGCTTTCATGACATGGATCAGCCCTCCCTCACCAAGGAGGGATTAGCAGTGTAAGGCAGGATTACCCTTCCCACAGGCATGGTTACAGTGTTCATACAGAGACAGGTCAGAAAAGGGCTGTGCTCCTTTGGCCTCTGAAGAAATAATGATGAAATGAAGCAAAACCCAGCCTGGAGCAATACCATACTCACGAACTTCCCTCTTAGGAAGCATTCACAGACAGCTTCTGCCTTTTCTGTTTGTAATCAAAAGGTCTACAGCAGAGGACAGGTTCCCAGAGCCACTGGTCCTCTTTAGACTCCAAGACACCCAGTGGCCACATCTATTTTCTTTCATCCAAGAGCTTTACCCAGGGAAATATACTTAGAAGCAACTCTGGATATGACTTTTTAAAAGTTACTTCACTCCTTAGTAAGATATCTAACAGCATTTTTGTGTGACTCACATTGATCTCTCTCTGGGAAAAGCTGCTATTTGTTCAGAGCCCCCAAAAAGCTTGGCCAAACCCAGACTAGTGGCAAATCTTAAAAATGCCAACCTCATATATCCTGGATCCAACACTCAAGCTACCAAGAACAGTGAAGGGATGAGTATTTTTATTAAAGGCCTTGATGTCTCGGGGTTGTGGGGTATTTTTCTTTGGATTTTATTCCCCTTCCCCCTTCACTTTCAAATTATTCAGCAAATTTTTTTGAAAGGGAGACAGCAGTAATACACATAACACCCATTTAACATTTTTATAGTCCTGAAATCAGGCACAAAGTAAAGCAATTACTTACCTCTAAACTAGCTTGCAGAGCACAGACCAGTAAAATTGGAGGATTCGACAACCGAAACCCATTAATTCCTTCACTTAGTTGTAATTCTGGAAAATGAATAAGTTATATTAGGGTTTTTTGATTTCTTCTTTTTAATGGATTGGACCTTATCTGGAAGCCCATCTTCATGAAATAAAATATTTCCCTAATGTGGCCTGTAGGAATCAGTCATTAAAAGGAAACAGTAATCTGCTCACAGCTAATACTTTCAACTTCGAGAGAAGCCAAGTTCCATCCAGCGGAAGACCTCATTAACAGCTACATGGGAACTAGAGAACTGCAATTAACTTGTTAAAAACACCAAAATTAATTTGTTTAAAGCAGTCTTTACACTTGAATCTCTTTTAATGTTGGCAGAAACCAGAGAAACTCAGAGTCAGCAGAGGCATGCTCACGTGGAGCCTGGATACATGAGCAGGGAATCATGTTCCTTAACTTTATTAAACTGACGAGACACGTGGGAGACTGCATATGCAGCTAAGTGTAGCTTCAGGCCACTAAGTTGCATAGACTTTAGGCTGCAAAAATTCACAGAAATCTATTTAATAAATCTATAAAGCCTCGCTGTAAGTTTGGTGTCACCATTTATATTTCATGCTCCAGCACCAGAGCAGGAGGAGGCTGTGGAAGAAATGCTTTTCATGCACAGCAGACTGGCTAATTTTATAATGAGCCTTGCCCAACTTCTCTCCTACAAATGGCCCATGGAGATGAATGAACAATAGACTTCTTCTAACAGTATATCAAGGCAATTTGTGCCTCCTGATGGCTTTCCATGGTGCCACTCTCTTACATGTGGTCAGAAAACAAAGAGAAAACTGAAGTTATTGGAGAGATGTTCTCCAGCCAAAGTCACATCAATAGAAAATTAAAAATACATTTAAAAAGAAAAATTAAATGACCAATCAGTCAAACCTAAAAGTTCCTTTCCTCTCCTAAGGATATCTTTCTCTGTCATACTTTACATTGGAGTTTAACAGCCTAGCTGTCAGACTTGGGAAAGAGTCCTCACATCTTATTGGGATAGTAAATATTTGAATCCATCTCAGAGCCTATCCTTTGCTAGTGCAAGGGACTAGGAGATGCTGAAACATTAGTAGTATTTCATGATTTATGTCAGATTGACTTACCTGTATATAATTTCTCATTAATTCCAGTGGAGTGAATCCTAAAGTAAGATATTACTCAAGTGAATGATACCAGATTCTCCCTCATCAGAGACTTAGGTTTTTAATTCACTGACATGCTTTCAAACTTTCAACCATAATCTACATCTGCATTTTGAAGGTATTTCAGAAAAACCTCTAGAAGCAGCCAGTCAGACCCATACGCCCAGAGACCAAATTTATTCCCACTTTCATTTTGTTAATTCCACTGCATTACATATTTGGGATAAGTTTAGCTTAAAATCTTCAAGGTGAGAAAAATGCAAAGTCCTGTCTGTTCTACTCAAACTAGTAGAAAGTGAAGCTGGTTATATATAAATACATAAAATAAGGTAAATTTAAAAGTGTAGCAGTACATACTGTTTTCCATGAGGAATCGTGTGTGGAATTTGTGACCCCACCAGCCAATTAACCTAAGATGTTAAAAGAAATAAATTAATAGTAGTCATGGTATAATATATTTTTCAATTATCTTTGAGAGTTAAGAAATATAGAAATCAGATTAAGAAGTATATATACTTCCAATAATACACTGCATTTCTAACAAAGATGTAAAGAATGCAATAAATTCCAGAAATAGCTAGCACTAAAAACTTAATATGACTATTCAGGAATTTCTTTTTAACTACTAATGATAAAAATGTACCACATTTTTCAATTAACTATTGATTTCAAACAACATCCCTTTATCTGAATTCATTCCACAAAATGAAAAAATAAACCAGAAATATCTCCACTAATTTTTTTTTTCCTAAAAGGCAATAAATCCAACTTTTTCTAAAAGTTGTTTAATGGATACTGAAGAGCAAAATGCTTTATAAAAATCTTAGTTTCACCAGGCAGAAGTGACAGCAGACAAGGACTCAGAAGATGGATTCCTTTTTTCCTTACTGTGAGGCTGCAATGTGAATCCTGAACAGAGCTAAATATTAAACAGTCTTTAAAATAAAAAACAAACTTCTTAACTCAGTGCACGGTAAAATATTGTTTTAAATTTCCCATACAGCAATGCAATTGCAATATTTAGAAGTCACCACCCTAGAAGATCAGTAAGGTTTCCAGAGCTAACCATAGTTGACATCATTTCATCCAAGGCTTGGCTCACTTTTCTTACTGCCTGGTAGCAGAGGTGATAGGAGTGAAGCCTGGCAAGAACACGAAGTTTTTCACAATAATAATAACTTAAAAACCTATGTTAAACTCATGGTAGATCAGCCTTTTTGAAAGAAAAAAAGGAAAAAGAAAGGAGTTGCCCCTCTCTCTTGAAGCAGCAATACTTTGCTTTAAAAGAGCTTAGCTCTGCAGAATTAAGACCACATTTGAGTTAAAGACTTGTTATATGAACACCATTACACCACGGTGTAAAATAAAGTACTTCATATTTCTGTATAACAACATAGGTTTTATGTTTACTTCTACAAAAGGCTCTGAGCTGCAGCCAAACACAGTGTATACAGAAAAAAGGTCTTTTTTTACTTTATTGCTGCATGATGTTTTTATTATTCTAAACCCCATGAAAATCAATAGTGCAATATACATTCATTTCAAACAAGATATTACATTGCCAAAATGAATATACCCCAAATAAAGCATAATGCAGCTCCTGCCCAAGTGACTCAGCTAATGATGCTTTGAAACACAAGAATTTCCAGATATTTAATATAAACTGTATAATACATAGAACATTTGACTAGAAATCATGAATATTGTGTGTTACTACAACCAATGTCAATGTCACACACATTCCATGAAGCTTTAAAAGAGAAGAAACATCCATGGGAAACATAACATTCAGACTTGGTCCACACCAAGGAGAAAAATTCCTATGTAATATCTGGGCCACAACAAAGAGAAAACAAACATCAGCCAGAACATTACCCAAACAGAGCCTGATGAAAAGCTCTCTGAGTACATTTTGAATTCTCAGAACTAGCTCGCTCACTCTGAAGCTGGCTTTAACCCAGATCTCTGCTGCACTGCAGCGTTTGCAACTTGGAAACTGAAATTTCAGAACTTCTCCAAAAATGACAGGATGAAGGAATTTTTTTTCAATTTTTTAAAGACAGTTTTAACTGTCTTGCCCTTTCCTACCGTAACTTTGACAATTTGCTTTTCTCCTTTTTTTTTTTTTCCTCCCCTCCTCCTTTTTGGCTGTGCTAGAACTTCAGAGGTGTCACTACAGGATGTGCACTTTGAGGCAGCTCTGGTCCTATGCTCTCATTGATCTAATGGTCCATATGGATGTCACATTATTTGACATTTAAGTTGACAGGCTTCGAAGCGTGGAAATTAACAAAAATCTTTACAAATTAGCAATTTGCTGTTTACAATTTTCTGTGAAAATTTCTGAAATGAAGGTTGCCACTGCTGTGCCAAATTTCAACCTGTTATGGTGGGAAATAGCTAAGGTGTTAAACCCCAAACATAAGGCTTTATAAAATGCTCGCTAAAAATAATAGGCAATAAAACTGCACATTAAGATACTGCAGTAAAAATTCTTATTAGAGTTGTTCCTATGCATTCAAAATGAGGACTATGAAACACAGCCACCATTTTGCCTACTCCTACTGTAAAAACAAAGGCACTATGATCATAGAATCATAGAATCATGATCTGAAAAGATTTTTAATTTCAAACATGCATAATAGAAGGCTTTGGAAAGCCTCATGTGATGTGTTCATGGTTAAAAACACCTTAAAATTGTTTGAAACTGGACTCTAGAGTTCGAACAGTTTCCTAACAGATAAAACCCATTTTGTGAAGTGCATTAAAAAAACCCAGGGTCTGGGGAGGAAAGGATCCAATTTTGCAAATGTTCTGCTATAAACCCTTGAGAATAACTTCATACTGGTCATTGTCTGTCAGTGGAAACTGAGTACTTACCTCATTTTAAGATGGCACTAATTAAAATAGTTATCTCTGTAATGTTCATACTGTGGAGTGTGCTGGGATGGCATCCTGCTTCCAGCCTTGGGAACACACAGCATCCCAAAGTGCTCCTGGAACACCTCAGTAGTGAACATCTCTCCATCCATCAGCAAAACCAAATATTAAATTCATTGCAATAGTGCCAAAAATAATTTAATTTAGTGCCAGATCTGTTCTGCCAGTTTCTGTGAGGTGTGTATATTCTTACAAACCCACTTCTGTAATAAACTTTTAAGCAAATCATTATTCTATTTTATCCATCAAATAAAAACCTCATCCTTATGGTTTGACAGTGCTGAGACCTTCTCAAGGAGTTCTGCAGGATTCCAGTTTATGCACAGAAGTATTTTTTAAATGCAACATATAAAATTTAAAGCTAAATGTTACCAGTCTGACTTCTTAAACAAGTTGGCATACATGAAATATTGCTGGAAGGTTTTTAACATTTTGTATTTTCACCCCAAAACGTTGTCTTATTTTCCAAATTAATGAACAAAGCTTTGCTGGGTTGGAAAATTGCTCCAGAAAGGAGCAGTATTTTCTCATTTAGTCAATCTCTAAGGGCATTTTCACCAGGGAACAATCCCTTCAATAACTATTTTTATTTAGCTCATTTTCCTCCATCATATCTGTCTGTTTTAAACTGAAGAGCTGGTTGTTCATAACTTGAGCTCTGTCTTTCGTAGTTGCATTAATGATGCAGGAATGCAGGCTATAATGATCATGATGTATTGTGCAGTGTAAACATCAAAGCAGATCCAGTTAAAGAACACAGAAAAACACAAAAAAAATTCCTTTGACCTTTGCTTCCAAGTTACAGATGATCATGCTACTCATTCATAATTTACAGCCTGAAGCAACATGGGGCTCATTTCCCTTCATAGCAACAAAAAGTAGTGACACACACAAAAAATAGAGGAAATATTATTAATGTGGCCTAACTTTAAAATCCAGGCCAATGAACCTGAAGTTTCCTGTCATTATATTATGTGAGGAAGCAGATTTAAAAGCCACAACATGAACGGTGTGAAATTCCTAACACTTATATCACATTTGCACACTTTGCTGGGCATGGAAGAGTTTGTCTTCCCTCCTTTATCAGGTCACAATTCTATCTAGAAATTTCCCATTCATTACTTAGATTATATCTATCTAAGGAGCATACACCAGCACAGCATGCTATAGTTAGAAATCCCTGGATCAAGCTAAATCATCAACAGGAATTTTGGGGGCTGGCTGTGCCCACAGAGCTGCTGATGTAGCTGCTGGGTGGCAGCTCAGCTCTTTATTCACACATTGCTCTGTTTCCACAGAAAAAACAGCCCCAGATGTTGGCAAAGATTTGTTTGAGTGGTCATGCTTCTCTTCTGGCTATGAGTAAGTCAGCTCTGAGGAGTTAATGAGATGTCTCCCTGCTCCCAAAGTCTATTACACAGAACTCAGGCAGATATTACTCTAAGTCTGTGAAGACAACTTTGCATGGCACAAAACAGTGAAATTAAGCACATTTGTTGCCCTTCCATCCTGCCTGTGGCTCACAACCCCTTTAAAACCTTGAAGAGATAACCAAGAGGCACAGTATGGCTTGACAAATGTTCAGAGCGCAGAGTTTAAGTGCATCTCCAATACCACTCCATTAGCAAATATGATAAATATAAAAACCCTTTGGATTTTAGGAATTAGAATTCAAAAGAATGCAGAAATTGTAGAGGTTGGAGTCAGCCTGAAGCTATGAACAGTTAACATCTGGCCTCAGCCATGATGATCCAGCCACATTTGACCATTGTCCAGGTGCCTGGGAGAACGTGGTGGTTCCAGGATATGATGCCACAATCAGACTCAATGTTTACTCAGCTTTTGTGTTTCAAAGACCAGGGTAAAGAAAGTAATGGTAACACCAGCTCCTGAAGACCAAAGAACTCCTTAACAAGTCTTACATCTTTCTATGAAGCTCCATCTCAACTGAAAGTTTCAGACTTTGAAGTAACTTCTTTTATTGTCCTGGGCTCCATGGAGGTACAATTCAGATAGAAAAAATATACAGGACTCAGGACAAGAGAAGCAGCATCTCCTGATGATATTAATGATTCTAACGATCTTAACGCTGCTGCATTGAGATAAAAGACAATCCCAGAAGTCAAACTCACATAAACTGTTGTACCACCCCTTCTAATTCATACCACTCTTCTCCAAATTTACAGAAAGGTCTCCAAAATCTGCATATCTGATCCCTGGGCTTGACAACAGGGCCACACAGTTCTCCTCTGCATCAATTTTGCAACAGTTCCACAATTGCAGTTTTTCTATTTTATGTTTTTATTGCATCAGTTTCATTGCAAGAATATCAGCTTGACTGTGCTTCTTTGTTGTCAATGTCAAGATTCAAAATAAATACCAAAAATCACACCATGTGAGCAAAGAAAAGCAGAAAAAAATCCTGCTCACTGCTTTATATCACAAATTTTGGACTCACTGTCTGGAGTTTGAGAAGAAATTTCAATTTTCTTTGCTGCCATAGGCTTGTCTGATCATAGATGAGTCATTTAGTCTTTCCATGGCTTGAGCCCTTGGTATCTAGAATTGCTTCTCAGTCCTGCTTCTGAGTCTCTGGTGAGTTGGGAGAATATATTTGTCAAAATATTTTCATATGCTTAGAAACAAGAATCATGCAAGAATGAAGAAAAAATATTTCCTTAGAGTACCTTGCTCTGGATCTTGTGAAATACAGATAGGGAAAGGGACTTGGAGATATTGACTGACACCATTGTTCTCTTTCCTCTCTTCTCAGACTTTCCCCATATTATCCTCTTGGGCTTAAAAGTAAGTTCCAGTGCCAGCTTTCTGCTGAGCTTATTATTTCTCTTGATCTGGGCACTGCTATGAAGGGGAAAAAAAATACACAGGAAAGAAATAATCTATATTCCTATTACCTAATTCCACACATTTTTTTACTGCTGTACTGAAACTAAACTGAAGCCCAAGTGGACAGACAATGTTATTCCACTGTAACTCTGTCTTTGTCATACTGGGCACCCCAGGAAGGTCCTGCTTTGACCCAGGGCTCCCCTGCTGACAGATGGCTAGAAGGAGAAAAACATTTCATATAATATGTGGTGCGGTGTTGAGGGGTCTCTCTAATCAAAACAATGAATAACTGAGAAGTTCCTTCTGTTTTCATCACTGAAATGCAGAATTCAAAGATTTTTAACCCTCCTGTCAAGGGGAAATCCTTCATATAGAGTGAAGTGGTCGGTTATGGGGTGAACTTGATAGTGTTTATTTATATGGCCCAGGATCTGCATGAGGGACTAAGGGAGTTATTGGCTAGCCCTTGTTAAAATCTAAAAAATATTTGAAAACCTAACTCTGTCTCCTCCAGAAAACCTTGCTAAGATTGCCAGAAGCTATGTGTAAAATTTCTTTTTCCCCCCTTATATCTATTCAGATACCCTTTATCCCAAATGGTAAAATTGGATTTCTTTCATTATTATCTTCTGTGTAACATCCTTTGTTAATTTGAAGCAGGATTCCGTTGCCAGAATTTGAAAAGCTTTTGAAGCCCAGGTAATTATTAGCCTCAGACTTCTGTAGTTTTGGGCTTGTACATACTCTGATGCTTCCCTTACCCTTTTCATCTCATTACAAATGTTTCCTAATTATTAAGCCTATGTGACTGGTGAGCACTGTCATACATTATTAATGGACCAGTCTTAGAACTCAGTGGAAAAAAAAAAAACTAAAATCAAAACTCCTTATGAAAAGTTGCTACTGTGAAAGTAGTAACTTTTCATATTTAATATCAATGAGGCTTTACTTTGTCGAAAGACCAAAGTAATATGATAGCATTAGAGGCTAATAGCATGACATTTTTCTTCTGTTAAGTAACTTGCATTTTCAGAGCCCTTTAAAGGGAGACAATTTCTCTCCTCTATCTTGAGGCTTGTCTTGGTTAAAAATTAGTTAGATTCACTTTCTGCCTGGAGGAAGATACCAAGTGTCGACCACAGACCTGAAAAAGAGTTCCATAACACTGCAACAGGTTGCCCAGAGAGGTGCTGGAGGCCCTATCCCTGGAGACATTCAAGGCCAGGTTTGCTGAGGCTCTGAACAAACTCATCTAGTGCAGGATGTCCCTGCTCACTGCAGAAGGGGTTGGACTAGATGGCCACTGAGAGATCCACCCAAATCTATGACTCTATAATCAAAACAGTGACACTAAACTAAGGTGAAAATCAAAAAACTTTAAATTTGAGTAATCTTTTTTTTTACCAAAAGTATCTGAGCAACTCTCCTGTGTACTCCAGGGTGGGAAATTTATGGCAACTGTTGCCACAGTTAGAGAGACTCTCGGGTGAAAATCCAGGCTGTTTGGTCAATCAAGTGCAGGGTAATTTACAGCTGATAGGTATTTGAAGACAGAGGGTACACACACTCTTCTTAAATTGTTTTTTTCCTTGTTAGTCTTTTAGACACAACACAAGTGGGAATACACCAATTTCAACATGTCCCTCCCTATTATCCCTCCAGGTCAAAACAAAAAGGAGATTGAGTTCACTTTTGCAGCAGGAAACAAGTTGCTGGGATCGAGGCATGAGAAAGAGAAATGGCTGCAATGCTGCCAATCCAATCAGGGCCCCTTGGAGTCTCACACAGCTCTCCATCAAACCTCTGAGGCTCTTGCTACGAGGGATGATAATTATATTCACAAGAATCAGGCAAAAGAAAGGTGTGACCAAGAGGCAGACGAAATTGGAGCCCAAATTAAATCCTGAGGAAAGATTTCACAAAAAACAGCCCCTCTCAGCCTAATGAAGTTGAATTAAAAACTGTTAAATCAGCTTAGGAACAACTATTATCACAAAGTGCTCATATATCACTTCCACTGGCTAAATAGCAGATATATGAAAAGGAGGAATGCAGCCAACAGTATGTTAGCACATTTAGCAAGGGGAAATCAAATATTCTGCCTAACACCAGAAATTAAAAATCAAGCAGAGAGCCAATTTACTCATAGAGACATTAATAAAGCTCTCAGCCATTTTTATAAAGTATTGAATAGGCCACAATTATATTATGGTGATAAAACCCAGCATACTACATTCCTAAAGAATTCAGTAGTTTTTTGCTAGTCTCTTTCAAATAGATCAAATTAAACAAGAAGCAAAAGCAACAATCCCTCCTAGAGGTACTTTTAAATGTGAATTCTGACTTAAAGGAGACTTGGATGGTTTTGATTACCATGATGCATTTACTGAACTGTACAGTATCCTCAGTCCATTGAATGAATCTTTGAGAGGATCTTATCTAGATAGGCTTCTAAATAATACATGTATCTGACTGAACTATAAAAATTTTAACAACTGGGAAGTTGTGCTTCCTTAGGTCTCTCTTGTTTTTGAATACAGTCATCACAACATTAATGCAAGACCTTTACCATACTAGAATCCTTATTAGCAAAAATGTAAGAGTTATCACCTCTGCTCTTTGCCTGAAACAACAAAGAATTCACATTACATGAGGAGGGGTTTTTTTTTAATTTATTTTTATTTAATGTCAGGGGCTGGAACTAATTGAATTCAAACTTTTAAATGCCAGCAGAGTTACTGCAGAATCCAGTAGCTATCCTACAAAACATTTACTAGCACTAGGTGAGAAGAACTCATTAAATAGAGTTTGAGCTGAAGTCTAAGACATTAAATCATCAAAGAAAAACAGAAATGGCCAACTTTCACTGTTGTTTTATAAAGTCCCTCCTCAAAGAGTTTAAATCTCATAAATTCACTAGAGAACTTGAGAGAAAAGTGTCCTAGAAAACCTTCCTTTACATGGCTGTAGTTGCCCTAATTTTCAGTAGCTCATAAAGTACTAGTGTAGTATAGTACTGAAATAGGTTTGACACAAGCTATATGGCCTGCTAAGACCATCTTCTCCTGGTTCAGTGCTGGAGACATGAAGGTTGAGTTGTGAAGAAGAAGAAGCACAAAGACTACAAACTAAAAAAAGTGGAAACAAACAAACATGAGAGATAAACCAGGCAGAAAAGAAAATCTATTAAAAAAAATCTTTGGTGTGCATACACAAAATCCCAACTTGGTGAATAATAAAGAGGCTGAATTATTTCCTTAACCTGGGTAATGACCTTCCAATTACTTTTAAAAATGCTTATGGTTTGGATCAAGTGCTGGCTGCAGTGTGAATTGCAATATGAGCTGTATTGGTGATCGCAGAACTGCAGCCAAAGCCAGAGAAGTATTTTGTCAGGACAGTGACACAGATAGGTCTGGGAGACCTGTGGTGCAGAAGACCACATCTGAACCACTAACTGACCATTACAGGAATATACTTCAGGGGACATAAATGGGGAAGAAAGGTAACTAAATTAATGACACAAAAACATTATGTCTATTGCTGGCACTTTCTGCTTCGAGCTATTTCAAGGCATGCCATAGTCTTGAAGCACACTCAACAAGAGAAAATAAGAAATAGTTCCCCACTGTGGGCTAATGAAGGAATACAAAAACAACAGCAAATATTAAAGAAATATGGATTGCTGCTTTAAATGAGAATCTTAAAAGGAAAGCTTCATTGAGAGTACCAAAGGTGGGAATCTGAAGTAGAAAAAGTGAAAAATGATCAAGTACTGGAAGTGAGTCAACATCGAGCAGGAAATCCCAAATGCAAAATTGCATTAGTTCCAGCACATTCCTGCACAGAGGCAAGTGAGCACTTAGGAGAAGCAGCAGATGATTTACTTAATATTTCTTGTTGAAAATAAACTTTTTTTCCCCAAGGAGAAAAAAGTTCTGTAAGGTAGATATAGCAAAGTATAGATTAAATATAAGAGGGGACATAAGAGGACTGTTCAGCCTGGAGAGGAGAAGGCTCTGGGGGAACCTCTCAATACCTGAAGGGGGCCCATAGAAAGGCTGGGGTAGGACTTTTTAATAGGGTCCAGGATGGCAGGGCTAGGAAAAATGGATACAAATTGGAAGAGGGTAGATTAAGGCAGGATATAAGAAAGAAATTCCTTACTGTGAGGGTGGTGAAACACTGTAACAGGTTGCCCATAGAAGTTGTGGANTCTTCCCATTTTGTTAAAGGTATGTGACATCAGTTCCAATGCTGCACCTCTTCAAGTTCACTTAGCCTTCTCTTGGTAAGAGAAAAAAAAAACAAGACATCCAAGTGCTTTCCAAATTACTTGTCTCAAAGTGGTGAACTGAGGCACAATGAGCAGGCAGTTATCAACATGTGTCCTTTGAAGTGGGGGAAAAAATATCACAGTAACTTACACAGACTCAGAGGAGAGCCCCAGGATCTCTTCCTTACTAGTTATGGGGGAATGCAAGAGTTGCCCCCAGGCTACATTCACCTTTCCATCAGGCTAAGCCTGTTGGGTGTCTTTCATGTGTTGAAGCAGTTATGTCTTACACTATCTAATGAGGAAAGCTGGAGGTGGCAGATGGGAAACCACATCCAGAAGGAGCAGAGCCTCCTCCTTTATTGCAGAGGCTGGGAGTGGGAAAGGGCCATAGCAAAGCAGACTGATCTGAAGGAACAGAAAGGGAAAACACTTGACAGACAACAAGGAGACAATCATGGAAGCCACATAAAAGCATGCACAGAGTGGAAGGAATAAGACTGGGAATAGACAACGTGAATATGCATTAACCTCTCTCTTTTTTTTTCCTTCCAAAGACTCATTCCAAAGTCAAAAAACACTCTTGGATATTTGCCATCCAGTTGGTGAATCTGAGAACACACCCCTGCAGGCCCATCATGGCTCTAGATTGACCTAATAAATCACTTGTCCCAAGATAATGCAATTAAGCCTAATTAGCCAGTGCCTTTATTCCTAAACAGTCCCTTCCCAAGGGAGCTTTTAACTTTTGGTTTCTAAATGAGCCCAAGGAGCTAAATTGTTCTCATCTCCTTGGCAAAAATTCAGTTCATTTCTACTTAAGTAGGGAGTACTTTCTGCACTCAGGGGACACGTGTTCTGCTCCACAGACAGTTTGTCCATACTGTTAGTCCACAGTTTGAGTCCACTAGGACCAGTGACAAATCTTTCTGCAAACAGCAGCAGATATGCTTCCATCTGTGAGAGCTGACTTTCACCAGCCCAAATTCCTGGAAGTCTTTACAATTCTTCTTCTATAGACACCAGACACTCTCCTAGCAGGACACTATGTTCTGCTAAAAGTTTCATGAGCTCCTGGATATTCAGAGTTGATGGACACCAAGGATCAAGTGAGATTTGGACCACCTTAGCCTATTATTCCCAGAAGCTTTTTAAACAAGAGCAGTTTTAGTTCTTTCCAATACGATAGATACAAAACAATCTTCTCAATCTTTTTATTACTGCCCTTAGCTCTCAACTCACATTGCTCCAACGTTACTTTGCTTTCAGCACCTCCAGAGAAGCTTCAGCTATTTAGTTTAATGATTATGTAGCTCTAATTCAAAAAGGAATACATGTGGAATCTCATAATCAGAAAATAATTGGAGAAAAACTCAGCTGGAGCTACCAGTCCTGGGAGGGACTGAGCAACCTTTTGCAAACAAGATAGCTGGGCAGAAAGAGAACTGGAGCAAGCAGGGAACACAACACATCTAGAAAAAATAGGAAGAGGGAGATGTATGGATCTAGAACAGCATTTTTTTTGTTTATCTCATGCCTGGGCAAAGAGTCACACACCAAAATGCTTCGCAGGTTTGTACAACAAAATAGCAAAAAGCAAGTTGTGCTCTGGTATTTTCACTGGAATCAAGGTGCTTAGAAGGAACATTATCTAAGAGAAAGGGGATGATACATCACCTCTGAGAATAAACTTCTGGAAGATATCTTGTACTTCTCAGAGCTAGCATGAAATACTTATCTTTTGGTTTCTTCTTCTTTGATACTTCTTTTTTTAATCCCATAGCAAAAGCCAACACTTCCTTTGGACATCAGTTGCTTCCTGCACATACAGCACTTCTTCACATCACACAAACTTTTTATTTTTAAGCCCTACCTGCTGCCAGCCTGTGCTGAAGTTAAGCCTTGATAAATCCTTTCATTTTAAACACTAGCCTGTGTACAATTTTTTATTTAATCCCCTGCCAAGGCTTATTATTACTCTCTTGGCTGCTTTACATACATTTATTTCCCTTTCATCTTTTCAAGTCGTGCCTTACTTTTACTTACAGGGATTCAACTAGGACTTTTTCCCTCCTTCTCCTATCTCAGGACTTCATGAGTTTGTCCCCTCCTGTCCCTTAACACCAGCTGAGAGTAGAGCTGAATTCACTGCACATTTACATCTATAGGTACTCTGTTGGGAACAGACTTCTCCTGTACCTTCTGTCCCAGGTGCCCACATAAATTCACAGTTCATTATGGCTAAACTTACTCAGTGATTTTTAGTAACACTTTTTCTTCTCCATGAGGGTGGTGAGGCACTGGCCTAGCTTCCCAGAGATGGAGGAGGCCCGGAGACATTTGAGGCCAGCCTTACTGAAGCTCTGAACAACCTGATCTAGTCCAGGATGTCCCTGCTCACTGCAGGAGGTTGGACTAGATGCCCTTTGAAGGTCCCTTCCAACTCAATGCATTCTATGGTTCCAAATGAAGAAACTGAGAAATGGGAAGAATAAAATAAAACTGAAGATGACAAAACATGCAACTTTTCTGCAGCCCAATGAGCTAGTCAAGCAAAGTTTCAATATTAGTAGGTCACCTTAGTGCTTTCTGTGCCATAAAAGCCTCCTTTCCACAAAATAAATGCATTTATGTGGAAACCTCAGCCTACTCTGACCGAGCAGTTCCAATTGTCTTTCATAGCTCTGCTCTGTCCAGGTCTGGTTTTTTTAATTTGAAACCTTCCATAGAGAAGTCACTCTAGCACAATTAGCCAAGAATATATTGCATTGAGATATATGGAGCAGGTATTAAAAAAGCTATTTGAGCATTAAAAGAGACTTCAAAGGAGGTGAGATCATGAGAGAACAGGGAATATATTAGACCCATATATGTCACACTGTTTCACTTTTACTGCTCCAGGAAGAGAGATAGAGGACTGGCAAAGGACCACCCATCATACTTGGTCCAGGTGTTAATTAGGATGGTTAGAACATGCAACTTTTAGACCCATGGCCCTTGCAGTGAATTAGAGAACTATCCCTAGCTAAACCAGGGACTATGGGATGGTGTTTGGAGTGGCACAAAACAAGGGGACATGAGTCTGCGCTTTCCATAGCCTCCATCTTCAGACCTTCTCTGAGACCTAAGCATCAAACTTTGCTTTTGGGTATAAATCCTTTTCCAAAGATTGGTGAGTTACTTTTAAAATTCTCATGGGAAGCTTGCACATCTATGAGGAAGTCAAGTTGGACTGGTCCTGTCTTTTCTCTGTTGGGATGTGATGTAGTATCACTGAACACTAGGTTTGGTTGACAGTTGGGCAACCACAATCCAGGGCATCAGACTCAAAGCAGAAAGTAGTTCTGGAATGGCTCAAGCTGCTGATGGTAAGGCATACAAAAGTTAGTAATTCTTTTTCAAGTTCCATTTTGAAGGAAAGCAGGAGAAAAGCATTCTGGTGTCCAGGGAGCAAGCTCTGAACAAAAGAACTCTGAAACCACTCATAGTTACAATATGACTTCATATTTGCTTACACTGCTCTTACTAGCAAGACTAGGCATAGATCAAACAATGCTCATGGAATTAAGAGGAGTTCAAAAAAAGTAACTAAATGCCTCTGGAGATGAGCAGTATCTGGGCTTGGGGATAAAGATTGAAATTTTGCATCAAGTTGTTTAATTATCAATAGTCCTTTTTGCCCTGGCCTCAAACAGCAACAGGGAAAGGCATTCGACAAATATTCTGGGTCTGTCCCTCTGAATTACGATCAGAACATATATTTTTATACGAAAATACAGTATGTTATTTCAATATAAGAGTAACTACTTAGTCAATAGCTTGCAGAAAATATGGAGGATGAGACAAATTAAAAAAATCTATAGAGGTGGGTACAGCAATTTGCTTCATATTGCCCATGACTTAAGAACAATACTTCAGACACTTCAAATAACAAAAAGATGTCAGTTTGATTGGAATTTAACCACTTGTTTATATGTGTTCTATGATGGAAAGAAAATAAGAGTTTGGTGTTTCTGTTTTTGAATGAAGTTGTCTGGCCACTGGGTGTCATCCTTGATTCAGATGACAGCCCGAGACTTTTTAGATGCAACATAAACCCTGCAACTTTCAGAGCAGTTAAATTCCACTCTATTTGATTGTACAACACACAGAAAATTGCTCTGCATTTAGATTAGCTGTAAAATTGAATACTTTGACATAGACAAATTCTCCTTTGTCTCGCTGCCTTGTTTGGAGACCCAAAACAGACAGCTGATGCACAAAAGAAAGCAAAGTAACACAACTGGGGTATATTAACTACAAACAGTTTGATGAGTGATTATAAAATTTCAGGAAATATGAAATAAATATGATTAAATAATGCAAAGGTTCTATGCAGCAAGCTTGGAATTACATTCTTAATTGGGACCCAGACTAAAAAGTCTATTTCCTACAGGCAATTGTACTTAAAATATTCAGCATCCAGATTCAGTACACAAGTTAATGACTATGTATGAAGAATTTGGTTCAGGAAAAAAAACCCTGATTTAAAGCTCTTACCTACAAAATCAAGCTAGTACCCTCACAGAAAGCACAAAATTTCATAAAGGAGGGGAAGGAAAAAACACCTTTAAGTCCTTGAGATTTTATTTGTTCCTTCAATTGCTATTCTCTGATTTCTAGCTGGCTCACATTTTCTTTCACTGCTTAGCATCTTTGCAGCTCCCCACAGCCAGAGGTTTGGCCACAGGAGCAAAGATTCCACCTGGTTGAAGGGGAAGAAGAAATAGCTTCCTTTACAGAGGGACTATCCAGATATTTAGATATTTTGCTATAATTCACATGGGGAGATTGAATCAGCTCACAACAGGTCATATGTCATCTTAATGACTTTTCTGATAGGGGTGACTGAGAAGAACTTATCAGTGTTATTTTGTTATCTTCTGGGAGTCTAGACAGCCTGAAACCAGCACAAAGTGCAGAGAAGCTGCTTATTATAATATTTTTCTCTGAAAGTTGATTTAGTTTGCCCTCTTCTAGCTAAAATAAAAGTAATTGCCAGCAGTTTCTCCAGGCATCACATCCAGAAATAAATGTTTACATTTGTCAATGCATTAAATGTATTAATCCTACTGTTCTTAATAAATACATACATACAGTAGGGTAATATAACATTTCAAATAACAGGGTGGTGGTTTTTTTTTTAATACAGCTAACTTCAGTTGATAGCACAGCTTTTCATGGATTATACAGCCTTTGAGAACACAGATCCCCGTGTAATTCTTCCAAGCTGTACCAGTGGATATAATTTTAATGAAAACATGCCAGTATTAAAGAGCTATTAGACACAGAGTTGAAATTGTCTTTGATTTTGTTCACCAAGCAAAGACTTCAATGATTTTTTTCAAAATCCATTTTTAAAGGAAGACATTAAATATTCTCTGTACTTTAAACAGCCTCATAAGCGTGATTTAGTTACTTGTTTTTGATATTATGAGCATTCCTTTCCAGGATTATATTTAGTTTAGAATTGATAGCAGGCTTGAAGGAGGAAATGCATTTTAAGATGTCAATAGTTATATTACCAGTTTCATAATTTACTAAAATTAACATAAAACAGCTCACCCAAGGTAAAAAGGTAACCAAATTATCCAAACTTATACCACATTTATCATCAATGCAGTAAGTCAGTAACAAATATTAGCCTCATAATGTTATTTTTTTAAGTAGGGAATTTCTTCTGTCTACACATATCTGTAATGTAAGATTAGGAATCTATACATTTCCCACTTCCATATCTCAACTCAAAGGGAAGAATTTTTTCCATTTAAACTCCACAGCACATTTTATTTGGGCACAAAAATATACTCACACTGGCTTAATACTCTGGGAATGCTTCTCATGAATGTAAGCAGCAGCAAGGCCTCCTGCTCCCGAATTTAAATACTACAAATAATAAAACAACATGCACAAGTCATGTTCATTTTCTGTATAGTTTCCCTTCCCTCATTTCACCCTATGAAACAGCCCAATATTAACATTTCTGGTGTTTTCTAACTGGAGATCTAAGCATTTTTCATGAAGTGCTGATGTTGCTAAAACCAGCCATATTTTTTTTCAGATTCCTTCTAAAAATATCTTTCTTGGCTTACATACAATATCAAAAGTCTAACAGACAAAAGGCTGGAAAATTGAAGTACAGCTAAAACAATCCAATATCATAATAAACACAGCAAAGTCAAACAAGTTATCTGACTACACATGTCCTTCCCTAATCACAAGAGAAATCAAAAGAACTGAAGATACCTTGTTCTATGATCTGAAACTATTTTAGGCAAAAGCATTCTTTTTTATAGATTACTTTAGAAAATTCTATAGCTCTTAAGAGCTCCTAGGTATGGAAAATAGAAGAAGAGCCTCTAATACAGTGACCACTGAGCTAGTTGTGCTTCAGAACAGATGATTAACCATCACTCTAACTAGCATCCATCTCACATCCACGAGAGTTTGCAGGTCATTGCAGGTCTTATCTTTTGAAACTTCTTGCAACAAAGCCCCCACTAAAGTCAGAGTTCATCTCCTCATTGTAGCTGGTAAAAAGATTAAAAAGATTCAGCCAAGTCTTGATCAGTTCAGGTCAGTCCTCAATTCATTTGCCCTGTTTGCTGACCCATCATTTTATGGAAAATAGTCTCAAACTATGAATGTATTTTACCTTGTAGGAACACCAGCAGGCAAAATCTACTCCCCAGTCATGCAAACTAAGCTCCACATTCCCAACAGCATGAGCCAGGTCAAATCCCACAAAGCAACCCTGCAGGAAAGAGATAATTAATATGTTACTTATCAAGATCATCATCACTATAAATTTATTTTTAAACATACATCATTAGAGCTTTACTTCATCTGTAAGATAGGCATGCTACCAAGTCCCATCTGTTCAGAGTTACTGCAAGAAAAAGTTCCCTGTACTTTGTGGGCTTGTCTTCAAGGATGCTTGGATACATGGTCTAGATTCCCTACTTTTTTCTTATACAGTAAAGTAAAAACACTTCAAATAGGCATTCAGAAATAATGCATAATTTCAAGCTGGTTTATGGCACACCAACTCTAGGAGAAGACAAAATAGTGATGTACATAACAATACCAGTCACTCATGGACAATTTAAGACCAATATGTATTTGTATTTAAAGTCTTCCTCATTTATAAACTACAAAGATTTCATTCTTTTGAAATCCAGACGTGTGCAATCCAGGTGTGATGCCTGCAACACATTGATCTGTAAGGATGTGTCCCTAAGAACTTAGAAAAATGTGTAATTCCTCTGGGAAAAGTGCTGTATCTTATGAAATCATGATTTGCACAAGGCATTAAGAAAACAGAAACAACCCTAACCCAAATATTTAAGGACCACGAATGTAGAGAGCAAAAAGGAGCAGTTCTACACACAAAATAACCACTGGATGGCAGCATTTTTAAACTTTAGAGTTCTTCCAAGCTTTGCTATTTATTTAAACGAGCAGAAATAAAAGTGCCTTTTGTGCGTGGACTACAAATTAATTGCTATTTTGGATTTTGCTTTTAAGACACAAACAGCCTGCTTGCAAGCAGCATGGTAGGAATAAGAGTGAGAGCACAGGCTTCAGAAAAATCAGTGTCCAATAATAAAACAAAGGCTTTTTTAAAGGATCTCTTGCTGTTTCTTGCACTGAAGGGAGCCTTGGCTAAATTATTTAAAGAGTACTTTGGTGTATTTAATCTTCTGTATAAACTAGATAACAATTTGAATGAAGCAGCATTTTAAGAGGATCCGACACACTAATTCTTAACAGAGGCATTAGGAAAGTTACCAGCTCGAGAAGTTGCTCCAAAAGGATGGAAAGAAACCTCCTTGCCATGAAATTTGCACTGTGTGAACATTTGCTCTCAAAAAGGAGCCAAAGATCCAACAAAAAGTCTGGGGCCTTCACATCCCTGGTGGCTTAACTTCACAGGGACATTCAGATGTGAGCTAAGACAAAGCAGCTGAGATGGTGAATCTACTGCAGAGAAGCTGAAGGACACTGAACTCCCAGGAAAAAGCTCTCCTTCAGACAGAGACCAAATGGCCTTGGTTCAGAAGCATAAGCTGCAGCAAACTAAAGCAAATCTGCTATTGAACAGGGCTTGAAGGTATTGTCTTCATACCTTCAGTTGATTGCATTTAAACAGTTACGAACATCCCTTCATGCACATGTCCCACACACACTTATTTCAGGAACTTCTATGTCATACCTAGTGCAGAATGTCCCTTCTCAATGTATGTGGGTTGGACTAGATGGACTTTAAAGGTCCCTTCCAACTCTGTGATTTTATGAATAGTAAAATATGCTGAGATTCTTGCAGAACATACACATCTGATAGTACACTAACAACATTAAAATGAATTAATGAAAAAATAATAGTTGGGTTTTTTCTAAAAAAAAAGTCTATAAGAAATTTAATTCTAAGATAAGTCTTGGATTTAAAATCAGTTGTCCATTCCCTGTTGATAAGTGGTAAGCTCTCTAAAATATTTTCAAGCACAAGATGACAAATCATGACAACACAGTAGATAGGAAGTAGGAGAAAACAACTCAGGACACCAGAAGGTTGGATGCCCTTGCAGTTCTAGTAGTTTATAATCATAGAGTTGTAAGGGGGCTACAGAGGTCAACTAGGTCAGCCCCCCTGGATGTAAGCAGGGACATCCTGCACTAGATCAGGCTGCTCAGAGCCTCATCCAGCCTGGCCTTGGATGTTTCCAGGGATGGGGCCTCCAACACCACTACTCTGGGCAACCTATTCCAGTGCCTCATCACCTTCATGGGAAAGAACTTATTCCTACTGTATAATCTAACCCTGCCCTGATCTAGCTTCAAACCATTGCCTCACATCCTATCATCCCATGCCCTGGCAAACAGCCCCCCCCCAGCTTTCCTGNTGTAGGTCCCTTCAGGTACTGGTAGGTTGCTATGAGGTCCCCCCAGTATAACAATGCTACATAGCCATATCTATAACCTCAACACAAAAACTTTCTTGTGCACTGACTGGAACAGATCAGCATTCACCCAACCTTGGGCTTGTAGTCCAGAAACAGGATGGCCACTGAAATACCATCCAAAGGTCATGGTTTGGGTTGGAAGGGACTTTAAAGATCATCTAGTTCCATACCCCCAGCCATGGGCAGGGACAACTCCCACTAGATGAGGTTGCTCAATGCCTTGTCTGGCCAGTCCCTAAACACCTCCAGGGATTGAGAGGTTGTGGATAACCTCTCTGAACAACCTGTTCCAGTGTTTCACCATCCTCACCAACACTTTGAAATTGGTTGGTAAATGCTGCTGCTTAGCACCATTTAATAATGAGGAGGGTCCAGAAAACCTGGGTTAAGTGATGACAGGCTTCCTGCATCATCTCAGGAGCACCCACTTGTGCCATTTCCTTCATGGCATCATCTGCAAGATGGGTGGTGCTGGTCTGCTTCGCTGAAGGAGGTGTCTGGCACTCGAGTCACACAAACAGCAAATGTTTAGCCACACAGATTGCACGGGGGAAAAAAGTAAAACAAACTGAAACAGCTCTCCCTGCAACGAGTCATGCAGAAGGAGGACTGTGTGGGAACGTCACTTCCCCAGACTAAGGGGGAAAATAGAGCTCTCCATCTGCTCTGGGAGAAGAAGGGGACATGTGCTCTCTCCCCTGCCTCTTCCGTTTCATTCGAACATCTAAAAGTCATTCCTGCAAAATGCCTGGGTGGCTGCTGATAACCAGCAGGTAACAACTCAGCATGGACAATGACATTTGGAGAGAGGGAGAGAAATGACAGCTTCACACCAGCAAAGCTGGGACACTTAGGAAGAGAGACAGGAAAAGAAATTAAGATGAAAGATCTTAAAGCTTTTCCTACTGGGACTCAAGAGATTAAAATACTTTACATACGGTACAGAGTCAGTGGAAAGTACAATGTAACTCCTGAAATTAAAATTGTGTTTGAAGGGTAGCATCTCCTAAAAGTCAGACACTTCTTCACTTGCAGAAGAATGAAACAACTCAACCCCCTCCATCTTCCAGAGCAACCTCTGAAAGATGAAACAAGGCAAATTGTTACATCCTCTTCAGCCTGCTGAAGAGTCTCTTGCACAATACATAGTAATTTTGATTTATCTGAGAGGCCTAAGATGGAAAAATAGCCTGAGGTAATTTTTCAAGCTTAATTTAGTTCATTTAATATTTAATGACTTAATGAAGCTGTCTATGTGCAGAGCTTTCACTCTGGGAGGAATCTTAACGTATGCAGAGAACTTAGGAAATTGGCTTAAAAAATGTAAGAGGAAATCAGTAACTTAATTCATAAATGATTGACCTCAAGAATCCTAGGACATTTTCCAGACCTCCTGAGCTCAAAGCTCAAATCTCTAGCCAAAACCTGATAGGGCAAAACACTGAAAGATTTTATTTCAATTGTACATTAAAAGAATTATTAAGACTATCTGTACAGGATTTCACACTCTGCTATACTAGCTGACAAGTGATTTCTTTTCCCCCTCCATTTCTCAAATGGCATTTCTACTTTGTCTTTCCACCCTTCTCACTTTATTTCTTGTCAGCTCCTCCAGACTTAGTTTCTGTTCAGGAACTTGGGGTCATTCACCACTCTTCATCACCAGGGAGGGATGCCTTCCATTTTGGCTATGGAAGTGACTTGTTAAGTTTATCCTCCTCTAATATACATTTTGAAGGACTTTCAGCCTTTCTGTGATATGTTATGAATAAAGCAACTCTGGCTTCATCAGGTCCAACAGCTTTTCAAGAAAGTTTGGTGTGGGGACAGGCATTGGTTGCATGCCATCAAACAGCAATTAAGTCCATGCTCATTACAGAGATGCTAGTGACAATGTTTCAAGCAGTTGTTTTCTTGTTTCTCTCTAAAACAGTGACAGCTCCAACATCAGCTCTGGGAACAGAGAAGAGGAGCCAATTTCTTTTGAAAATAATGCACTTTGGGGTTTTTGGCAACTAGAAAATCTGAGACCAGAAGAGGCAGAACATAGAGCTACCTCTTACCTATATTAGGACAACAAACTCCTCAGGAATTAGAGATTTCATAGCTGTTTAAGCAAATATTTGCCGTGTGCAGATGTTTAAGTGTGCTGTAACAGTGTATTATATCCTGGTTTTGGATAAACAAACACAACTTAAAGCAGGTGGCAGAACTCATAAGGAAATTGAGCTGATTGCTCCTAAAGTAGAAATAGAAACACGGGAAAGAGAAACAAGGTTGGCTGATGATTTTCAAACCTTAAAGGTACTCAACAATTCTTCAGGCTGAATTACTTTATCTTTTAAAATACACTAATGACATTTTAAATTATGATTCTACCTAAATCTGCCCAATGTGATATAACCACATAGAGGTGGTGGGGTTATTTTTCCCCCCTTTTGAAAGATTTCTAGAAGAAAAGATTCAGTCCTACAATTCAAGCATCCCTAACAAGCAAGCAGGTAGGAAGAGGGCTTTGACATCTCTGTGCCTGCTGGAGCACTAAACTGCTGTCAGAAATCGCTCTCCCCTTCAGTAACACCACACAGTCTCTGTATAAGAGTACAGAGTTTTTGTGTGTATCCATGTGGAAGCAAGTACCTCCAAGGAAACCTTATTATTTGCATTACTTTATAGAAATGTTAATTAAAAGCTCTCTCCACCTGGAATCCTGGTTATCTCCTCAAATAGTATAACCAGCAAATCCATATTTGCCCCATAAAATGAACTATCAGTAACTACTCTCCCCCAGAAGTCAGGTTTTCATCCATGTTGGGTAGTTTATAGCCTTCAGTGAAACTGCACCACATCCACTTATCCAGTCATGTCCACCACAGTCCAGTGACCATCTTTAGAGAGGTGGTAAAGTGATAGGATTTTCTCAGGTGGCTAATATTTGCAACAAAGAGAGAGAGCTCTTTCAGACACTACATAGCAGATTTTGAGGAAGCAGTACTGCAGGACTGAGAGTGAGCAGAATCTTTTTAGTCTTCCTTTCCAACATTTCAGCATGGCTCTTTGATTATTTGTGGTCAGCAAAGTACTGGAAGACCCTCAAGAAAATCAGAAGTGCTGATTTTAAAGCTAGAACCAAGATTCATTCTCCCCCTGCATCTGACTTTCTTCTTCTCTTTTATCCCTCATTTTCTGCATCCATGTCAGAAGTCAGCCTTGTTTTCTACTGTGTTCAGGACCAATTTTGTTGCGTGGTGCTGCTCTGTTAGAACATTCTCTTCTTGCATCCCAGGGGCCCTGCACTCTTTCTCACACCTGCTGTGCTCTCCCAGAGGAGACTTTCCAGCAGCACAACTTACTCCCTGACCTCCAGGAAAAAAATTCCACTCCCAAACCTATAGCAAAAGAAGATGTATAGCCTGATGTGAGCCAGAAACCCCTCCAGAGAGCTAAAACATTAAATATAAATAGACGTTTTGCCAAGACCTAATGATTCTAAAGTTTATCCTTCAGTGGTTTAATCTTCAATGAGATAAGGTACATCCCCAGTAAAAGACTATCCCTACAGAAAGTCTGGTGGCCTCCTGATGCTAAGAAGACTTAATTAAAAACTGTTCTCTCCCAGATTCCTGAGGCAATTAGGATGGTTTAAGAAGTTTTACAGCTATGTCCACAGAGCATGTTGCCTGCAAGCTCTGAAGGCTGAGTCATCACTAAAATATAGTCATTTTGTGATGTTGATGTGCTCCCCATTCTGCCTGTCTCCGGAAAACTGATCAGATGAGTCTGGAGACTGCAGGTTCCATGGGGAGCTCACCTCCCTGCTCACTGAGGGCAAAAACTACCACAGCATGGCTACAGGAAAGGAGAAAAATCAGAAAAGTCTGCCAAAAAAAGCAGAAATCTAACACGAACTAGCTTTCAAAGAGAGATTGGAGCTGTGATTACCTCCCCTTTCTTCTCCACTGAACCACAGGAAATTCAATCCTTAAGTAAAGCTTTTTGTAAGTTAACAGTTATCAATTATATCCCAGTATGTTTTAAGCCACACCATGTAGATGCCTCTTGCAGTGGTACTTCTTCACAGAGCACACAGCCCCCAAAAGGATCTGGGCATAGAGTGCTTTTACTTTTTGTAACAGCCCCTCAAGTTTCCACTCATATCGTCCAAAGAAAAAAAAGGTAGAACCTGAAAATATTTCACAAAGAAATTTGAACTAAAATTTGCCTGAACAGGACAGGTTTGGAGCAATCCTACCTTTTCTTGGCCAGCCTTTGTTATTCTGGGGATGTCAAACAGCTGTCCCGTGTAGTACTGCACCCCACTGAACAGCACCACAGCAATACAGTCCCCTTCCTTCTCAATTACAGCAAGGATGTCTTCAGTCCTCAAGGTCTCCTCCCCCTAAAACAAAAGTTGAAGCACACATTTCTACATTAACTCTGGCAGGAGGGAAACTGTCATTTCTTATTTCTTAATCTATATTTTACCACAAGCCGTGCCGCTTGCATAAGGAGATCAAAAGCAAACCCTTAGCATGGGTAATGATATACAAAGGTAGTTCTATAAAGTAGCCTAGGAGTAAAGCTACCTCAAAAGAAATATAAATCATTAGCAAACTTATCTCAAAGGTACCAGTTATAAGAAGTCTATTCACTTCATATTCCAGGAGGTTTCATACTCTTGAATATTTCAGACTGTTTTAATTTACAGTTAAAAAAAAGAAAACCACCCCCTACTCTGGTGCAAACAGCATATATGATTATTTTTAGGTGGCATCTGAAATCTGTGACACCCACAAGATTTGAAAGCTGCCTATTGGTTTCACTCTGTATTGCTCTGACAAACTTCCTATCCCACAGGAAGCTATTATAAAACTTCCATATTTATATTTCAAAACCAGTTAGTCTCACATCATCAAAAGTACAAAAATCCCCAAACCTGGCTTCATTAAATATAGAGGAATTTCGACCAAAAAAAGAAAAAAAGGAAAAAACAAAACACCAAACCATGCTCTTTCTTGATTCTTTATAGAATTACTGCCCCATCCTCCTCCCATCCTCCTAGCAAAGGATCATATAAAACATACCACCACCTAGGGATCAATTAGGCAGTGAAAACCTAGAATTAAATTAGACCTGTTACAGAAAAGAGCTCTGGCAAGACTGTTGAATTGCAAGTGACTGTTATTATCTCAAAAAAAATAATCTCAGCAAATCTATCAAGTGTTCAGGAGTGGGCTCTTTATTCACAAGATGACGCAGATCTCAGAAGCAAAAGGTCACCATCCATTTCTAGTTGGGTGACAAAGTTCTTCACACAGCAAAAGGGAAGGAAGGCAGCCTCTCTAATTAATCTGAATTGCACTTTACTCAAAGCAGACCTTTCCCTTTGTCTGTGCTGATACAGCCACTGTGATGGTCATGTTATGGCAATCCTTTACCTTGGGATGCTTAAAGGACACTGAGGTTTCTCAATGAGCTACTTTATTTTGCAGCTCTCTCAGGACTCTTTCAGCTTTTGCAAGCAGGAAAAATAATAACAAGGCTCCTTTTTTTTTTTCTTATTCTATTTGAACCAGACAATCACTAAAAATGGATTCTAATACCAAAAAATATATACAGAAACAGAACAAAAGATTCATAAATTCTACCTTTTATAAAAGTATTAGTAGAAATAGATTATAAACTCTGCAGGCAGATAATACAACATCTGAGAATGTATGACTCTTTTTCCTATGAAATATGCTTCTACCTCTAGCAATAGGGAGCAGGACTGCTGTATTTCTCACCAACCTCCCTTGGCTGCATCATGAGCATGCTTTTCTCCACATCAAGTCCATGAAGTCGAAGTTGGGACTCAATAGCATACTGGAAGAGATTTCCGTGCAGAGCACGTTAACACAATTACATAATGAAGCAACTAAAAGAAACTAAAAGAACTAAAAGAAAACTAAAAGAACTAAAAGAACTAAAAGAAAAACACAGCAAAGCTTCAGAAAAGAGATTCAGACACCTGCCTTGCACTAAAATTAATGCTTTAAAAGTCTAATCCAACTCCACTGAACACTTTCTAGATTCCCTTTGGTTAGAAAAAGACTGGAATTTAATTTGCATCATCAGGCAGCAAGGGTAAAGTCAAAGATTAATTCCGACCAAGTAAGATCATGGAGCAGAAAGAGGGTAGAAACATGGCAGAGGACCCGTTTCACCACATGCCAGCTAGCAAGGTCTGCATGGGTCAAAGCCATGAAGACTGAACACATCTCCAGGGACCACATGTACCCACTTTGCTTGGTAGCATGTGCTGAATGTCAGGATGTCACACATGCCACTGCTGACACACCAAAATTGTGGTCAGCACATGCTTGTTCCCCTCACACCTAAAGACTTGCTGCACATCTGGGAGGAAATAAGAAGTTCTAAAATCTCTGGGTATTTAAGAAATTCTGCCCACTGATTATAGCAGTCAATAATGGTTCTGGAGATCAGATAAAAGTCATTGAGTAACACCAAAGTAACAGCAGCTGAACAGGTTATTAAGTAGAAGTCCCACAAAAATTTAAGACAATGTAGTCCAAATGTACAAGCGTGTCTGGAATCAACATGGGGTTAGTATGGACATTACTTAGGATAAAGGCAATTTGAAGTTTATGCATCTGTGCTACCATCTTTATTACAAATAAACCTGTTAGTAGCTTGAGTCATTTTTATTGCACCTTAGAGATCAAATTTGTTATCAATTTCCACAAGCTTACAGCACTGATGATAAAGTAGCAATGGGCCACAAACCCAAAGATTAATTTTCTCTAAGCTGTGATGCACAGGCTAATGTCTCCTGCTTTATAGCAAACAAATTATGTTTGAACTAGTAATCTGAAGTGCTAAGAACAAACATTTCCATCTCTGTCTGGGGGTATATAAGTGTTAAAGTTGTGAGTTTGTATTGATTCGGTTTCATAAAGTAAAATAGCAACAAGAATTAATAAAACATTTACAACTACAGTTGATTTAAGCCAGCAGTTTGCTCAATGTCTTTAAAAAGAGTAATAAATCAATGTAGCCATTCAATCTTTTCCTCATGTAACATTTTTATTTGAACAAAAGGAATAATGCTACAATCTGTAAAATATGCTGAGCTCAAAAGCTTCTGATAGATTTTTTTATTGTAACGTTACTTGGACAAGATGAGCTAATAAATATTCAAATCAGACTACTGGTATTCTTTGGAAAAATATGATTAATAATACAAATACAGTGAAATATTAATTTCTTACATGGTCAGAGGGAAAGGCTTTGGCTTCTAGAAGAATTTTATAACGTCTTGGAGTAGGCTTAAAGAAAGATAGCTGTTAAGAACAAAAAAAGGATACGTTGAGATGCATCTAAGTTGAGAAGAGAGAGATGCTCCCAGTATATAACTTAATAAAGACTGCTTTACTTTCATGCAGACAACAGAGAACCCCCCAGACATTACAAATGTTTCTTAGTCCATATAACATTTATTAAAGTAGGAAATTATGATACTGCATTTGATATACCCATAACAAAAGGCACAAATCTCCAGTAGAGAAAACTTACACTTACAGCAATTGATGGCAAAGCTTTGACTGCACCCAAGGAAGTTGGGATTTCACCCACCTCCATCCCATAAGCAAAAGCAGTGGCTGAAGAGTAGCAAGCACTGCAAAGGAATTAAACTTCCATTCCAGCCCTAAAACATTAGATATTAAATGCTGCTCTCCTGTGACATAAGCCTGAACAAAGGACTAAGCCTTCTGCAAAGAGCTCACACCTTTGGGCTTTCCTTCTCTTAAGGATTCTCTGGAGGTAGCCTGAGTCTGTCACCATACTAAGGGGAATAAGAGATGACTTCCAAGGCATCACAATTCAGGACACAGCAGCCAGCAAACTGCCTTCTAATTAGTCACAGTCTGTCCTGCTTCATATTTCTTAATTTAACAAAGGTCTAAGACATGCTACAGAGGAGCCAATCCAAGTGTTACGTGTTTTTGCATGAAGCACCCAAAACAAAGCTTCACATCTTCATTCAGTCTTGCTCACAGCTGTGCTCTTGATTCTTAAACCCTGAAATTTGCCATGAAATTCAAATTTGAGATATTATTTGTGAGTGTTTTCTAAGTAATATGGTATCCTCTCTCATAGCACGTGCAAGAGCAGCTCAAACTTCTGCAGAGTCCTTGAAAATAATTTTGCTTTTCTGCTCAATATTAAGCAGAGACAGATGTGGCAGAAGTCAAAGCATCGCTCACAATACAACTCCTAAAGCTCAAGACTGTCCCCCAAAGCTGTGTTTGTAAGGTCCCCAGAAAACCTTTTTCTTACATTCACAAAGAAAGAAAATATTTGTCAACAAAACAACAAATAGACATTTTAAAGACATACCATCAGGAGGTGGAGATTAACAGTTAGTCCATTCATTAAAGCTACTTCATGTCTTTGGGCCCCTGAAATGATAATTTTAAAAGAAAAAAGCTAGTTAGGATTTTTCTTTATGATTTCTGAGAAAACCAGGACAGTACTGAGAAAGCAAAAGTGTGTTTTCAGTCAGTGTCTCTCTAAAGGCTGGAAAGTAAACAAACATTTGAGGTGTCATCACAGTGAAGTGAAAAGATTTCTTGTCTGACTCACTACACCACACTGGCAGGAAAATATTTATTTTTTCAGGTCAGCCTTGGAAAACAAGAAAACAATGAGGTATTTCTATTTCCCAGCAAGCCACCAGTGGATTTATCATCATTAATACCTCAGACAAAAATCAGGTCAGGGGACTATATGTAAAGCAAGATTCACAGACTTATTTTTTTCAGAAGTTTTTACGTAAAATGAGTCAGAAAACATACTGAGGCAATCATCTATTTTAAGTGTTTACAGCAATGTCAAGCTAAATCTCATACCTAACAAAAAAGAAAAAAACCCAAGCAAAATTGGCTTACTGAACACAACAGACCATTATTAATTTAGCAACTTCACAAGAAGTCATACCCATGTAGCTGCAAAGAGGCTAATAACAGATGCCTTTTGGCTACAGCTAATCACAGGCAGAGATAACTAATTGTTATTATATGGTATTTAGTTACAAATTCACAAATCCTTATCAATCACTGGTGAAAGGTTTTAGGCAGGAGGAGGGACTGTGTGTCAGGCAGGACGCCACTGAGATATGGAAAAAATCAATTCCTCTTTCTTTCCTTCTTGCCTGATGGCTGTTGCTGAAAAACAGTAATTCAGCCCTGACACAAATCAGTGCTTCAAGAGTCCTCTTCAGCTGGATGATGGGCTCATGCAGCTTGCCCTAGTCATCACTCCAGGGGTGGAGCTGCCTAAGATGGAAAGAGGTTGGAGACAGGGATGAAGACAAGTGGAAGCAGCAAGAAGGGCAACAGCCACCTTTGAGCTCAATTAAGAGCAAAGAAAAGACTAATGTTAGGGTAAAAAAATAATTAAGGACCACAACAGATGAATCCCGAGTTTCTCCTGTGTCTGCCTTGTAGGGCACACAAGGTCCCAGCCAACACCAGGAAAAGACAGGAAGAGCATTGAGACACTCCTGTCATGCCCCAGAGTTTAGGTTCATGGAGTTACTTTGCCAGCCCAGAAGGAAGACATAACCATGGCCTGAACTCAATACGAGTAAATAAAGTAAAAGAATATGCACATTTTTAGTTCCCTGTAAAGCAGACCTCAGCTTCTGCCTCCACAGGGAAAGTCAAGAACCATTCTGACTACAACTGGTCAAGAGCCAACTGACTTACATTCAAAGGCCTCTCTTTATGTGGATGATATCTCAAAAGGTACAGACAAAAATTTGCCATTTACTTCAGAGGATATTTCCAGGGGATGAGCCATGAGGAAAAAGAAGTCAGGAACATGTTCCTTCCTTCAGACACCAGGAACATTAAGTTTGGGGGAAGAAATATAAGTAGATCCATCTCTTCATAGGAAAAAATTAGATCTTTTTCCCACTTAAACTCTTCTCCTTTACTTTTTTTCTTCCTTCTGATAGCATTGCATCTGCAGGCTCCATGCTGCTGGAAAAGGTCACCTTGTGGCTGTTGTGTTGCAGATACAGAAGACAGCTAGAGTGAGCAATTGCAGCTCAAAACAGTATTATTTGCAGTCTTAATATTTCTATTGAACTCCTGAGGCAGGAAAAAAGGGGACAGTATCAAGAAATGGTATTGTTCTTATTTCTCCCTCTGCTCCTACCATGAAATCTGTGGCATTCACAACAAATCCTGCACCAGCAATCCTCTGCCTGCTGTACCATTGCTCTATAAAACAAATGGTTAATCTGTAGATCACTTTTAGCTGCATGCTACCATCCCAAATTAAATATGACACTGCATTTGTCATGTAAGTCTTGGTCTTCTGTAAATTATATATTTATTAAAAGCTTTCCATTATTGAATTTCATGCCCACAAAACAAACCTCATCCGTGTCATTGGAAAAGTGCTATCCTTCATAACCTGCACCCTGTTTGAGAAAGCAACCTTTCCATGATCCAATTAACCTATTACAATATTCAAAGACCCAGCACACAGGAGACAAAATTATGTTTGCCTTCTTTATTCCCTAACTTTATATCCTATCTCCAAGACAGGCTAAAACCCACATGTCTCTGCTTGATAAATCTCCTCTTTAATAAAAGGAAGCAGCATTTGCAAAGTACAACTTCAGAGACAATTCTGATTGTGTTAGGAAGGCACTGCCATCCTTCTCCCCTCTGACTCTGGCAGGAGCCTGATCCTCACCAGGGTAAGTAAAAAGCATTTTGTGACATGATTGAAAAAAAAAAAAAAATTCAAAAAAAAGCTAAGGGCTCAGATTCTCAAAACAGTTTGCTTATTCCTAATCATCCTTATCACTCAAAGTCACTCCAAATCTGCTCAGCATTCACTCTTCCCTCAACAGAGACCTGCCCCAGCGCCTTGTACGGCAGCAGCCACACAGTTAATCTTGTTCCATCAGAAGGTGATCCTGCCAAGGTTGTAATGTTTTAATAAAGTCTGGGAGGAGAAGCACAGATTACACTCACCACGTTACACTGCTCAGCACAGGCAAAGAAAGTGGCCTCTACTGACCTTGACTCTGAATTTCACAAGATATTTACTACTGTAGCTTTCATCCAACGAGAAAATGTGGCTGCATTTAATAAGCAAGGTGTTATAGCACTATAAACCATTAAATGGACAAAAGATATTTTACAGTCTTTAGCCCACTCCTGAATAAATCTCACCAGATCATTTTTACTTACTACTGCTTGCAGTGAGAAATAACAGTTCCTCTTCCTCCTGCACAGCATTAAATATTGAATAAAAAAATAAAAAAAAACAGGGTAAAATTTTATTTATGTTCTTCTGGTAAATCCCCTAAAAAGGGAAATTCAGAATTCACCCAGCTCATGCATACTCATTACTATGACTTGCTGGAAAATAGCACTTTATCATAAAGATCACAATGGAAGAGTGCATTTTAACACATTTTCCCTGCCTTAGCCTTTTCATTATTACATAGAATTTTAAATATCAGAATTTATTTATGACCCACCCATTATTGAAGAATTATCAATTAATTTGCTTTCTAAGAATTGCTCACCTGAAAGAAGCTGTTAATATATAAATAAAATCCTAAGGCATGTGAACGTGTGGCTCAGCCACATTTTATAGTTCAATTAGAAGACGACCTCAAAATCCTGGAGAATAAAATCCAAACCATTAATATTGATGTGCTTTTTCCTGTTGAGGAAACAACAGGACTGTGAAACACTTCCCAGTCAAGGAGTTTAAAAACTAAAATAAGTTAATAGTAGAGCAACCTCCAACATTATGTTTATAGAAGACTTTAAAACACTTGCTTAAAATTCATAAAACTTTAATATGTTCAGTGTAGTCTGGCCATCGTGATTTAAAAGAAACATATAAAAAAACTTAGTGTGATATAAAGTCTGGAAAAAAAAGGAAAAAAAAAGGGAATTGACTTGTAACTAGAAGTTTCTTTAAGCAAAACCCTCCTTTTCCTTCCCTTTACACCCAGGATATGCCTTTTAGTTAAACAAATACCATAATGCACTCTGAGCTGGCAGGAAGCCTCTACAAGACAGATGGTTAAGGGAAAAAAAGTCCCAACCTGACTCTCTGCTTTCTGCAATGACTCCTAACCTAAAGCTGCCACCAAACTGACCCCATCCCCAAGAGGAGGTCAGTGCTCAGCCTGTCCCACACCCTGTGGGGAGGACACCAGAGTCCAGAGTTCACAAGCAGAGCAGCAACATACTGCAGAAAGTGATGCAGAGGAGGACAGTGATTCAGGTGCTTCAAAGTGTCCCTTGGGGAATCTTGGCTCTGTCAATCTGAAGAGGATCAATGGTCCTACCTTGTTACTTTACCAATTTAAGTGCCTGAAAATACATAACATGACTACTCTAGCATGTCTACTACGAAGATGGAATGAAGCACCTCTCTTGCAATGAAAGGCTGAGAAACTCAAGTCAAGTCTGTTTAGCCTGGAGAAGACAAGACTGAGAGGGATCTCATCAATAGTCATAGTCATCTAGGTTGGAAGGGACCTTTCAGATCACCTAGTCCAACCATCAGCCCAACTCTGACAAGCCTCATACCTGGACGGGGACTCGAACCCCTGACCCTCAGATTAGGAGTGCATTGCTCTCCCAACTGAGCTATACATCCAGGTCAATGCTTATAAATGTCTAAAGGACAGGCAACTAAAGAATAGGGACAGACTCCCTTTTCAGTGGATTCTGGTAACAGGACAAGGAACAACAGGCACAAACACAAGATATTCCATCTCAATGTGAGAGAATACTTCTTAATTCAAGACTGACAGTGCAAAGAATCCAGAGAAGTTGAGAAGACTCCTTGTTTGGAGATTTTAGTTCATTCTGCGTGGGAACATTCCACACAGTGATACCCAATTCAACCACTATCCTAATGCTTACAGCAGGAGTACAACTACAACATTATTTTCTTATAGCGGTTCTACTTCAATATTAATATCCAGTTACTTGGAAACTTCATTAAGAAGGCAGGAAGCATCTTTATCTATAAATACATAAATAAACTTGTCATGAAGCATTCCTTAATGTCTTCATTTCCAATTGTTTAGATCCCACTTGCTTCTCCCAAAGAAGAAAAACCATAACTTTCTCATTGAACACTTGTCTACAGTTGGAGGAGAAATTATGAGACAATATTTAGCATGCAGTAGGTCAACTTAACCATAATATTTTTCCTTCATGAATGCATAAATGAGCACATGATAATTCAGCTCAGACAGTCAGTATTGGCAGCTAAATTAAAATACTGGCCAAATCTTGCTAAAATCTACTAACCTAGCCTTGACAATGGCTTTAACTGTAGGGGAGAAAAAGTGTCCATGAGAAACTCTGCCAAGATCACTTCTCTTCCTCCTTCTCACAATAGCAGCTCTGAAGGAAAAGCCTATGAAAGATTATTTCAGCTACTACACACAGGTTGGAATCAAAGGTGATAGAGGAAATTTGCATTCAGCCTCAGAAGACTGCTTTTGTGGCTGGCAAACTCACCACAAGTCTCCAGGGCTCCTTCTCAATCTCCAGAATAACCAAATGCATTAACTGCCCAGGCCCTGCAGCACTGCAGGCTCCTCAAGGGGTCCAGCAGGGTAATGGGAACTTACAAATAGCAGGTCCTGCCCCAATTATCTGCTTCACTGACATAAGTAGTTCTCAAATATGAGGCTGGGTTTAGTGGCAGAGAAAGGAGGAAAAGCAGAAAATGCCTAGATAGAAAACATTTTCCTAAAGGGGAAAGTTTGCTGGTTCAATTCGAAGAGAGAAAGTGAGAGTCTGTAACGCCAAATACCCTTTAAAAGGGCTTCACATGTTCCACCCAGTGGTTTATGATGCTCCAAGAAACCCTTTGCTGCAATTATCTATGTGATATGTATATGCTAGTATATCATCTCACACATTCATCTATTAAATCACTCTCAGCCTTTAAACAAAGTTAGTCCATGCACAAGGCAGTCTGAAAACCTATTTTAAAACAAAAGAAACTGAACTCTGGTTGCAGAGTCTTAAAAGTTTTAAAAGGAAGGACTTTTTTTTTTTTTTTAATTTCTAGAGATAGATTTTTTTCCCTGTGGTTCACACCTACCAACAAGCTCAGTCATCAGGTCCACGATGCATTCATCTGCCAAAGCCCATGGGCGCTGACCATGGAAGTGTCCATGAACACCTCTGAGGAAGGAAAAGAAAAACAATAAAACCACATGCTGCTCCCTTTGGGGCAGCCCCAAGTATACCTGCTTTGGAGACCTCACATTTGGAAGAGTAGTTCCCTCTAAGCTCAGCACTTCACTGTTATCCCATTAAAACTGTAACAAAATCAGTTCATTTGTAACAAATATTTTTATGGTTGGAGTAGATGTGAAAGTTTTATTGTAGCCCCCTAAAGTGTCTCCAGAAATCCTTCAAAATGAAAAGTGATACCATTTTTCACAAGCCCTCTGGATACATTTGAATGTGTTTAATAACCCTTCAAGGATTTTTGGTGCCTGGTCTGGGAAGCCACCCTACTGTCCACCAGCTCATGGAGTACAGAGGTTCCCTACAGATTTAGTCCACCTGCATTTCCAGCTGAACCTTGAGCAGAGGGATACAGCCTTACAGTCAGAAATATTTCTTGTCAGAAGCAATTTCTATCCTCCTGCATCTTCTGCCTGAGCTCAGCTTTCTGCATAAAAGAGCAGGTATTTCATGTATGTGCAGGGAAGCACCTGCTCAAAACAGTGCTGCTTGCTAATTTCTATTGCTTGTCTTGTCTCTGACAGATTGTTCCAGATCTGAGCATGTATAAAACTTATGGCTTTGACAGAGAGCATTTTAAAAAAAAAAACGAAAAACAAACCCAAAACCAAACCAACACTTTATTTTGAAAATCCATTTCTATATACAGTGGATCATACAGACACCTTAAACCTGAATACACCCCTTCTTTGACTTGACAGATAGGTACATTCAGTTCTGGATTAAGCTCTCTGAATTAATTTTTGCTTCAAACATGACAGAAATAAATTTCCAAAGCAGCCAGCATGCATGTGTAAATAAGAAGTTGCAAAGTTTCTAAAACATCCAGTACCTAGATCTAAATGCAAATGAAGGCAGATTGAGAAAAGTAATAATGGTGCTAATCTTGGGGAACATTGCTCTGGGCTTCCATCTCTCACTGGATGATTTTCATGTTTGCTGAGCACCACGGGGTACTTGTGGAGTCAGAAATGCCAGGCTGCATGAGACTGAGGCAAACCAAGAATAAGGCTGTTACAAAAGTCAGAAGGAAGGCAAGGCAGTGAGCAAAAAGAGCCCTAAAAGCTGTGAAGAAAGAAAGAATAAAGAGGGATGAAAAAAGAATAAATAGTAAAACTTTTAAAGAGCAGACTTATCATTTTCACTCAAAACCAGGACAAGACATCTGACAGATTAAGGTAAGGTGTAGAAGATAAAAACAGTCAGTACCCCATGCTCAAAGCTATTTAAAATTATGGTTTTCCTTGCTCATCTCCTACTTTCCCTTCTCAGATAAAATTTCAATTTGTCTCCCATGCAAATTCCCTGGATTTCTAATTGACCTGGGACCAACACACACTTCTGAAGGATAGCTCCAAGAGAACCCCAGCCTTAAAGAAAAGAACTGCTGCAAAAAGCACAATTATAATTAACCAGTTCTTGCCTCTTATCCTTGCAAAACACCATTTGGACCAGTTTAAGGTCAGAAGCTGAAGGAAGGCACAGATACAATTGAACATCTCTTATGGGTGAAGTAACCTCCTTGTGTTCAACAAGTCCAGTCCCACAGAGATATTGAGGAGGACCCATATCCCTAATTTGGATAAGGTCATTGTACACTAGCTGACTGCTTTACTCCACTTTAGAATTGCTCTCTGATGAGACCTTGATAGGTGAAAGCGGGTAGTATGAAATAGCCCTCACTTACAAAAGCATTCCATTTACAAAACTGCATTCCACGCAGTGGGTGGGTAGGGGAGAAATTGCCACCAGAGGGCAGGATTAATGCTAAAAGTTCCTCATTTCTATCAAACCAAAACGCAGCTGCGTTCCCTGAAGACAACAGTATGTATTTCACAAACGGCAAGACATTTATTGCTAATTTTCGCTCTTATTCTTAACTGTGATATAGCAATCAAGGGACTTTGGGATAATATAGACTGTTAAAATAAAAAATAAAAAAACCCCTAAGATTTTCTGTGGCTCTCAGCCCAAGGGGATCTGTATTTCTGAAAGAGGATAGAAAATGTAATAAGACAGGAAAAAGAAGCCCTAACTACCTATGGGATTCTCCTTCATTAGCTTTCTCTGATTTTTATAGCCATTAGTGTCCTTCTAATGGGAATTTACTGATGAGAGTTCTCTCCAGCACACAAGACTAACAGAATTTCAGACTAAGTTTCCAAGACATCATGAAAACAGATATGAGATTTTGGGCATAAGAATATTTTATTTGGAGAAGGAAATACAGAAATGCAAGTATATTGTAAGAGGAGAGCCAGTATTAATTATTATTCATATTATTATTATTATTACGACCCAGCTTACAGCTTGCCTCCCTTTTGATGGCCAATATAAATGCCAAGAGACAAAAATTATTGCTGCTAAAATGGTAGTTAAAGGAGTTAAAGGCATATTCTTTGACCCTTTCTTTTTTTATTTTATTTTAATCACATGAAACTCCGTAGCCTTTGCTGATGGCACAATACATCCTATTACACTTAGGTTGTAAAATTCTATGCTCTGCCTCAGAGAATTTATATCTCTGTATATTATGCCACCCTTCTCTCTCAGCTCTGGCAGGCACTTGGGGTAATAATCTTTAAGGACACAACAGCAGTGCTCCTGGTGTTCCCCTCACACACCAACAGCCTATGTCTTGCTTTGCTTCCTCTGTACCTTGGGCAGCACAGGAGGTTTAAATCAAGGCATCCAAATGAACAAATCCAGAACACCAAATTGTAAAGCCCCACATAAACAGAACTATTTCTTAAAATACAGCGAGAGTTCCTCATCCCACAAATTAATTTTTAGCCTGTTACCATTTTATTTTCTATTCAGCAAGAAATCACAATGCTATATTTTATTGGCTGAGGACTGGTCGATTTAAAGCTCACTTGGGGAGCTAGAAACACATTTTCTAATAGGATCCCAGGGTTTCAAAGGTGGTAACGAAGAGATTTAAATTAATTGCCACCTTTGGGAATCTTTCTGGCTCATCCAAGTCATGCCCAAGTGGAAATTTCCATCTTGCTTCTTTGCCAAAAATGATGCAATGTATTTAGTGAGCTCATGCAAACTCTTAAATTTGATGGCTGTTTCAAGCAAGGAAATAACCAAGAGAAAGGAAGACATGCCCAAAGAAAAAAAGAACTGCATGGAGCAGTAGACTGCATGAAAGTAAAATGAAAAAAAAAAAAATCCAGGGGGATAAACCAGACATTTACAGCTCTAACATACAACCTGCTGGAAGGCACAAAGCAGAGATGACTCCTGACAGATGGCAGGAGAACTGGGTCTGTCAAATGGAATAAGTCTGAGCTCCACCAAGCAGCTCTCCTGCTTATAGGACTGTTATATCTTGCAGGACTAGCTCAGCACATAGAACCACACATAGCCTCTGAGTCACTGAAAGCAGCCCTTTGCTACCACAGTTGCTGTATTATAAAGTATTCCACAGACATGGATATTTTTGGATGTTATATTCAAGTCAGAAGCTTGTTGCCAGACTGCTTCAGTGCTCAATAGCATATATACATACTTAGTTTCTAGCCTCAATTTATTAATTCCTACTTGATATTTGCTGTGCCAGCACGTTATTTCACATAAGCAGCTCCTTTCTTCCCTTAAGTTCACCCCTTGACAAGTTCACAGAGCACAATCAGCTATAGCAGTCTGCTTTCTCTTTTAATAGTTCCACTTTAATGAGTTACTTAGACATAGGAGACTTTGCCCTCTGCAGTGAGTACATCCACATGCAATCATGACTCTATAAAATGCTTAAACAGGGAAAAGGAAAACAAGACATTGCAAAGAACCTATTGACCCTTATCCAACCAAACAAGTCACTTCAACCCTGATCTTCTAGAGCCAAAAGTGACTTATTGGCTAGACTAGACTAAGCACAGAAGACAACTCTTCATCCCTTGTGACCAGTCATTCAGTAAATCTTGGATTTGGTTGAAATGAAAGCAGAAAGATGAGATCATAGAATAATTTGGGTTGGAAGGGACCTCAAAGATCATCTAGTTCCAACTCCTCCTGCTATGGGCAGGGACACCTCCCACTAGACTGAGATTTCCCAGTGCCTCATCCAGCCTGGCCTAAAACCTCCAGAGAGGGGACATCCACAGCCTCTCTGGGCAACCTGTTCCAGTGCTTTGCCACCCTCACCATAAAGAATTTCTTATATCTAGCCTGAATCTCCCCTCTTCCAATTTACATCTATTAGTTCTAGTCCTTCCACCACATATCGTATTAAAAAATCCTACCCCAGCCTTTCTGTCGGCCCCCTTCAGGTATTGAGCATCTATAAACAGTGCTAGAGAAACACTGAACAAGTTTTACTCCTGTACGGCTGTGGTTTTCACACACTATTCAGGAGTTTCCAAGGCAGATCTCAAAACAAAAAGACACTCATCTGAAGCACAGGATCTCACACACCCTGCTGTGTACTCACGTTCGAGCCCACTTGTCCAATTCTTCATCCAAGTAAGTTTTAACTTTTCTTGGCTGGAGTCCAAGAGAATTCCCAGCAAAGTACAGGCAGCTCTTCTCTCCATCCACCAGGCTCAGGTCAGCTGCAGAGGGAAACCACAGAAATAACTCATAAGAAGGAGCACAGGACAGCACACACACAGAGACAGATAAGTGTCACCACCCAAAGCGCTCTCTATTTTGGATCTCCCTGGGACACTGTGGTCCATACACGCAGAGACAGGTCCCTCATCCTGTCTTTTTTCCCCAGGTGACTCTGCAAAGGGCTCCGAAGATGACAGCCAGGCAGACTACAAGAAGTCACACCTCTCATCCTCCTGCAATTCTTGGCCAAGCCCATCTACATCTTTTCTGGAGCTAACATGAGTTCAAGCAACATTACATTCTCAGGTATCTGGGTGTTTTTGGGAAGCAGCCACTGGCTCTGACTCTGTCAGCTCTGTAACGAACAGTGAGTGAAAAGGGAACTTTTTACTGTCCAGGCTATCCACTTTTCTCCTCTTTTCTATTCCTACTCCAAGTTGTGAAGCCGCATGAATCACTCACTTAAGAAATGAAAGACTAGGTAAATCTGTGTCTTTTGTGTAAGTTCTCCCAACATTATTAAATCCCTGTTTAGAATGAAGTAGTCATTTCACAGAATATTTTAAGACAGTCTCAAAACTTCTTGTCTTGTCAGCATAAATCGTGGGATGCAATTCATGTCATCATCATCATCTGGGGAGGAAACGTATGTTGACAAATCCTTTCAATGATTAGGAGAATAGCAAGGCAGTAGAAATTTATAAATAATAGCTCTAGTGAGGTTTTGAACAATCTAATTATCCTGTGGCATCATCTATCAATCCAAACGTTGTCTTTTCCTATTAGAGATCCTTGGTGGCACAAGTTACAGTGACCTTCTTGAAGTAGCAAGCAATTTGCATTCATCTGTACTCACAATACCTCAAAAGCTAAGATTACTTGTATTTTTGGGGAAACACAGCCAATATACCTCAGAAAAAAAATCAGATGAATGAATATGTTAAGATACACACTAAAAGCAAATTATAAGGTTGCTCTTCCATCTGTGAAAATTTTTTGTAAGGGCTATAGAAAAATAGATTGGGTGCCTGGAAAAGGTCTCGTACTACCTTTTGCACTCACGATTTCCACCTTCATTAGACTTCACCAGAGACACATTTTTCACAAGTATAGACTGCTTGGGTAATTTCTTAATTAAAGCTTTGGAAGTTTTTAAAAAGCAGAAGTCAGAGAGCAATTTCAGCCTAATCTGTTTTCCAGAGAGGTCTGTTTTTCCTCTCTATTCTAATACGAATGAAAACAGAGAGGCATAAATATTATCCATGCTCCTATTAACAATTCTTTTCCTATCAAGAAACACAATAATACTGTCTCATTGGGCATATAGAGCAGGATTTTAGCTCAAGAATTTAGAGCTCAATCTCACCAATACTCTTTATATTCCAGCAGGTAAGGAATTATAAACAAGTTATCTCCTCTTGCACCCCAGCTCCTTCTAAATAAAAACCCCTTTTGGGTCACTGTTGGAGAGGGATGGTATTAACACGTTGACAAAGTACAATTTTCTACTTGGATGTTGGATACTTGGTCTTTTTTTTTGGCATGTTATCAAGTCTGTATCAGCCTGTATTGTTTTCCTTTCCACAAAAAGCTGTTTGCCTCTCCCTTTCTGGCATCATTAAAGACTCATTTCAGACCACTGCTGCTTCTTGTAGCATCTTTGTCATTTCACAACTTCTCCTGCCCAGCAAAACATTGTGTTCCAGCATTTCTTTGACCACCATGATAACCCTTACAGCAACATAGTGTTTTCTTAAAACCAGTGCTTTTATTCCCACAAATTGCTCCACACTTATTTCTCACAGTATCAGCCCTTTTTACTTCTGGAAAACCTGCAGCTGACATGCAATGGGTATTTAGGTGTTCAAACAGGAATATAGGAAAGACATTAAATAAAGGCTGGTGCAAAGCAAACAGAATATAATTTTTGAGGGTTTTCTTTTTTTTTTTCCTGGGAGTAGACAGGGTGAACGACAATTTACATTAAGATTAATTAGATACATCAGAAAGTATCCTCACACCTACTCAGAACCATGCAAACTAATCAGAGCTAATAACACTTTATTTTGCATACTAAATATACTCATTCATCTACATTAAAGATGTGTTTCTCTGCCTTTTGAAAAAAGAATTGCTTTCAGAAATATTCAGTTCAATCATAAAGGAAAAATACAATGTCTTTATTAACCAGAAAGGTAGGACTAAATCTGTTTATACATTATCTGAGTCCTATCTCTTGTTGAAGGATGAAAGATCACCACTTTCACACCTTCATATACTCCCCCACAGCCAGATTTATAAGACCAACCACTGCCTTTAACCATCTCTGTAGGGAAATATAGCTCAACACCTTCACTCTGGGACATCTTTTTATTCCCAAGAAACCCTGTTCCTTTCCTTGATGACAAAGGAGAAGCCATAGCCTTAATCAGATTGGTGATTTGGTGCCTGACTGCAATCCAACCCTTCCTAAATCTCCATAGTGCACAAAAAATTGTTAAAAGAGACTTGGTTGTCAGCTGGGAGAGGAGCTTGGAGATCCAAACATTTCTCTAAATCTTCTGCTGTCATCTTTTCCTATCTGCTCACCTGAGCCTCATCCCTTAATCTTGCACTTAAAAACCCAAAGATTTGCCAGGGAGTGAGTCTGCTCCTGGTTCCCACTTGATCAATAGAACAAATAAACAGCTGTGACAGTTTCTAAGGCGATAACTAAATGAAACTATTATAATGCCTTTCTACATACTTTCACAGACATCATCTTACAGTTGTCTCCTACCAGTGTTCACATCTGCTTCTCATAAGGCTTCATTTTAAAATCTCATTGTAATGTTTTATGTAAATATATAAAGAATATTTGATGGCTAGTATCTCTAATGACATTTATCTTCAGAAGCAGGTTATCTAGGATCCGCTCCTGTGCTCAGATAAAATGTCAGGGGAGATCTGTCTCTATGGTATAGACACATCATGTAAAAAAAAAAAAATATATTTTTACACCCCTGCTGATTTTCAGCAGGGAAACTGTTCCTGATGACATGTGAAGTAGAGAAAAGAGATGGGGGGAAAAAGAGGAGGGGGAAAAAACTGCTCAATTTGGGAACAAAGGAATGATAGGTTCTCTATGCTGTTCAACTGCTGCTACTTTCTAGGCTGCATGTTGTCACTAAAACATATATATCCAGTCCCAAGACTAAATATTATAGTAACTAGAAAAAAAATCAGTAGTCTTTGGGTCTAAATATGATGGTAACTGACAAACAGTGATGGAGGTTGCAAAGAAAACAGTTCCAGGTTATCAAAACCTCTATGTACTTCTCAGGAAAGTCTTTCATCTGAAGCTGCTTAGACACCCACAGTGGAAAGTGACCTTTTGTGTTCTTGAGGGGCATTTGAGCTGCTGCAGTCAAAGACACAGCTGCAATTCAGGGGCCCTGGTGGAGCCAATGTATCCAGTAGCCACATGAGCTCCCTTCCAGCACCTTCCCAGCTTCAGAGGGACATTTTGCTGCAGCATGGTGGCAGCTGAAGTGGCTTTGAGTACAGAACAATCATACCCAAACAAGCAGATGGGGTTTATGAAACCAACTTAAGCTTCCAAGAAGAAAAAGAAAGAAAAAAATATGGCTTGTTGGCAGACAAACTAAGAACACCTCCCCCTCGCAGAGGAAGAACCTACCTTAAATATTTGTAAAGTGCACAGCTCTGCTCTGAATATAAAAAGAAAAACTCAATTATTTCAATGTTGGGAAATACTATATCTGGGCTTCAAGAGCACACTGCTGGCTCATGTTAAGTTTTTCATCCACTGACACCCCCAAATCCTTCTCTCCAGGGCTGCACTCAAGCCACTCTCCACTCAGCCTGTATTTCTGCTTGGTGTGGCCCCAGCCCAGGTGCAGGACCTTGCAAGTTCCAGAACCACATCATGTGGCTACTTTGAAGCTATGTGTAGTTATCTACTTGCTGGAAATTCATGAGGGAAGTGAGAAAGATCTTCAAATCAAAGATTTCACAAGGAATTATTTGTTCAGATCCATTATTTTCCTCTGAAGCACAGCCTTCCATTTGGCCTTGGGAAGAATAGCATCTCTATTACCAGCAATAAGGCAAAAATGTTAATACACCTGCCATCTCTTTCATTAACTAAAATAATGGTAACTAGATGGATAAGAGTGTATTATATCAAGGAAGAAACTGCTCTTAACTGTCACAAGTGACACCAAACCCTTAGATGGAAGCGCTTCTGCCCATAATTTTCAATCAGTCACCACATTGTTCAAAGCAGCTGAGTGACAGCATAAGCACCATGTAAAGTACCACATCCCCACGTTTCATTCAGGCAGAGAACAAGGGCAGAAAGCTCTCTGTGCTAGAATAAGCCAGAGGATCGATTTAGCAACACCAGGGACACGCTGTGCACGGAGATGGCTGCAATAGCTCAATTATCTCATAAGTGACAATGATTTCCAAAGATTTGTGATAAACACATATGGAAGATGTGAAGTTCCACCCTTTCCTCCCATGTCCCCCCTGCCCCATAACTGTAATTCTCACTTGGAGGCAGATCCTTGATTTTGGGGATATAAAAATGATCCCGAAGATGCTTTAACTCATCTTCCTCATCTAAGTGAAGAGCAAGCTTCTGGTCTGTGGGGCTGCAGCCCAGCTGCAAAGCAGTTTGCTTTAAAATGGTTGCTGGTAGCACAGGTGGAGGAGAAGCATCCATTTTTAGGTCATTCAATTCACCTTAAAATGAGAAACGTCACAGTTAAGCTTCTGCAGGATGCATATTCATGGTAAGCAGCCACTGAAGAAACACCCAAGTATTAACAAAGCAATGATCTGATGTGAAATTCTCTAGAAACTGCAGGTAAAAAAAAAAAAAAAAAAGTGAGATTTTAAAATATTATCACTGAGTTATACTTTTAGGCATTTTCATCTCTGTTTTCCCTTCTTCCATGCAAAAACTCTCAGAACATACATCCTGACTTTTATTTGTCAAAAAGTACAAGGAGAAAGCTGTACATAATTAAACTAAGTAATATATCCTCATATAAAACTTAGTTCACAAGCAGGCATGATGGTTTGTCTGAAAAGGGGATGTGGTTAGTAAGAATGAGCATCAGGAAAGAAATTAACTGTGGTCTCAGCTCGTATTTCAGGTATGGCACAGCACACAGCATGCCAGGTCATGAGGTTCCTTCCAGGACAGTTCTATAATTTGAAATGATACTGTGCCATGTTGTTCCCTTTTCAGGTTACACCACCAGCTTTCTAAGTTATCCCAGCAGAGAGATGCCACTTAAATGCTGAAGAGTCATTCACAATTTTGAGATCTCAAAGCCAGAAGCAGTATTGTTTTTCTCTGCAGTCTCTGCTCCTAAAAATAATGGGTGCACAGCTACACTGAAGAGGTTTTTTTTTTCAGGCTATGCATCATTCAGCCTCTTTCAGTTTTTCTTTCTTAAAAATAGAGTACTTTGCACACAGCCACACTCACACACAAGGACAGAGCAGGCAGGACACAGATGGCAAACTGAGGCATTGCTAGAAATGTGGCTTTCAACACCAGGATCTGGAATTATTATTTCTTTCTAGCTACAATAACTATATCCTGGTGTTTCAGTTCTGCTTACCTTGGCCAGGGAGAGAAGCCCATACAAGCAGACAGACTTCTAACAGAATATCCAAATAACTGCAGAATTTACAAGCTCATTGATCTTGGTGAGAATAACAGTTCTGTAACCACAGTGCTCAGCAACACCGTTGTGTTCAAGATAGCAGTTGTGCACTTGGCTTTACAGATCTACTGGCAAAGAAAATTTGTGACAAGTACTCCCCACTTCAGGGGAAAAATACTTGCCTGCTGTGTTCTGCTACAAAAGGCAGTCAAGAAGCTCATTAAGATGTTCAGTGGCTTCCCCAGTTTAGAGAAGACCGTTTTAGGGTGGTTGTGTGGTTACACCACACAATTATCTCTGCCTTTCTGACGTCCTCAAGAAATTTGGTGCAAAACTCCAGGGCATTGGTAGAAATAGAAGAGATTAGTACATAATATATACCGTACAGCCACCAGAGAATATGGCTTTTTCCCTCTGAGAGAAAATTCTTAAGTGTGAATCCTCCCTAAGTACTAACTGTCTTTTCTTAAAGCCAGTAGTATATTATAGTTAACCAGAAACAAGCTGTGAAGAAAACAACAGATGATTACATGGGTTGTAGGTAACTGAGCATTGCACTCATTGTCACCTAACCTGGCATGTTTTTCTGTGGAAGAGGGGTTCTGAGAGTCAGTGTGACATTGTGATGGTTAATTCCAGTTAATAGATTGCTTTTCTCACATTAAATCCCTTTTTCATTTGTTTTGGTGCAAATGCCTGCATGCAGAGTGTATTTTTTCATCTGTCTTCTCCTGGATACAGCCTATGAGGAATACTTGGGAACCTCCAGTACTGCCCACACAGGCAGTACTACCTAATCGCTCTGCAATTTATGACTAGGAGATGGATGATAATTGTGCTTGGAGGACAATTTGGTTTTATACACCAGATCCATCTCATCTGGTATCTAGGATTTCCTCTTCCATACAAACATAGCAGAGCATCCTACTATTTGTCTTACTGGAACCATTTATTTTCCAGTAAGGACACACAGTTATTACAGTAGATTAATGGCTACCATATTCCAGGTCATCTGGTGACCTGGCTGGCAAGCAAAGATGGGTTTTGTTTCCACTTGAGGCCTGACCCAAAACCTACTGAAGTCAATAGGTGTCTACATTACAGACTAAGATTTCTGGATCAGGCTTTTAGCTCCCTGTCATTGCTTTAGTTTGCTGCACCTGATCAATGACTTACATGCAATGTGATTCTTATTTATATTAGATTTTGACAGCAAATATAATATTAAACACAAAGATCTAGAGGTTGAAAATGATTAAGTGCTCAGAGGCATCTGATTTAATACAAACATTATGAAATAAGATAAAACTACTAAAATAAAATCAATCAAAATCCTATTGAGGAATGAAATCCCAGAGATCCAATTCTGAGACCAGAATAAGAAAGTACTTTTGTCCTTTGAATGGGAATTTGGCTTCCTAGAAAGGAAGCCTCAGAATTTCCCCTCCACCCCCCAGCCAGCTTTATAGCACATTCTAATTCCTGCAGGAGAATCCCATGCAATTAGTTCACAATAAATCGTGACTCAGTTGTTATTTTCTACATGTGGAGAAAACACAACACATTTTTACCCCATTCAATTATACTAATTTAACTTAAAACTATATTCTCTATCCTCTTCACATTAAAATTCAGATCCATCAATGCAAAAGATAACTCTCACCTTGATAAACAGGGTTTCTTATCAGGATATTTTTTCATGCTGCTTAAATAATCAACATAGGTTATAAATACTACTCACACAGAGCAAAATGAATCAAAATTTTAAGAGGAACAACTTGCCTCCAACAACTACTCTGGAAAAAAAACCCTGTTTTCTTCCACCTTTTCTTGGAATTTTATTTCACTTAATAGAGACAGATAACATCATGTCAGAACTTTTAATTTTACTCCTTATTCTTTTGACTTTTTTCCATAGCATTTGCCTCTATTGCATACAAAATTAATGTAAAGAACTCACTAATCACTTTTGGCAATCTTTCACTTTCCAAAAGAGCATGTATAACTTAAAAAAATAGTCATTAGAACATATTTTATTAGCACAGATATCAGCCTTACTACTTCATCTCTCATTTTAAAAGACAATGACAAGAATAAGTCAGACAAGTGACCCAAATGTCTGAGTGATTATTTCTGTTTTGTCCTTTATGCATAATTTACTGATTAAATAGGAAAAAAAAAAATTTTATTATTAGCAAGCCACCTTATCAAACTTAGACAGGAAGGTCCATTAGGCTTAATTATAAAAGTGATCATTTATCCTATTTTTAGATCCACTTTGAATGTTTTTAAAGGGTTACACTCTCTCTGTAAATGTATAGTGAGGTCTTTATTAAATAAAAAGTCCCTCCCCTCCACCCCTAGAGCATTTTCTTTAAATACTCCCAGATTTTACTCACAGTCTTTCTACCCAGCACAGTGCTGACAGGCACTCAATGAATCCCTACTTGAAAAGCTGCACCTAAATCCTCAGAGAAAAAAAAAAAGTTTATCATAGGAATAACATGTGCTGTACTTTCTGCCCTCCAATAGCTATTTACCAGGTTGCCACATGCAGTTCAGCCCACAGACCTTTGACATTTCCAGGTTAGGGTCCAAATGGACACTTTGGAAGGAAAACCAGGGGTTTTGCACGTGTGTGGGAGCTCATGTTCTTAGTATAGGTCCACGCTGTCAGAATACACCCACTGAAAGCACCAATAGCACTGTGGATTGAAACTCTCTTAAATAAATAAAACCCACAGAAACACCCAGCACTGGAGAGCTGATCCTCCTTCTTATCTTCATGCAAAGAAAACTAATGAATCCAATTTTACAGACCCTAAAAAAAAAATTTAAAATATTTTTAAAAAAATCCCAGCCCAAAGCAGCTCACATTCTAGATTACTTCAGGTAAAGCTTTCAGTGACTTTGTTTGAATTGCAGAGAAAGAAAAAAAATCTAAATATTCACTGCATGCCCAACAACAGACACACAGCAGCAAACACAACTGTGTAATTAAATAAGTTCCGTGGCAGAGTGTCACAGCTGCAGCAAGGGAAATGGACAGAGAGGGATAATAACACACTTTGTTACTTCACATAATTTAGGCACATAGTGACCTTCATGTCAAGATGTGTTTTGGTGTTAAAAACAATTTTATGTGTAAAATTCATCCTTTCCCCTCCATAGGAAAACCAGGATGCCCTGTAGTTGGCAGCTGCTCCTGAGGGAGGATGATGAAATTCCTCTGCAAATACTGTGTTAGATGAAGAAATGGCCACAGTCACGTGGCTGCTCCTCCAGACTCTGACCTGCATTGACAGCAAACTCATGATTTCCAGGAGTTAACCAAAAAACAGCTGGATTGTTTTTCTGCCCCACCCCTCTGTCACAGCAACATTTCAAGTTCTAATTAAATCAAGAAGGCACCTTCTTCCCATCTTGTCACAAGAATGCACACACAAATGTAACAAAAAAGGCTTTAAACAAAACTTTCACTTCAGTGAAGGAGCAAATTGACAGTCACAGCTCAACGTTCAGAGCCACATAGCAGAGGGAGTGGTGGGAATTTACAAGGAAGGTGGATTTGTCTGGATGGGAAAGAGAATTGGAGGTGAAACTAGAGAAAAAAATAAGATTTTATACCTCTATTCTCTGTAGGGGCTCAAGCCAGTCACATTTGCCTAATTCAAGCTTCAACAGCACCCAGTCCTACACACAGTTACAAAATAGTTTGCCTCTGTTTGACTTCCAAAGATTCAGGGGGAAAAAAAAAAACAAAAGAAACCCACATGTAACTCCACAATACAACAGTGAGGAGAGAGACGAGGACAAAGGGGTCAGTTGAGGATTAACAACTTCATTTAGAGATACAGCTCCATCCTGGCATTGTGTATACACAGATCCCTGCATTAATGCTTGTTTATTATCTGGATTTCAATTTTCAGTAAGCTCAAATATATTTGACACCTTTTAAACATAACATTTCATCTTCTTTGCTAGATAAAAGCAACAGAGCGACAACACAACACACTTAATATTGACCCAAAATAAAACTAACCTCTATCCATCAGTTTTGACAGTACCCTCACCCTCTTTATTTCTGACAAATGACTTTTTGGATTTACCACTGACCTCTCTTGTTTCCTCCACCACCAAGACAACGAGACAGCGGCTGAAGGAACTTTGTACCCCCAGGAATTTGGGCCAAGAAAGGAAAGCAGAAGGTTGAGGCTTTTCAGTTAGAGAAGCAAGAGGGATACAATGTCAAACTCGCCCCCAAAAGGGTGTTTGTGTCTTGTTTGCTTGAACACTGAGGTCAAACCAAGCTGAAATACACCACAACTTTTCAATTTGACCTTGGAAATAAAAGCACACCAACAGCAGAGTAAAATTTTTCCCACTGCATTTCCCTTTGAAAAAGTCTCTAGAGCTTTACCCTTGATTGTCAACAGTGGCAGAAAGGCAGCTGTGCTGGCAAAGGCCAGATGGCTATGGACTTGCACAGGAGCAGGGATACTGACCCCTTCTTCCCAACTATTCTTCTCGATTTTTCTGATGTATTGAAAGAAAGAAAAAAAAGACAACAAAACCAAACACTTTTGCCCTTAAATTCATGGCTCAAAAAGCAACTAACACATCACCTTGGCAGGTTTTTTTAGATACTGAACTAATGGAATAGACTTTTGTATCTCCTGTGGTGTTTCAAAGTAACCAGAGAAATGGAAAAGAAGGAACTAGTGCAAGACATGAAACCACCATACAAAGGAGTGAGGCCAATTGAGGCTCATGAAGTCCCAGCAGGTGCTGGCTGATGTTGCAGGGAGAAGGTAGAAAATGCAACAGAGGTCAGCCCTGCCATCACCCTCTCAAAGAAGCTGTTAGGACAGTGATGGAAAGGCAGTGACATTTGATAGACAGTTTAGAGAACGGGAAAAAGCAAAACAACATCGACAAAAAAACCTCCGAAACCAAATAATTAAAAAAAGGTTTTACAGCTTTGTGAGAAGGTGAGCTCTGAATGTCTGTAACAGAGTTCTGTGGGGATACATGACGCAGAGAAGGAATGAAAGGACTGAGTGGAAAACACATTCCCCATACCAACAGCTTCCCCAGCTTGTTCAGAAGTGCTGAACCAGGTTAAGCCATGCATCTTAGTATACTAAGATAAATCTCCAAGTACTCGATAGCTCTTCCTACCATCCTTTACACTCAACTTTTACCATACCCTTGTGCCATCCATTCCCAACAGTCCCAGCCTTACCAAGGTACATTTGATCCCTTGTCATAGCAGCCATGTTCCTCAACTGAAAGAAACCATGTGTGCTATTCCACAAATAATGCAAATAAAACTTGTAATAAATTGATTTGACAAAGCAAATATCTTCTTCTCAGGACATAGGACAACAATAAAGAAATAACAGTGTAGATTGGAAAAGGGTAGATTTAGGCTGTATAGAAGAAAGAAGTTCTTTACTGTGAGGGTGGTGAGACACTGGAACAGGTTGCCCAGAAAGGTTGTGGATGCCCCCTCTCTGGAGGTGTTTAAGGCCAGGCTGGATGAAGCATTGAGCAACCTGGTCTAGTGGGAGGTGTCCCTGTCATTGGCAGCGGGGTTGAAACTAGATGATCTTTAAGGTCCCTTCCAACACAAACTATTCTATGACTTGGTCTATCAGGTCATGAATCCTTGCTTTGGCATGTCTAGCCCAGGGAGCTTGTGCTGCCAGGAGGGTAAAATGATCCTTACTTTTATAAAGAGATCTCTTTTACAGAAAGAAGAAGCTCTTACCTGGATGAGATGGGCTGGAAGACCCTCAGGCAGGAAAACAGAGTGACTTCCACAGTCTGAAAAGCAGGAGCAAAGTGAGGATGTGTCTAAGGAGCACAAGCTGCACCTGCAGCACAGAGCTCTCCTCAGCACACATCTGCTTCCAATAACTAAGGTTGCCTGTATTTATGCAGAAGGCAAGCCCCACAGCTATTTTTTTAGGGCATGCCATCTGCACCTTATGATAGCACAATCCATTCCACCTCAGGCCTAACAGCAACAACTTGGTAAACAACAGCACAAAACCTTTGGTCTTCTTTCTGATGAGCTTGCTTCACTAACTGTCTGAACACTTTTGTTTTCCCACCCCATCAACATCTCACCTCTGTCTGGAAAGTTCTTCCCTTGCCTCAGGCCACCTTTAAACCCTCATTAGGAAGGATGCCCTACACCTACCTCAATTACCTCACACTCCACCCTCCCCAAACCCTAGAGAGTGATGTTTTGCTTCTGAAGCTGTTTGATGGGCAAGTGGATATTTGGCCTATTTGGTTGTGTAATTCTGACTTTTGGCCTTCTGATTGAGCCTGAAAAGAACCCCATTCAGTCCATCTAGATTCACCTTACAGAGAATTAACTCCCCCAATATGTGATCCAGAGTTTGGTTTGTTTTTTTTTTTTTTAATTATTATTGAGTAGTGATTAGTAGCTTCTGTCAGATTATTGGCCTTTTGGGTGACCAAGGTGAGCTCCTAAAATATTACTTCTTTGAAGCACTTCTCCTTATTCTCTTTTTTGTAGTTGGACTGAGACCTCCTAAAAGACATCCACATTTTGTGACCTGCTCCTAGCACTTTCCTTCTGTGTCAGTTATTTTTGTTTCTTTCTAAGTCCTTAAAAACTACATTTGTCCTTTAAAATAGAGTCTTTCTGAAGGGAAGAAGAAAAAGAATAAATTCTTTACTTTTCTGTAGTAACATTTAGGGAAGAATATTCCACCACTACACTAATAATAGTAATACCCAAAAAGGGACAATAAGGGAATTGGGGTCAAGGGATTTCCACATAAAGAAAAACAAGAACAGGAACTCCCCCTGGCTTTGAGAACCCCATGGCTGCTGTAACAGCAAGAGAAATTATCTTGAATAGATGGAATTTCCTTGTATCTCTCCAAATTTGCTGCCACTAATAAAAAACCTGCTATTCTGATGCCCTCACCCCCCATTTCAAGATGAAATGGGGCTACACCTTGGGTTTCAAGGCCTCTTGTAGGTAATTGTTCATTGCTGTTTTTTATCTTAATGTTTCATAAAGTATAAGAACTTCTCACCTCTGGTCAAATACTTTATGTTAATGTTTGCTTTAGACAGTGAGGAATTTTCAAGCCAAGCACAGGGGCTGGAAGGGGAGTAATATGACTGCAAAGGGGGAGTTTGGGAGACTGAAAGCAAAATGGCAGCTCCTTTTCTCATGGCAGCTGCTGGGTGTGTTGTGTCCTAAATATAAATGTGAGTGTTTTGGAGATGGATTTACAGCAAAACTTCCAGCTACTCCTCCTCCAGGGTCCTCTCAAAGACAAGTAAAGGTGTCTGTGGATCAGATACAGCCTCTTCCTAAATACCCACTTCCTCATTACCCACCAAATGACCAACTGCGTGTCCAACTCCCACAGTGCAGGACAACTGCCAACTTCTTCACTGCCACTTCTGCTTGTGGTACATTTCCTGCCTGTGGTCAAGGACCTTCTGAGAAAGAGAGAGGAAGAAATCAGCTACAGACCAGATGCAACAGAATTACAAGAAGAAGAAGTTACTGAGAGGCTTCCCACAGTACCAGAGTTTTCTTTTTTTTTTTCCCTTTAAATATTTATGTACCATGTCTTTTATGATGCTATTCATACCATTACAGGTTGGCTGATGGGTTAGAACTTCAATTGATCCAAGGCAGAGAAATTATTCTGGTGCATTTTCCTTCCTCTCCGCTGTCTCTTTTTTGTAGCTCCATAGAAGTGAATGCACTTCACTTTCATTTTGGTTATTAAGCTCTCACAGCAGTTACCATCTGAAGCAAGACCCAGCGAGAGAGGAAAGAAGAAGAAACGGGGTCAGCAAATAACTTGTACTACACATGTGTTGTATAAAAAAATAAATTAAGGGGGGTAGGTTGGGGAAGAAAAATAAAAAAGAAGGGGAAAAAAAAGAAGGAAAAAAAAATAGAATGCCACACAGAGCTTAGTGCTGATTACCAAGAAGTACCACTGAGATCTGGAAACTCCAGGAGGTGAAATTACAGAGAAAAGCTATGCTTGATTTAAATAGCACGCTGTTGCTCTAGATGGCCTGAAAGCAGTAAAAGAAACAATAGCACATAAAAATTGTGACAGGCAGCAAAGTGGTGTGTGACACCTCAAGGATACCACCATAAAAGCCAGAGGTGGCCTAGGAAGAGGACATATTCATACTTGGTCTATGATGACAAACTTTTTCTACAGCTTTCTGTCAGAGAGGGTTTAACAGCACACAGTTGAAGAGTGGTGGATGACTTTGGCAAAACTGAGATTCCCAAGAGATAATTTCATGCCAAATAATACAAGAAAAATAACAAGCTTTGGCATTAAGGCCACCAGAACCTCACAGCTTTGTTCTTGCAAGGGGACAGAGGGGAGGTGAAAACCTTGCCCTTTGTTCATGAACCCTGCACACTCTGTGGGAACAATGGGTAAGTACCAAACTCTTCCTAGAAGATCAAACACAAGTCTGTTACATGATCAAAGCTGCCTTTTGACACCCACACACTCCCTCCTCCTCCTCAGAACTTCTCAGCCCTCCCTAAAAAAGATTTTGAGAAGGAAGACCTCTCAAAATCAAGATTTTATCTCTATTTCATTCACTAATGAACTGATTATGCAGCAAATCACACCACAAACTACACAAGTCTAAATGAATCTTTGCCAACACTCTGCTTCCTACTGGCATTTATAATCCTCTAATTACCCTTTGCTTGACACCCTCCCACCCAACACACACCCCCCCCTCTTCCCAGTTGCAGACAGTGACTCAGCAGTCACAGAACTCCTATTAGTATTCTTCAGACATTTTCCAGAGCATTTCCAACTGTCTGTCTCACTTGTGCTGTGATGAGACCTATCAGTTGGTGGTGAATTGCTCCGAGGAAGGTTACAGGTCTCCGTAGGGACTGCACATGATCTTTGAAAAGTGCATTTCCCTCCTAGCAAGCCATAAAGGCTCGGGAGAGCTGCTAAAGATCACTCAAAACACATTATTGAATGCTTTCATGCCATGCCCTCATTCTGTGTTATCATATACTTAAAGTATATTAAAAGGTTTCCTAAATACCAAGCACATTTGCATTGAATGGATTTGTCTTTTCCAAAGCTGAGAGAAAACAGCTTTGTATCTTTACAGGATCTGCAACATTTTTTCCTGCAATTCTGCAGGATGGTTTATAAGCATTTGAAGAGGGGAGATTCAGTCTACATATAACAAATTCATTACTGTGAGAGTGGTGAAACACTGAAACAGGTTTCCCAGAGAGGTTGTGGATGTCCCCTCCCTGGATGAGGCTGGATGAGGCACTGATCAATCTGGTCTAGTGGGAGGTGTCTCTCCCAAGGCAGAGGGATTGGAACTAGATGATCTTTAAGATCTCCCCCAAACCATTCTATGATGCTATGACAGTGCTTTTCACTTTTATTTTATACTTTAATTTTTCCCCAACTCCAAAGGCTGTGGTGATAGGCTTTAGTTAACTTCTCTGAATATTTTATTTCTTTAAATTTTATTTTCCCTTGCCTACAGTCCACAGTCAAAATGAAAAATAAGAACCTTCTGGATCCTGTTCTTGATAAGGTCAGATTGTAGAATTTCTCTTTCCAGCAATTCACCAGGCTCTCTCCCTTCCAGAATACATTTACTCCATAATAAACATCCCCAGACAGCCAGGCTGTGCAGACTGGAAACAATTAAGCCAAAATTGGGGAAAGCAGCACATGAATTAAGTATTCCACTTTAATTTCATCAATGTGAAAAATCTAGGAGCAAAAGGAAGTAAAAGCATTTTCAAATAGTATTAATTAGATGCATTTGTAAAAATCTGTGCTGGTGCAAGTACCTTATGCATTTTTTAATTTCAAACTACACAGAAAATGTGCTGGGTAATTACAAAGTCTTTGGTGCTTTAATGCTGCAGTCAAGCACCAAGCACACACCAGCACTTGTTAACCAATTTGCTTTAAGCCATATCAAAAGCAGGCAACAGGTTAAAAGTGTTTGTCTTACTGACATAAAATAAAGCTGAAAATCAGCTTATTCCAGACTTTAATTAGTAACTTATGCTGCTAAGGAGCCTCAACTCTCGATTAAGTAAGAAATCAAGTATGTTTAGCTGTCCCAGCTTGATAAAGATCCAAGTAAAACAACCTAAAGTTTTTCTATCATCACTAAGAGTTCATCAGATTCCAAATTATATAGTTCTCCAGTATTTGCATAAATGCATTTACCACTTAGACATCACACACTTAATTGCAAATCCATTGCCTGTTTACTTGCATTAATAGAACAAAAAGCACTGGAACCATTATTTTTAATGAAGTTATCTTCCTGCACCTGCTCTGGCCAACAACTTCAAATAGTTTCTGAACTCTGAAATAACATAGAAGTAAATAATCACACTGATGACAGCTCTTGATGAGGTTTTCTCAAGAAGGTCAAAGCTAGTACCAAACTAAACTTGGTTTTACAAAGCATTATTTCAGTTTGGAAAGTTCACAGCATTTTCAAGAAGAATTAATGAATGTTGCTAATAGCTGGATCCAAGTTAGAAGGCATTAGGAGGACACAATCAGGATGAAAGGCAGTATATAACCTTTAGATGAGACAATTAGATATCAATTATTAGAGCCAGAGAAGAGTGTTCAAAAGCAGCTTCTTCATTAATCAAAGATAATCTCAAATTAGAATGTTAAATTATACTCCAAGGTTCCTTGTATATTCTTCTAAAACTAAAAAACATAGCCAGTGGCTTTTTGGAAAACTGCTGGTTTTGACACATTGTTTTAATCTAGATTTAAAGCTAAACCAGCAATTTTTTTTTTTAAAGCATAACACAGTGAAAGTAATGGAACTGAGAAAATTAGAACAGAGATGCCACTGCTGCTGGTTTTTAATATACTAAATCTGGTGGGTATTGTTAATTTTCTGGAAGTCCAGCTACTTGGAAAAAATATTCTAATAGAAATGGTGAGACAGGAAAAATATATCCATAGGAAAAAAAGCTGTGGGAAAACCCCCACAATCATTTTCAGTGGCCTAGGGCTTTCATCAAAGGAGACAGGAGCTCAGCATCCTGCAATATCTGTGGGTGGTGTCACCAGGACAGAGCAAGCTGTTTGACCCATTCCACACCAAATTGTGATGGGTGAGGGATGCCAAATGTGCTGTCACCCTTTTATTTAATCATAACTTTTTTTCCACTTTGAAGTCTTGACATTCTGCTAAACATAAGGCAAAGTGATGAATAGCTAGTTGTGCTATGTGCTATTTGCTCCAATTAAAGTCAATTCCTGAAACTACTTGGTCTTGAGCTCCAGGGAAAAATGTTATTTTCACACTTCCCACAGCTTTCTTAAAAGCTTTAATTCTCACTGGTGTAAGAACCTAACAAAATTAGGTGGCATTTAGAATTACTGAAATGTCCAGCTAATAATAAGGCAGTATATATTACTTTATAGACTAGAGGCATCTGTGGGAATACCATGCAAAAATATGGGGATATTTGATATAAGTAGAATATCAGACAGTAGCTCCTGCTTTGTTCCTATTTTCTGCCCTAGCAAAAGCCTCCAGGTTTGAGGAACAGGAGAGCAGCCATGCTTTATCTCACACCTGGCAGCATCCTCTGCCCTTTGAATCAGCCACTAATTGCCTCCAGATTTCAGGATGCTCAAGGTCATTGCCACCCCACCCAACTGTGTCAGACTCTATTCCATTTGTTAATTATTTATGGTTCTTTGTAGCAAAGGCCCCATATGCCTTGGTGCCCTGAGCTTCACTCACCATCCCATAAAGCTTTATACGTAAGGTGCATCCCTGAGGGTTGAAGGAAGGAGCTAAAAGGTGAAGTTTTACCATCTCTTTAAGTCACTCCAAGGCTTGGCCGCTGCTGTGGGATTTGATATCTCTCTGTCTAAATTGTGTTGGTGCTCATACTCCCTTTTTTACTAACACCAACACTTCTATAACCAGATCACGAGCTGCAGCTGGACATACTGAATTGCTGCTGGATTAATTTTCAGCCTTATATCAGCAGGGGTGCTAGAACTCATATGGGGAAAATAGAATAAATAGATACACCAGAGTTGCCCAGATTTTAGTAGTCCATTGCACTGCAGCCTAAATCAACCATTACATCTCCTAAGGGGGTGGCTCCTGCATTATGTATCTCCTCTTCCCAAATGCACAGAGTTTAGCAAAGCAGCACTAAAGCATATAGAGCAATCTGGCCCAGTAAGACCAAGGAAACCACACTGGGAAGTCCCCATATTTGAAAACTTAAATAAACAGCTTTTTGCAAGTAGTGAATTTATGACTAGAGAACCACAAGCTTGGGCTACTTCATAAGTTGGGTCAGGGCTTGGGCAACTCAATGGAGGGAGTCCTCAGTGCTGGGATAGATTTAAGGCACATGCTGTCTTTAGTTTCCTTCCAGGGAAAGTGTGTGTTGTTTCTTTCTCAGCCTGCTGGATCTTACATTAAGAAAAATTTTAAAATCTTCTCATATATAAAAAATTAGCTCTTGTATATAACATAGCAAGAACTTGCAATAATTCTATAGACTAAATTTTTCAGACTAAGAACTTGGTGGGTTAAGGGGTTAGGTGGAAATTGAGCAACACAGGAATTTTTCTGAAACCTGAGTTTCTGACAGTAGATATTATTCATAGTCCTAATACAGATTTATTAATATTTATTAATATGTGGCAGAAGAGCCACCTCTTCAAGCTGCCTGTTGACCTCAGCCAGGGTTTGAGCCCAAACTGTGAGATCAGGTTGCAAGATTTTTATTCTTATATCAATATGGGAAATACAAGTAATCTCACATTTTAAGAAAGCACACAATTTACTTGTGAAGTGCAAAAAAATTACAACAATTCTACCAGCTATTGACATGAAAATTGCTTATTGATTGAAAGAAAATGCTGGAAATATTTTACATAAATTTATTGTGCTAAAAGTAGAGTTTGTAGCACTGAGAACTTTTGGGAAGGGTTGTTAAAGTGAGGAAATATATTTTATCATATGAAAGACTGAAACAGATTTTTAAAAAGTTTTGCAAAAAAAGAAATTCAGAATTTGGGGGGTTTTTAAAAATCAGGCTATACCTCCTTAAGGTATATAAATATTTGAATATTTTTTTCTTCTAGTTCATCTTGCATCAGAACAAATCAACTTTATCCATGTAGAAGTGTTTTTCTTGAGAAAACAAAATCACTTATGACAATAGCAGATATCAAATGCAATTACTCTAACAAACAATTGATGGCATAAATGCAAGTGCTGTGGCTGTGCTGCTGTAACACAGAGGTAGCTCTCAACCTGTGGAATAATTTCCATTCTCTGCTCTGTGGAAATGTGTGAGAGGGGGCAAGAAAGCCATGGGGGAGCTGATGTACCAGCACTGGCTTTTCCTCATCAGGGCTGAATGCAAGCGAGTGCCCTGCTTTGACTTCATAAAGTTATTCTTGGGGATTATTCACATGCTTAAAAAGAAACACTCACTTATGTGTGGCTTGATCAAAGGCAGAGGTCCCCCCAAGAACAATTCTTACCTGCATTTCTGATTCAGCAAAGCACTTCAATGTGCAGGTTGATTTACATAAATATACATATGCTTGCAGTTAAGTTCATGTACAGCTGCTTTACTGGAGCTACTGTTTGTCAGAGCATGGAGAGATAGGATGAGAGGCAATGGTTTGAAACTAGAGAAGAGCAGGGTTAGGTTAAACATTAGAAAAAAGTTCTACCCCATGAGGGTGGTGAGACACCAGCCCAGGTTGCCCAGAGAGGTGCTGGACGCCCCATCCCTGGAGATGTTCAAAGCCAGGCTTGGTGAGGTTCTGAGGTTGCTCCCTGCACCTTTGAAATTTCCTGCCAAAAATGATTCTGTGATTCTATGAGCTAGATCCTTATCACCAAGGGAGATTTTTGCCACTCTGTTAATCCTGGTTTATTGTATGTGAATCCTACAGTGCCAGAAGTATGTCAGACAGAGAGCAGGAAGGCAATTTGCAGACATTTGGGCTTCTAAGGACAGTCTCTGTCCCCACACCAGCTCAAGACCTTTTGTCTCTAAAGGTGCTGGACTACCAGGGACTGCATTTACCTTTAAAAGAGAATGCTAGGAATAAAAACTTATGAAAGGAATTATTGCCTCAGCTATCACTTTTTCACCCAATCTAGCTCAAAGATGCTGCTCTCCATGCAGTTAAAACCTCTTTTGTAAAAGAGGGATTGAGCCAGGGTTGGAGGATCCCCTTTGCTAAAACATGACAGTATGCAAACCCCCCCTTTGTTGCTCCTCACTAAGTTTTGCCTCAAAAAGATTGTTCTGTAATCTTAGTTTAATGAAATAAAGGTAAAAGGTGCTTCTTACTGGTGTAAGCAGAAGAAGTTTACATCAGAGATTAAGAGACAGAGACCCTACAAATTATTCCATCAGAAAGCAAGTTTCATTTGACCTGAAGGAAAAAGTTGCCAACATTTTAGAGCCAAGGGCTCACCCATGTGCTTATTTCTACTGGCTTTATCCTTCTGTGGGTTCTCCACCATCCTTCTCCCACAGAATCTGGGTGAAATGAGGCCATGACTTCCTAGTCAGCTGCAAAACTTAAGTTTGAGAGAAACTTTCTACATCTTTTCATTATGGGAGTTCAGAGAGTGATATACACAGATTTCAATACCTCAATGTGCCAAAAATAAAAGAGAAAAGTAAGATAATGATTGTATTTGTAATAGTGCTGGAGTTATGGTCAGCACTTCAAGTTGCCCCAGCCTTTGAAAATAAAATGCCAGCCTGGAAAAATTCTCAACGCATTTCCCATTAAAAATAAAAATTTTAAAATGCCAGTTTAGGTACTCGAAAGCTAGCTGCATACCTGATGATATTCCTATAGTATGCCAGGCTTAACCCCAAAGTATTCCCAGGCAGGTCTCTGCAATCTAATATAATAAATCCTGTTTTAAGGAATTTATAGAAGTGCTTGATCACAGCTTTACAAAACACAACACCATAATTTCAGTGTCTCAGGAGCTGATTGGAAAAGCACCTCACCACAGGTTATCACAAATTTTTATTAGTCAATATCTAATTTTGTTCTGCATCACACATAAAATATTACTATTTTCAAGTGTGCTAAGATGCAGCATCCACCAGGGAAGGGATCAGTCCTCCCAGCCAAACTCTCAGCTTCACTGCAGGCTCTTTTCTACAGTTCCTGTGGTGCAAAAGGTCTATAAATACCACCAATAAAACCTCTTACATACCATCCCTGTACAGGTCTTAAGGATTTCACTGCTGGAGTACTACTCTTCCTTGCCCAGAAGGTTATCTTGATGGAAAGAAAGAAAGAAAATAAATATATATAAAAATCTCAGTGACACAGCAAGCACTACTCCTAAAATCAGTCAGAAACTATAGATAGCTACAGCAACAGGGTTTGTGGTGGTGCTGAGGTGAAGAGGGTGCTCAACAAACAGCACAGCAGAGGTGAAAAGCCTCTTCTTTCTCCTGCAGAAGACACTGCAAAGGAGTGGGTTCCCATCAGGAACTGATGGTGACCCCATGCACAAAGCAATTGCCACATAGGGTCCATCAGAAAATGAGTGCTAAATAAAAATGCTAGTGATAATTAAGGAAACAGAACCCTTTCATAATATTCATGATGGAAACAGCTAGATATGTCCCCAGAGACGTTAAAACTTCTGTTTAAAAGTCATTATTTTCACACCAGCTTAGTAATATAAAGTGTTCAGTTTCAGTCAGATGCTGGATTCAGTGCTGTTCATCACTATGTTGTGAAAAAACATGTTGTCTGTACACATTAGGGGTTTTTTTATATCTTTAAAAGGACAAATGTGATTAACAGAGAACACATCCACCTGCATAAGGACATTGCCTAATTATTCATGTGGTTATAAATGACCTCAGGCAGCTCGTAACAGGGTCAAAACTGAAAATGAATGGTAAATGCCATTGAGAAAATAGTGCAAATCCTTCTCTACTTCCCTTGAAATGAAATTTTTGGCCCTGCTCTGGCAGAGAAATAAAATTGAACATACAGTTTCATGAAGGTTTAATATCCTCTCATCTTGGCCCTATGCTTCCAGCACCTCCACTGTGCCAGCACCTACAGTTGAGTGGTTGAGAATTCTTTTATTGATTATATTTTTTCTTTTTTATATATTTTTTAAACCTATCTTTATTTTCAACCACATCAGATCCTGATCCAGTTCACTGTAAAGTCACTCAATGGTAGGACTGGGGGCTTTAGTGGAAGATACTGAAATGTTTTGCAGAGATAGGAGAGAGGGTGAAGGGGTGATACATTCAACTCTAACTCATACCTAGACCTGTTCAAACTAGTTGCAAACTTGCAACCTGATTCATCCTCATCTGAGGTAGTGCAGATGTGTCCACACCAAGACCTGGACAATCTTTCATGTTGTGTTTGCAGCTGTTAAGTGCAAAGCAAACACCACACAATACAATAAAACAAATTGCTTCTGTATGAGCATGGGAGAGGCAAACTTGTTAGATAAGATGAAAGTCTCTGCATTTCACTCAGGAACAAGCTTTACAGCCTAGTCATAAATACCTACAAAATCTTGTTTTTTCTGATAGAAACGTGAAACAAGTTAATATATTTCATTTCTGGGTGGCACACAGAGCACTACAAAATCCAATGTGTCCCCATGGCAAAGCTAAGACTGGAAGATGAGACTGTATCAAGCAATCTAACATTTACCTGCAGGAGCCAAGTTCAATCTAGCTCCAGCCACAAGATAACTCAACCACAGTGTTTATTACAGCAGCCCACAAAATAGATTATATCACACTAATGTTGCCCTTAAATTATGGCATAGACTTTTGATATGTCAATACTAATTATCTATTAATTTATTTTTTGTGTACTCATCATGAAAAGGGGTTATTTCACAATTTACTTTGTCTAGTAAGTAGGTTGATATATGGATAGAAATAAACATTTTTCCTATTATTTCTGTTTTCTTAGAAAGAATATCCCTATTGTCCTATTTCAGTACAGCATAATTATTGTGAAATGTCCTTAACAATTCAGTAGCCATTTAGAAAAACAACAATGTGAAAAAAGTATTCATTTATTAATATAACTTTAAGTACTTTAATGACCATTTTTACTCAGAGCATGAACATAATAAATAAATTCAAAGGGCAAATTAACCTTACATTTAAAAAAATAGAAAAACTGAAGTCAGCAGGAAAATTAGATGTCTTACCAAACTTGGTATTGCAACTTTAATTCCCTGAGAAGATTTTACTGGAAGTGATACTTAACCTTTATATGTCATGATCTTGGAATGGTAAGGTCCACTCTTCTGTGGCCAGGCCAATTCTCTTCAATTAAGCAATAAATGTGCAAGGCTTTTTCAGTGCCAGTATAAATTCCTTTACTTTATACTATACTTTTAAAAATACACTAAGGGTTAAAAACCAGAATCACCTGCCAGTAACATTTAAATGTTACACACCTTTATGAGACTTCAGCATTAAATGCCTGTCATTTAGATAAGGTTTTACAGCAAGCTTAAAGAATAAAGCTGCTTGGTTACACTAACTTGACATAGAATGCAGTGCCTTGCAAGGTTATCTTAACCATCCACTGTGTGTATTTCTTCTGGACAATGACCAGATAAAAAAATGATAGAAAAGTTTGGGTTGGAAGGGACCTTAAAGATCATGTAGTTCCAACCCCCCTCCCATGGGCAGGAATACCTCCTACTAGATTAGGTTGCTCAGTTCCTTGTCCAGCCTGGCCTTAAAAACCTCCAGAGAGGGGGCGAAAGATGAACATGTTGAGTGTGTCCACTGTAACCCATGAAATTTATTGGAGCAATTAATTTGGTTTTTTTAAATTTTACTATTTATTAGTATAAAACCTGCAAGAAGAGTTGCAATGTATTTGTAACACAGTTTACACACAAAGCTCTTTTGGTTTTGTTACTGGAGGAGAGGTGTATGAAATATAACCAAGTGAGATGAATTCTGTGATTTGTTTCAAGTTGCATCAAAAGTGTTATTTAATTACTCTCAGAAGAAACATTCTGCCTAAGTACCTTCATTAGACAAAACCCATTGATTACTAAGGTGCAAAATAGGGGTTGTGCAGGCAATTCTGGCAAGGCAAAATATAAAAGAACTATGAGAGAGAAAAGTGAAATAGCGTTCTCCCAGATTTTCACTAAGTATGTGTGGGTCATTTATGTGACATTTTGCTTTGTAACACAATCCCAGCATGCACAGAAGTTTTGGAATTCACAGAAGGGTTCTTAGGCTTTCCCTGACCCCCTAAAAATATCAGAGAATCTTACAGTTCAGGGAGAGAAAGAAATACAGGAAAATGAACCTCAAATGATTTTACAAAAAGCAGCATGGCATTTACTACCACCAGATGTGCCACTTAAGTGCACTTATTCCCCTATTATGTATTTCCCAAAGTGAGTCTTGCAAATAATAGTAACCATGTCTTTTCCTTATTAGCTGGCGAGACCAATCATTTTAATATCACTTTTCATACAGAGCAACTTTACCAATTTTTTACCAATTCCTTTACTAAAGGAAGCTGCTCAGCTAAATATGAACTGAAAAAAAGAAAGGAAAACAATAGTACCAGCTGCCAGACAGCCTCAGAGAAAATACTTGGTTATTTACCGTAGAAAAAACCAATCACATTCTGCCCTTAAATATTTTCAAATGTTTTAGAATTCATTCTTTAAAATTTATTAAACAAAGCTTCTTGGTTTTAAATTTCTGCTGTTCTTTATTAAAATGATAGTCCTTGCTAATATTACATATATTTTGCTGCAAAGTTCCAAAGCACATATGCATATTTTAAATCTCATATATTCATGTGGATATATTATCAGCATCCCACAGAATTAAGTTTTAAAATGACCTTAAAAGGGCCTACGTTTGTTAACTGGATTCTCCAGAGCTCAGAAACTAGAAACTTTATTTTTTTCCCCCCTCTGGCTAAGAATCCTGTGAGCAAAGTAATATTCAAAAGACACTGTCAGGTCTCTAATTTGGATTTCTAAGGGGAGAAGTTCTGTGGTTCATACATAGAGATTCTCAGGTCATTCATAAGCAGAGAGATGATGCAGCCTTGTCAGGAGACATTTTTTAGTGGGGGATAATTGAAGAAGGAAGAGCTGACATCTATGCAAGGGCTTCAATGCACACACTGTAGCTCTCCTCCCACCTCTGCTTCTTGCTGGTTCAGGTGGGGAGCCTGAGAGACTGCTCTCTTTAGAGGAAACTTTCAGCAGAGTTTCAAAAGTAGCTGTTGAACACTTCTAATAACCACACTCCTCTCCACGTCTTTGAATCCTTCTGACAAATTGCTCTTCCTGGCTCTCAATAGGGATAAAACAGATTCAACTAAAAAACTATGTCTCACACCTCCTCTTTCCTGCTGCCTTCTCTGTAGGTGGACTTTAAAAATGAACTCAGCACTGTAGCACAAGAGTGATATTCTATGATAGAAACACAATCCTTTACCTCCAAATGAAGGAAACAGAGGTGCTTCCCTTTGCACAATTTAAGATCAATCACAGCAGCTCAAAAAAAGGGCCCATTTCTCAAGTTTGCCCTTGTCTGGCTGTAGCCAGATGAATTGGAATTTTTCTGAAACTTTATAATAAGACTAAAGAAACAAACATGCAATTGCCATAAATTTAATCTTATAGATAATAGAATGTCTTGGGTTGGAAGGGACCTTAAAGATCATGTAGTTCAACCTCCCCTACCATGACAACTCCCACTAGACCAGGTTTCTCAATGCCTCATCCAGGGAGGGAGCATCCACAGCCTCTCTTCATGTTCCAGTGTTATGTTCTCTGATACATCAGTTGGACATAGGGGAGTAGCTGTACCTTTAACAGCCTGTGTTTTGTTAGTGGATTATTTTACAACACAGTGATTTTATTGCTGAGGCAGTGGTAATTATGATAGCATTTCTTAATAACTAAACAAACTACCAGGAATACCTTTGCTGAAGGCCTGACCATAAAGTCAGTGAGTCTGACTGGTTTGAGGATTCAACACCACCTTTTTCTCTGAAGAAATTCTCTGAATTTCTATACAGTAGGTGTTACATAGAGCATATTTTCCTTTTACCTGAAGCCAGGTAAAAGGAAACAGCCTAAAGCTGCTGCATGTCTACAAGTCACAAGGGCAGCAATGCAAGAATTTGAAGAGCTGTGAGCTAAAGTCTTAGGTTCTTCTGTTCCCTTTCCAAAACCAGCACTAAAGCTTATCTGTTTCCAAGCGGAGCTGGTGTGAGGAATGATAAAACCACTTGCCAAAGGGGAAGAGTGACTGGCTCAGCTTGCAGCAGTGCAAGGGAGGGGGAAATGCCACTGTCACAAGCCTGGAGCACATAAAATACTTTGAGCCTGTATCCTCTTATGTACTCACAGTACAGACAGCAGCTCTGTTGGGCATACAAATGTTCAAGAAAATAGTGGTAAAAAAAGATAAAACCCTTGACAATTTCGTCTAATTTAATGTTCATCCCAGAGCTAAACCTCAGCATCCACGACAGTCATAGATCTCAGCATCACTGCCAGCCAGAGCACATCCTGAGCATAAGGCATTTTAATGTAGAGAGCTGAAAAATCCAAGTGAGGCTACTCCTAAGGAAACATTATTGCCACTGCATGAACTGTTGAAACTAAGAAAAATTCTCAGATTTGTAATTTTATCAAGTACACCTCTTGTCTGTAATCTGAATAAGCTCTGAAACATGAACTGCTTCTCTAATGTGGGTTGCACTTCAAATCAAAAAAAACCCCTCATGGCTGTGCTTAGAAGAACCTTCATAAAAGTACAAAACCCTCTTCTGCACAGACTGAAAGAGTGTTTAGATGCTGAGCAGAATTAGCATCAGCTTTTTGTAGTGCCCTTGACCAGAAGGGGATGGTCACAACCCATGTGAGCTCTCTGGCCCCTGCCACCACCTCTACAGCCACACCTGGGTGAGTTGTTTTAGGACAGATGAGCAAAGATAAAGTTGCACACACAGTTACACACTAGGCATTTCTTAATTAGTAATATTTTAATAATGAAGGCAAATATTCACAAGTCACGAGTTATTTTCTATTTAACATAAGCTTTATGTTAAATAAAATCTGCTGTGCTAAAATCAACTGAAACACCTTAATTTATTTTTTTTTTTTGTTAGCAGGCCTACTAATCTCAATGTGTAAATTTATTCATTTCAATTTAATATCCCCCCCTTGGTTATTTTTTATTTCTCTGCCCTGCTTTGATCAGGTTCATGACTGATTCCAAATTCTGGAGGCACTCCTTGCAAAGTGCCTGTGATATGATGTACCCAGAGCATTAACATTAATAAGGATTTGAAGGAGGTTTTTTTGCACATATCCAAGGCTATCAAATTAGGATTATTTTCAGCAACTTGAGAACTAATTTTTACTACTCTGATGAATATCCATTTCTCTTTAAGACAGGTTTCTTAGGTAATACCTCCAAGTTTTTTTGTAGGAACTTGCCATTGATAATATTTATAAATTTCAAGGACATTTTAGAATTGTCAGCGTGGGGCTGCCAGTATTATGTCACTCAAACTGAAGTCCTCTTTGACAACACAGCATTTTCCCCCAATATTACTGACAGATGCCTCAAGAGCAAGTCACCTGTTACATTCAGTGGTTTGTAGCTGACACTTCTTTTATTTTATATGATAGAACATTGCTCCACAATCATTTTAAATGATTTTTCTCCCTGATGGCTTTGAAACAGATAAAGCCATTTGTGAAGCAAGCCAGGCAATTTTTACACTGTGGCAGCACATCCCACATTTTTCTCTGCTGTAAGGGGTTACACTCATAGCAGGAGAAAGGCATCTATTTAACATCATCCAGGGTAAAACTCACAAATTTTCATGTCCAATTTACCAGCAAATGCAATGAAGTTCTACACATTTAAACAGAGGCACCCCACATGGCTTTGCATCTCGCTGAAGAGTTTGCCAATTCAAAGGGATGTCAGGGAGAAGGAAAATCTAAGTAGCTGCTACAGGCATTGATTTTATGAAAGATTAATTTTTGCCAATTTGCAAGAGGACAAAAATGAAAAAAAAATCAGGCTTCATAAATTTGCTTGATATAAGGGAACGAGTGGTGGAGGCTCATTAATCAGAGTCTACAAGGACCTTTATTAATAACCTTATCTGTTAGTTATAAAGGAAAACAATGGTATATTAAAGCATTCAGAACACTTAAAGGTACCTGCAGGAATTGCCTCTTCATACTAAAGCTCCATTAATAAGATGAAAATTGCTAAGATCAGTCTGAGGAAAATATTAAAGATTAATTTGGGTAAAGATGTGCTCAGAAGAATACATTGCTAATGAAAATCTCTGAGAGGAGTTATTCACAGCTTTCCCTGGGCTGTATCTACTGACACAACAGCACCTCAACATGCCACACTATATTAAAATACAAGAAAATAAAAGAGTTGATGTTTATCTTGTTTCCTTTCTTGACACAGATAACTACTTCAGTTTTAGTTTCTCGTGTATAAACTAAATCTTTAGAATCTGCCTGGCAATCCTATTAATTTTTCTTATTGGTCAATGAAAAGCATGCAGTTCAGCCTATTGCATCTTGACAGTGAAGCCATTATTTCTGATACGATGTTAGGTTTTGTAGGTAAAGACCAATTCTAGTCTGATACACCAGAATGCTGTTTGGGAACATTCAAACAAGGCAATTCCCAGGTTTTAAAGCAATCAGGGAGGAAAAAAAAACAACAAGGAAATATACAGCTGTCTAATTTATTAGACAGCTGAATTACCCAAAGTTTCTGTAGTGAAAGCCTTATCCTAAGCTTAAAAATATATCCTTATATAAAACTAAAGCCATGTCAAATAAATATATAAGTGAACACACACCATTTATGAATCTTCAACGGAATAGAAAATATATGCTTTTTCCATTTACCTAATCTTTATTTCTCACCCATGCAGCCTGATCCTTTTAAATTTTACTTTAAATCTTCCCCTTTCTCTGCAAGATATTTGGCATAGCATTTAGTGAGGATGTCCACAAAGCATATTATTTGCAAAAAAACCCCCAAACCCCTCCATTCCAGTGCTTTTCTCCACAAAGGATATTATTTGTAAATAAAGAACCTCCATTCCAGTGCTTTTGTGCTGGTGAATTTGTTTGTGTGGGTACCCTTATAATTTTGGCTACTTTTGGAAAGACCTTGATGTCAAGCCACTAAATTATCTTTACAGTACTGTGAGGCACCTCTCCAACAGTATTTAGTAAAAGCAATCAGGCCATATTTTCTACTCATGCTTATGTAAATCAGAAATAAATCATCTGAAGCCAGCGGGCATGACCCAAGGAGAACAGAACCCAGCTGTTCAGTATGGGTTGAGTCAGGAAAGATTTGTCAGATTCCACAGTTCCCACTAAATGTTGATAAAGGGCAGATTTGTCTTTGCTCCTCGTTCATAGAACATGCCTGCAATTTGGGCTTTTGTAACATCCATTATCACTTCCTTCTTCCCCTAATGTATACAGTGTGTTAATTATCCCAATATTAATTTGTGATCCTGTTTAAACTCCAATTCAGACTCAGATGCTCACTGACACTCTACTGTCACCTGAACATCCTCTTCTTCACATTTCTCACACTCATTAGAGGTAATTCACTGACAGACCTCAGGGCCAGGGTGAGAAACAGTGTATCCTACATCACACCATCCTCTTGGATTAATTTCTTCAGGGGTTGAACTAAACTTCCCAACCCTGAGTGGCTTTTTTCCCCACTGCCTTAATGCAACCACCAGACTCAGAGCTGCTCTTTGCAGGCTGTCCCATGAGTTGGCAACAGCTCAGAGAAAACCACAAAACACCATGCTATGGGGTTGAAGGGCAACATCAAAAACCAGTTTACATTTCTTTTTGTCTTATTCATCTGCTTCTAAAATATGCTAATCACAGTCTATCTGATGTAACCCATCTCACCTTGTGGCTAACTCTAAACATAATATTTTATATGTCTGCCTAGGAGACAAATAAGACTGTCTGGGCTCAATAAGGGTAGAGTTTATAGATTTTTCCCTACATGGTGACAGATAAATATATATCCATCCTCATACAGACCAAGTGCATGCAAACATCAAACTCAAATTTAATTTATTCTCTATCAAATATACTCTATTGTCCAAGCAACCAGTATTATCTACTCAGCCACTGATATTTCTGATCCTCTAAACTCTGTTAGCTTGGCCTTTGGAAAAAAAAAATCTTTCTCTGTGATTAGACAGATATAATGTGCTCAAATGAACAGTGATATCAGTTCATGTACACAATCACTGATGTCTAGGTACTGATACAGGGAAAACAGATCCCTTCTGGTCTGCAGCCCTAAATCTGGGCATAAGGTAGTGGTCTGTTAAATAAAATAATGCCAATTTAGAGGAAACGTTCTGCTTTCTCAGCATTAAATTTACTAAAATTTATCTAAAAGTACTCATTACAAAAAGACAAACAATATCAAATCCCACATGCAGGAGAAGATTCTCCCTAGAACCTGCCGAATCACTTCTTAACAGAGTTAAAGACTGAATTAAAGTAAAGCATGATTTTTTTTCTTTAGTATGGAACTTTCTGGGGAATAAAATACAATAGCTATTTCAAAAATATATCTTCCAGAACTAATATTTCCTTTTGATGAAGCAGATGCATTAAGGAACCGAGGACTCATTCAATCAAAGCATTTGAATTATTTAATGGAATCTAAAAGAGAAACAAAAAACTAAAGCAATGGCTATCAGCATTCCAGGGCTGCTATGGGCCTAATTGAGTACTTTCTAGACAACATTCATCAATCAAAGTCAACTTCCAGGTCTCCTCACCTGAATTGCTGATGGTAAGGTCAATGACCAGTATTGTATGAAGATCTAAGTCCCATAAAGCCTTCGGAGCTCAGTCCCTCTATGTTTAAGAGAATTTTCTTAATAGTGTGAGTGCACCTGAGTCAGATTTTATGCTTTCTGGGGTGGATTCCACAGATACTTTTAAAGAATGTGGGAGCACTTCACCAGGTGTGAAAAGCCAGCTTTTGAGTCTCTCCCCCACCACCATCAGCCTTTAATTTCACTTTTCTGGCTTAGCTTGAAAGCCTCTTAATTAGGGTTTAGTATTTGCCATTACAATCAGGTCCTAGTCCATGTTTGGTTTTTATTATTAAAGAATTAAATTTTGGGGTAAAATATGAAAACTTTACAGGTTTATTTGTGAGATTAATTCTATTTTTAAACAGAAATAGAACCAGCGAGCAATAGTGAGAGCTCAGAACTTCTCAAGTCCTGGAATCGGGAATCATTCAAGCAAGTAAACTCAAAACAGCTGCAGTAATTGCCTGAAATTGCCACTTTTAATGACACAAATTATACCAGAGTGATGTTTAATGAAAGTTACAATTCCCAGCTTCTATATGCAAAATTTAAAACGTTCTCCTAAATTGTGTTGACCTCTCTTGTTAAATACCCTGCTAATCTTTGAAAATTGGAAACAAATGCTTCAATTAAGAGACAATTAATTGACAATTAATTCAACAATAAGCAGATGGCCAGAAAGAGCATCCTGCTATTAAACGAATTAAATGTGAGAGGGAGCATTTGACCTTTCTCATGTTGAGCCTCCCCCCCGAAAAAAACACTTTTCTTAAAAAAAAAAGCAAGCATGTAGATTATTTTGGTGCCTTACTGTGCAGAGTTATAACTTTGAAATATGAAAATAAAAGGGTTATTTACATCAGCATTTTGGTCTAGGGGATAGAAAATGTGAATTAGGATAGGAATAAAGAGAAATAGCGTGCGCCAGTGCAAGAGGATTTACAGTGGCTCCTGCACCCCAAGGTCTAATAGAAGAAAATAAAGGCACCATTATCATCAAAACTGCAGATGATCTCACAAAGGGCTTGTCTACACGGGGAGGTCAGAACAGAACAAGCTCTGTCATGAATTTAAAGTGTGGTTGCAACTTTGCTGAGCTCCTCACGCAAGCTCGACGGCTGCTGTCCTGTGGTGACTAAAGATGAGAGACATTAAGAGGATTGGGGTGGAAGTGCCCACTCTGATCCCTGTGCAACAATTGAGACCAGAGTAAGGCACTGTAAGCACAAAGCAATGGTCAAGCATATTCCTTCTGTGGGGTGTAGCCAAGGACAATATAGGTCTGCCTCCTGTCACCCCCTTCTTAGCTCTCCAGCAAGTGGGTAAAGGGCAGTTCCCCAACCTGGGAGGGAAAAAAATCTTTACATTCATCTTTCCACTCTTTCCTCAAAAACATCTTGATAAGACTAGTCTAAGGGCTTATTATTCTTATCATATTTTAGGAGAAAACTAACCAATAGGGATGAAGGGGATGATGAAAGCCTTGACATCCTGAAGTCCAGAACTCCCTCAGCCAAGCCAGCACTTCCCTCTGCACATATTAAAAGGCCAAACCCAGATTCTCAGTGACAATGAAGATATTTTCAGACCATAAAAAGGTCCTTCTGCTCTTTAGTTCTTTGGGAACAAGAGTAAAATCCTTATTCTTACCACTACTGAATTTGTTGTTCAATGCATAGAACGGAGAAGACTCACCCAAAGCAAAAACTACACTTCTGGGAGACTAATTATTAATTTAATTGGAAAAAAAACAGCAATTATTTTGTCTTGAATAAATTACAGAAGACAAATCAATGAAAAAAAAAAAAAAAAAAAAAAAATTGACTAAGGTTAAAGTTCCTGGAAAACAACCTAACCTCCAGGTAAAACAATGTGGCTGGTCTCCAAATTTTCTTAAAACTATATGAAAAAGTTAACATGATTAATGATTGTTGAGTCATATAAATAAAACATTCCAGTAATCATACTACATGCAGCACTGAAGTACTTCTTGCTGTGTTTCATTTGTTAGTGCATTTTATGCAGTCTGGCTGTGGCTTTGTGGTAATTTATACTGTATAAACCTTGACAGCTTGTGTGGCAGAAGAGAAAAGCTTGGCTTTCTAAGGCTTTGGCATAAGAAAAGCAAACAGGGAAATATTTTCTTAACATGGAGATGGCTGATTTTGTTAATATTCATCAGATACTCCTGCCCTTTACTTCCATGTATGCCTCTTAATCCCACCATGAGAACAATGTAATCCTAAAGCTGGAGCTGCAAGACCATTCAGCAAATTCATGAATACTTATCTCCTAACACTCACCTTTCCTTTGTCAACATAATAGTGATGTGGTTTTTTCCCTTTAATATTAATAATACAGTTGTACTGGAAGAAGTTTTCTTTGATATTCTAGAAGGTTAAAAAAAATCAAAGTTGTATAAAATCAGATTAATTCTTTGACTTGTGCTTGGACACAATGGTGTCCTGGAAAGCTCCTCCTGAACTTGTGAGACTCTAGATGAAAGTTTGCATGGTTTAGACAAGAAATGTACAAGCAGGAATAATTAAGCAGGGATTCTCCAGTGAGTTCCTTGAAAGTGGACAGTTGAACTAGAAACACAGTCATTCAGTATCAGGGCAAATGTTTGTCAGAGATCTGGGGACTCCAAATGTGTAAGAACACAAGTAGAATATTAGAACAGGTTAGACAGAAGCTTTTTTTACTGTGAATCATCCCCTCCTTCTGTCTATAAAGACTTTTTAACACCTCAATAGTGAAGATTTAATTACTGAACTGGTTTTATCACTTGTTTCCCCTTTCAAAAAGGGAGGTCTTTGTTCTGATTACACAATTATCTTGCTTTTTGCCAAATCTAGCTGTTAATGTTTTGTCAAATTTCCTGTGTTGGTGAGCTCTGCAAACTGCTTTAAAATTGTAGCACTCATTTCAGTTTCATTCTTTAATTAAACTTTAAAAGTTCCCTCAAAGTCTTGTGCCTGTCTCTTCACATGAAATATCTCAATCAATTCCTGGTCCAGGTGATACAAAATGCTGAGTCTGCACATTCAGCAGATGCCATATGGGTGGAGTAGGGAAAAAATTCAGGAGAATTCATACATAAAAATGTGCTGATTTTGTCTTCACAGCTCATTAGAATTTTAAATTGTCCTCCAACAGGAAAGACATGAAAGGAAAAACATTTTTTATGAGAAAAAATTCATTAATTTCTCAACATAATTTATTTTGAACTTCAAAAAGTATGCTTTTGCCTTTATTGCCTTTATTAATTTTCAATTTTCCATTTCAAAATGCATTTGAAATCTTTATATTGAATAAAGGAATCCAAAAACTGAGAAAAAAAAACCTAAGGGAAAAAAATATCAAAAAATTCCAAACACAAATATGAAAAGCATGCAAGTAAGAAGTTGAGTTTAACATGAAGTTTTCTTGAGAAAATTATTATTTTTAATTTCCATCCTAACAACAGACTAGAAAAAACATGTAGATCAGCAAGAAAAAAAACGACTTTCCACTCATAGTCAGACTGAATTATGTGAGATTTAGGCAGTGTTTTTTCAAAAATAAACTTTTTGTCCTTACAAAAAGAAAATTTATTCTGAGCAATATTATTTTGTCTACTATTACTAAGATTAAGATGTTCTTTGATTTTCTGAAAAATTATGTCAGTGGTTTCATTCTTGTAGTAATCAAGGTAATTAGAAAGAGAGCAGGTTTTGTTAGTTCTATGCCAAAATTTTTAAATGTCTGGCAAAATAGCAATTATAGCTATTAACATAACTTATAATTGTAAGTATTCATTGTTTTATAGTATAATAAAGTATTGGAATAATGGGAGATGGTCCAAATGACCAAAAGAAGTCTAGGTAAAACCATCTTATCAGTATTTTAGGAGTGCACAAGAGCATCTATAGAACTATAATCCTTAACCTTTGGTTCCTGGCTCAATTTACTTATCAAATGACACCAAAATTCAGAGTTCAACTAATATTATACACCACCACTCTATAGCAACCAATATCTTGAAGAAATTGATGAGTAAGCCTCAACAGTACAGTGAGATCTAATAAATACGTTAGGTATTTAAACTGACAAAACTAAGTCTGGTAGTTTTCCTTTGTCAGTGAAGGTATTTGATATAATAAACCAGATGAATAAGTGTGTGTTTGCTATTCCATCATTAACTATACCTAATTATTTCACTACAGGTGTTTGAAGAACTCACATAAATCTGGCCTAACCCAGGAGTCAGATACAGGACCTAATTTTTGCAAATTAAAAAAAAAAGAGAGAGAGAGAAACAAATTAACAGCCTTTTGCCCTCATTTTCCATTGTTGCTGCTGGAACATAGGCTTAAATGTTTTTTGTAGCCCTTCATCAAGTCTCAGCTGCTTATCACCAGCTCCAAGGCAGTGTATGGCTTAGTAGGGTATTAACTGTGTGTCATCTTCACTTGAGACCAAAAAACCATTAAGTCAGCTAAAGAGAGATCTAGGAGACCTGGCAGTTTATTGTAAATCCTGTGCACTCACAAATGGCCCCAACAAGCAGGTGTGCTCCTGCAGTCAGGGATAATGTTCCCTTTACATCCAACAAGGTCCTTTGCTAATCTTCTGTCAGCCAAATTCTCCTTACCCCTCTCTATTTTGCACTGTGCTTTATTTCAGAAATCCTTAATTAGACACCAAGACAGATTACAAAGGTGTGACATCACTGATGAGTCAGCATTTTCTACTAACAATTTTCAACGTTTTTTTATTATTTTATTTTTAAAGTCCCAAACACAAGAACTGCCTGGCTGTGCAGCTCCTCCCTTTCTGTGTCTTTGAAATGCAAAGTAAGTAAGTCCAGGAGACTGAACCTCAATCTGAATTACTCAGAAATGTCAGCAGAAGAAAGGCTTTGCCCTACTTAACAAACCATTTAAAAAAAAATTAACATTATGGAGTTTGTCACTTGAAAGTCTTAAAAAATGGTCTGCTTAATCACAGCAGAGTTTTCTGTGCAAGTTTTTGAAAATACAGGTAAAAAAACTTCCTTATCTAAACTACAGTTTGCACCCAGTTCACCAAGGGTCCTCTTACTGGTTTTATATGCAATGAGGTGTGAGTGTGGCTGTTCAGAGTTATGAGCTTGATAAGGATTTGACCCTTCACTTACAATCAGCTTCATTCAGCCATGATTTCTTCAATGCTTCAGTGGTGTGCCTGGAAAGTTACCTGTTCCAATTAAATCTCATTTCTACAGGGGGAGGTGAGCAAATGTATGAGAATCCACTTGTCTGGATGCTCCTCTGACAGACCACTTCCTCCCATGCAATTACTAGTAGGAGTTAATTCAGTTAATAAGGATTTGATTCAATATAAGAATATTTAGGAGCATGGACCTTCAAATCCCACACCAACCAGAAATAGCCTAAGCAATGATTAACTGCATGATTCACCAAACTTAAATGTTAAGACAAAAATATCAATGTGGACACTCCTTCCCAGCTATTCCTTTTCCAGAGACCTTAAATACACTGGTGAAATAATCCTGTTTTTTTGCCATGTTATTGCCCAGTTCTCTTGCAGTTACATGGTCACCTCCCCTTTTCCTGGATGCTCCTGCTCATTCTCCCTCTCCAAGTCCTGTAACTCTTTGAATCATGTTGGCAGGAAAAGATCTTGAAGGTAAAGTCCAACATTACCTTAGCATTAAGCAATGGCCCTCAGTGCAGTGCCCTAAACCTTCATGCAAGTTGCAACTACATCAGTCTACAAACAAAACAAGCCACAAGTTCCCTATGTGAACAGAATAAAGGATGAGAAAAGATGCAACTGGAAACTGCTTATAATTTACTTACTTGTTACAAGACAAATAGCCCAGACTGAAGGCGTATCACAGCAGATGTTTAAATTTTTCTAAAGTTGAACATTTGGCAACATGACTGAAAAAGCCTGTTAGTTTTCTAATCTATTGAACACTTCCAGACAACATGGTGGCTGTTACTATCAGAGCTTGGAAGATGTTTGACATAGCTCTGGAAAACAGGCCAATTTTCAGCCCTCTTGTGTCACCTGGGAAATGCTACCTGGACAAAGAGTAGTTTGTCTTTTAAAAAGTGTCCTTCTGTATTTTCATATAGCTCCACTGAAGAGCTTTCAAGGTAAGAGCAGTCTGAAGGAGAATGGGTGCAATCACAAGCCCTACAGCATCTCTTGCAGAACTGAGTTGATATTATCAGCTTGGAGAAGTTGATAATAGCTTGGAGAAGAGGAGACTGAGAGGCGACCTCATTCATGTCTAGAAATATGTAAAGGATGATTGTCAGGAGGATGGAGCCAGGCTCTTCTCAGTGACCTCTAATGATGAGACAAGGGGCAATGAGTGCAAGATGGAACACAGGAGGTTCCACAGAAATAGGAGAAAAGACTTTGTCAGAGTGAAGGTGATAGAACAGTGACACAGGCTGCCCAGAGAGGGTGTGGGGTCTCTTCTCTGGAGACCCCATCTGGATGCCTTCCTGTGTGACCTGTTCTGGGTGTTCCTGCTCTGGCAGGGGGATTGGACTAGATGATCTCTTGTCCAACCCATGACATTCTGTGATTATCCACCAGGCACTTCTGAATTGCATCAAACAGATCAGTAAAGGCTGCTGGGTACTTCTGAGTTTTCCACCTAATCATACCCACATGGGGATAACAAGAACTTTCCTACTAACACAGCCAGAAACCCATTTTCAGATGATATGAGCAACTCACTGCTTTGTGCAGAGGTGAAGACTTAGGTCAGCATTTTGTTGCTACAATACACAGATGAGCTCACAAAAGGTCTTTAAGAAAACAGACCTTCTCAAACCTAATTTCAACCACCAGTGAGCAGTTTGTGCCATCATTTCTTCTCACCAGTCAACCAATGCCTGTGAGCTCAGCCATTTTGCCTCACCCAGTAAGTTATTTCAGATCAGTGCTGCCAAGCCTATACATAACTTTTTATTTCACCCCATGTTCCTCCTCCACCAACAGATGCAGAGATCAAGCACCCTGATGGGAGACCAGACAGCAATTCATCTCCTTGTTTGAGCCCAAACAACTGTGCACTTGCATGATGATTGCTCAACCACTGCATCTTCTGAGCAGTCTGGCAATTTATATATGAGAGAAACTAAGGCATTTGTGCTGTGGGGCTGCCTGTTCACCCACAGCTTCTCTTTGGCATCTCCCACATATCTGAAGAATAAAAAACAAACCACAACAAACCATAACAAATTATAGGAATAATGAAAGACTATGAGATACCTGCTCAGAACAGAGTGATTAATTCAAATTAGCTTAGGGACTTCAGTGGGCTGCAGGGACGCAATGATTAATGTGAAAAATACTTCATGCTAGAATAACAAAGTAGACTTACTCAGTTCCATATATTACTGTAATTAGAGAAAAAAAGAAAGTAGACTGTGAAATATTTCCATAGAGGCAAAGCTAAAGGTACATCTATATCAGCTTCCCAGCTCTTCCCAGTGGGGCCACCACCATGTGAACACCCTCCCCCCTTTCCCTAAGTCTCTTCTCCCCCCAGCAAGTTTTGCTTGGCTCAGTCACACCTTCTGAAAGAAATGCAAAACAACCATGTAGAAAGTGCAAACAAACAAGAGGTGCCACATGGAAGAGCTCCTTCCTGCGTGGGAAGTGCTGGAGCACAGGGAAGAGTGAGTGTAATACCTTGGGATCAGGCCAGCAGTGACAAAAAAGAATTCCTCATCCTTGGTTAATCTGACTGTGAAAATCTTGTTCAGGCCAAAATTAGATTTTTGGTAATGTTGTTCATTGCCCACAAAAAGTGTCCGTGCCATCCCACTGAAATGGGGTGAAGAATGTCATAGGAGAAGACCTCATAGCAACCTACCAGGACATGAAGGGGCTACAGGAAAGCTGGGGAAGGGCTGTTTGTCAGGATACAGAGCAACAGGACGAGGATCATTGGTTTTAAACTAGAGCAGGGCAGGTTCAGATTGAACATTAGGAAGAAGTTCTTCACTGATTGTGGTGAGACACAGGAGCAGGTTGCCCAGAGGTGTTGGAGGCCCCATCCCTGGAGATATCCAAGGCCAGGCTTGATGAAGCTCTGAGGACCCTGATCAAGTGCAGGATTTACCTGCTGACTGCAGGGGAGCTGAGCTAGATGATCTTTGAAGGTCCCTTCTACCTCTGTAATTCTATGGTACTGCTGAGGGAAATGTGGTGATTTTGGCAAAATTAGGTTAATAGTTGGACTCTCTGATCTTAAAGGTCCCCTCCAGCCTAGATGATTCTATGATTCTTAGTTATACCCTTCAGGTATTACACAGAAATACTGTGAAACTCCAGGGTACCTACCAGAAAAAGATTGTGATTTAAAGTTCCACATGCAATTGTTCTGTTGGTTTTTTTTTAAGTATGCATTTTAAATGAATGGGTAAATGTCCTGACTAAAACTTGGAAATTCATATTAATAAGGATCAATCAGTAAATAAAAGCACTTGAATGCAATGTTGGTCCCCATGGACCAAGGCAATACTTCTTATTTACCATGACATAGTGGAGTCACTGAACTGATCATAGAATCATAGAATGGTTTTGGTTGGAAGGGACCTTAAAGATCATTTAGTTCCAACCCCCCTGCCATGGGCAGGGACACCTCCCACCAGACCAAGGTGCTCAATGCCTCACCCAGCCTGGCCTTAAACACCTACACAGGGACTGGACACCCACAATCTCTCTGGGCAACCCGTTCTGGTGTCTCACCAACCTCACAGTAAATATATAAATACCAACAGCTAGTACAGAGATGACTGTCAATGTTATGTGCCAAAAGAAACAACACACTACACTTGCCAGGAACAAAGACAAAAACAATGCCTTGCATAATGTAGTTTGCAAAGTAAAACTTAACCATCCTCTGAAGTAATTAGCAAGTACATGGAACACCTAAAGAGAGAAAAAAGGAACGTCTCCTGTTTCTACATCTCAGACTGTCAGTCTCGAATGGGGAGTGTGAACCTGTTTGATGGTGACAAGGCAGCAGCACAGAAAGGTGGCATCTCAACTGGCAGGATTTTATAGAACTTCAGCTCTTCCAGAAGGGCAAATTAGACTGTTCATGCCCCTCCAAAAATATGCTGTCTGTGTCCAAATAGATACGCAGTGATTTAAGACAGCTGAGCTGTCAGGGATCCTGCTAACCCAGATCTGTCAAGGTGAACATGTGAAAGACTTCAGTTTCCTGTAGAGTGGTTGGAGGAGGAGGAAAATGGCTGGTTGTCCACATCAACTTGCTGCCATTAGGGAGTCAGTAAGATTTCAGCAACTCTCACTGGTGTTTAAATACATATCTTACTCTACCTACATGAGGATGCAGGCAGTAGGTGCCCACATGGAGGACATGACGTAGGAAAAAAGTCATGACTTGGTGGTTGTGTGCCAGATTTGTTTCATACTTAGCAGGTTTTCTTTACCTAGAGTCCAGATGCTCATCTTGATAGCATCAGACTCCCTGAATTGAAGTTCTCAATCCCAGTGGTGTTCACAGAATCACAGAATGTCAGGGATTGGAAGGGACCTCAAGAGATCGTCTAGTTCCTGGAGTAGGAACACCCAGATCATGTCACATGCAGGAAGGTGTCCAGGTGGGGTTTGAATGTCTCTAGTGAAGGAAACCCCACACCCTCTCTGGGCAGCCTGTGCCACTGTTCTGTCACCCTCACCCTGACAAGGTTTTAAATCTTTCTACATCTATGGCAGAAATTACATTAAGGAACTGTATTATAGGTGCTGGTGTCCTTTGGGGTGACATGTTAAAATGGGGAATTATGTTTGTCCCATCTGGGCATTTATGAGCTGGGGGCATTTTGGTTACATGCTAATTTTCATCACCATCTTCCTGACTCCTTCGAGACACATTGCTTTAAATTCTGATGATATTTTCTAAGGATAACATTTGAATTAAGTTTTACATGTTTTTCTAAGATTCAAGCACAGTTGGTACATGCACAGCTGTAGAAAAGATAAGAATTTAGCTGAAATAAGAATTAGAAAACATCAAACGAATAAAAGGCTACACTGGTAAGGGGTACCCTGACAGCATGCTCAGCAGAAACCTTTTCCAGACAAAGCTGGTCAATACTAGGATGAGTTAAGAGAATACTTAGAGGAAGTAATAGGTGTTTTCAAAACAGATAGGCCATTAACGGCAGATAATTGAATCCTTGTGGTTAAGAAGTGCCAATGAATTCAGTAAGAGCTGCACCTACATCTGAAGCCAACAAATGTTTTTGACAGAAAGCAGGTAAGGTGGCTAGGGAGCAGCACAGTTCTGAGAAACAGAAACTAAAGCATTCATGGAAAATAAAAATTGAAAAGACAAACTGAGGCTCAAAAATTTTAGGAGGGCTTGATTTCCCAAAGTGAAAACAAACTTGGGTAGAAACACGTGGTTCACTCCCTTTGGTTTCCTTCATAAATACATCAAAACCTGTGTTCCCACAGGTCTGGTCTGGGGAAAAATGAAGCACTGAACTCTTTCAGGGAGGGGGAGTTGTAGATATGTGGATTTGGCACAAATTTTCTATTGCTTTCTAGAGGAATACATATACATGTACTTGTAAAGAGTTTGGGTTCAAACTTTGGGTCACCTCATTCCCTCACAAAGCAAAATACCAGCTCCTACATCAAGATATTCCTTCTTGACCAATAGTTTTGACATCCTCCAGACCTTCGAATGAAATATGTCAAGTGTTTTAAACAGCTTCACCATCTCCCATATGGAAATGAGAATTCACCTGAAAACTTGATTAAAGTGGTGGCTAGAAAACACGTACCTCAGACACATGCTGGTAAATAGATGGAGAAGATGACCTTCCAACTGCAATAAGATCAAGCTAATGTTACTGGTCCTTTTTTTCTGTCTTGAGAGCATCTTTATCACATGTAAGTTACCTCCAGATAATGGTATCTAAAAGCAGTAATTATCCATCTAGCTGTAATGAACCAGCACAGCAATGTGTCACAGTCAACACAGAGTGTACACCAGCTTCCCATTGATTTATAGGAAAACATTCAATCTGGTGGGTGCACATTTGTGCCTACAAGACCACAGCAGTAGATAAAGTCAAACCCCAGATTTCATGGAATCACTTCATGTTGTAAGCCTTGACTTCCCTAATAGAGAGGTCCCAGAGCTGAAGGAAATTCTCTGGACTTTGCCCAACTGTTAGTTCTTTGCTACATCGCTGTACACATATTAGCATCTTCTTACCTTTGGCTTCAGCTGCCATATATTTGATTATCTTCCTAATTGACTACAACCACCACTCCAAAAATTCCTGTTGCTTCTGCTTTCATTTTGGAATTGATTATGCTCAGTTTTCATCTCTAATTTGGATTATTGCTGCACATTTGCAAAAATGCTTCGCTGGGAATGCACATAGCACATATTGCCAGCAACTCTTGTCAAATATGACTATGAAGAAATTCCTAAGCCAGAAAAAAAGATGCAAACTTCAAAAAGCCATGCACAGAACTTACAAGACTTACCCTAAATTAAAACTTTACTACTTGTATTAAGAATTTAAAGCACAAAGTGAATTTATGCAGCCTCAGAATATTATTTTCCTACAAATCTCATAAAAATCTGCACAATAATTTCCTTGCTACTTCCCTGTATTTCTCCATATCTTTGTAGACCTCTGTTAGTTCTAGTTAAAAACAAAAATAGGCTCACAACTCTCTTGAAGACAGTGTTAGAACTAAATCTGTAATATTCTTCCTGATGCATTTGAAAGAGATAGAAGTGAGAATTTCAGAGCCATCATGAATACTGATGTCTCTGCTGTGTGATGGTTCACAGACATTTTTCCCAAAATAAAAATGATTAATCTAGTCAAACCTTGGATTCTGAATCTGTAATCACTCATAGACAGATGTTCCCCTGATATGAAATGACATTGTTCCACTGACACTGATGCAGAAAAAACTAAAAGGCTTTACACCTCTTGTCATTGTCTGTGCTTGATCTATTTTGTTTTAAATAACTGCTTTCAAGAGCTAAAATAATCATAGATTGAAGATGATTTTCAATATTCTTTCTGGAGGAATCAGAAACCCAACAATTTTCCCCAATTCCACTGGCAATGTGTAGGGGCCAGAAGAAAAGGAGTCTCCTTTGTACAAACTATCCCAGAAATCTTACAACTAAATATTTTGAGGAAATTCTAAAATGATGCATTGGGCTCCCAAAGGTGACTTAAGGTCATACTTTTGTTACAGATTATCTCTCTGTATTCTCTAGATGTTGTTTTATTACCAGTGCTGTTCTCAAAAATGGAAGATATTATATTTTATCACTTCAGAGATGGAGAATATAAAACTGCAACTTGCATGATTCTGTGTCACGAGAAGTCTACCAGGACCAGAAACTCTCTTCAGCCTGATAAATATCTGTGGAAGGCTCCATTTTTATCAGGAATTAAACAGTCAATGAGGAGTGCGATCACTTGAAAATAAATTGTGTCTTCCCTCCAGCTTCCACTTAGTCTTAGTCTTTTTCCTGAGAAATATTTAGCTGTTGAGAAAAACACTCACAGAAATTCTGTACATGTAAAAAATAAATAATAACAATAATAATAATAAAAAACCACCACTCAGAAAATTTTATCCTTGCAGCTGACAAGTAAGAAATCACTGTGAGATGTTAGAATTGTGAATAGCTTGTGCAAGGGTAATGGTGCCAGGGGTTCTGCTGATCCTTTTGGGATCAGCACCTTCCTTCCCCACCTAAAAGCACTAATCTACAGAGACAGTAGGAGAGATGCATGGAGTCCATAAGCACCTGGGTTCTGTTGCTAAGAAGGTAGCCCATGAATATGAAAATACAATGCCTAGAACATGGGACAGCTCTGGCAAGCAATGTCACTAAGAGCTAT
>VZTY01003681.1:527457-575951 GCA_013400935.1 Turnix velox
TCTATATATATAAATATATATTATTATTTTTCAGTCCATCAGAATTTGTGCTGGGAGAATTCATCAGCTGGCTATAAAGGCATAACAATAGCTGGTCAAGGACAGAGCATACAATGCCTTCTCACGAGGGGCGAAGGCAATCAAGAGATTTCACACATATTTGTGCTGCCTGAGAAACATCCTTAATGTGTGAGGACACAGACAAGGGTAAGAGCAAGAAAGATAAATTATCTTGCTCCTAGCTACAGTCAGCCTGTGGATAGAAGCAGATTGACACAGTTGAGTACAAGCATCACGAGCCAGAGACTGTAAATACCTGTTAGAGTACAAGCTGGGCTGAGCAAGGAAAAATGCCTCTCTCCTTCTTGCTAACCCTTCTGCTCATCTTTATCTGTCTCTCCTGGTAATTTTATCATCCTTCTCAGAGAACAGAGAAGGGATGGAGAGGATAAGAGGCATTTCTAACCCCAACCCTGGATATTAAGGGTGAGGTATTTAAATTTGGGAAATAGATTTAAAAGTCATCAACCCCCAGAGATGCACTCCTTAGATTAGCAGCTCTGAAACCTCTTCAGGAATTACAGCTAAAGCAACTCATACAAAGCTTCCCAGTAATCCCATTTTTGCACATTTGCAAAAAATGGATTGAGGAGGCTGAGAAATATTCAGTCCTACCGAAACCTGGTAGCTTAAGTGGCTACTACTGCAGACTTTGACTAATTACACTGTCGGGTGCAGGACCTGCAGAGAGATTTAAACCTGAGAAGAAATACCTAAGAAAATGTTGAGAATTTCACTGTCTTCTCCCTAAATGCTCCTGTATTCAGCATGTGTTGTGGAACTCCTACTTTGGGATGGCAGAGAATTTTTAGAGACTGTTGCATACTGGGACAGCATCCCCTCAAATGAATTTAGGTCTGGTACTTCACCCACTGCTCCGGAGAAGATTAGACACCAAGAAGAGGGAAGGCACAGACAGAAAGAAAAGGGTAACCCTTTGGGTTTTGTCATATATATAGCTGCTTGCAGGCATGTCACCTCTTTATAGAACACAGTCAGCTTTGGCATTGCCTTATGGGAACCCAGAACTACCCAAAGATTGCTACCAAGCCAATAGTGCCCCTTTGGCCTACCAGATAATCTGTGTCTCCTCATCTTTTCAACTACAGAGCAGGAAAGACTATTACTCCCTTTCAAACTGCATGACTAGGTTTCCCTTCCTAAAAACTACTTTGGGGAAAGAAACGTGTTGAATGTCTAAGCTTTGTCCTGCCACTCTCAGGACACAAGGATATGGAAACCTGAAAGTGTTTCCACAAATTTATGTGTATTTAGAGGTAGCACAGCCATAGTTATATCTAACTTAATTAGGGTCTGTGCTCAGGGACATCCCAGAGAATTTTTCAGGACAATTAGGGAGCATCCCAGAGAACTGTTCAAGCAGATGTGGTCCAGAGTATACTCTAAATATGTGTAATGGACAGGAAAAGTGAGAGTGCTGTAAGAGCTGCAAGTCTCTTTGTCTTCTAACATTCCTGCACTATAAAAGACACAGGAGAGATCTTTGTCCTGGGAAGCTGATATCATGAAATCCTGACTGCAGCCAAGAACAGCTCAGTGATCATCTGGACACACAACCATATGGCAGGTAGATGTGCCAGGTGAAGGTCCCAGGGGAGGACTTTCCACCTTCAGAGTACTGCTACTAATAACCCTGCTCCAGACTGACAAGCAAAATGCAGGACCCCATCAGCCTCATAGAGAGACCTGTAAAATAACTAACACATTCTGCACAAAGCAAGTTTAGTACCCTATTGAAAATGTCGAGTAAAACCAGAATACATTGGAATAATATCATCAATGTTCTTTGAAATACAGAAACAATACTGTTTGATAGTCCCTGACTGAATATTCTTGCTTTGTTTCACTTCAGCTTTTGCATTTTGTTGTTTCACTTTGATTTGGAGCTTATTTCAAGTACAAAGGGGGGGGGGGGGGAGAAGGGGCTCATCAGTCAAAAGCAAACACTTTGCATTTTACATGGAAACAACTCCTTGGAACAGCAGGAATCTCTGATCAAAAGAGAAACTTCATTGTTTATCAAAGTCAAATATTAGTGATTGCTGTAAGGATCTCTGCAAACACCATCTACATGAGAGCTCAAGGAGCCCATTGAATTCAGGATCTGTTCACAAAAGCAGCTACACTAATAGCCATAAATTAGGCTGAACCTTTACCATATGTTAAGATTGCAGCATATTAAACAAGAAACTTATAAATTCCAACACAGCTGATCATCCTCCTGATGAGACAGAGAATAAAATCATCCCTGAAGTTTTCAAATTCATGTGCTGTTGAATCACATTTTTCTTCTCTGATTGAAAAGCAGGATGACTTCATGTTATCTTAGTTTTATCTCCATGGAGAACGAAAGACAGCTACTGTCATCCTATATGCCACATTTGTCACACTTAGGACATCTTGCATTGGAAGCCAGAGACTACTGCAATTTTTAAGTACAGTCTTCTCAAAAGCCAGCTCCAAGCTCTGAAGAATTCTTACTAAGAGAGGAAATAAGAAAATCCTTCTGTTGCAAGTCAGATGGAAAGACGTACTTTGCTGTTTTATTTCCAGAGAGAAGAAAAAAAAATCATGATCAAATGCAACAATCTATGATTAAAAACCCAATTAAACCAAAATATCATAAATAATACCTGCTTGCTGCAAATTAGGCTTCAGGCACAGAATTAACAGCCTTGGAGGCAGTTCTCATTGTCTGTTAGAATCCCTGTGCTTGCTTAGGTGCCATGCTGATAACTTGTACAGAAATACTGATGGCCACATACAGCTGAAATACTAGATACTGGTGAGCTAACTAAAAAAAAGCAATTAGAACAATTTACTTATGAAAATAGATAAATACATAAATACATATATATAAGTAGATTTCATTATTATAATGAGGCATGACCTGGAGAAAAGAGATAAAAGCAAAATTGGGAGTTTGAGTAATCTGATCTAGTGGGAGGTGTTGCTGCCCATGGCAAGGGGTTGAACTGCATGATCTTAGAGGTTCCTTCCAACCCAAACTATTCTGTAATTCTATGATCTGATCACTCCACCTCTCCTCTTCTGTTATTCATAAAGAGAAAAGCCCTGACCACTGCATATTTGGATTGAGTGAACAAATACATCAAGTTGGCTGTAGCTTCCCAATAACCAGAGCCTGAAGGACTTTCCCCAGCCCATAGAGCTGGAGACTGGCTGTAAGGCTGGTTTTTGCTCCCATAGTACCCCAAAATACCTGTACATTCCCAAGCTAACAGCCTAGCACAGAGCAAGCTTGGTGGTACTGAGCAAACCCACAAGCAAAAGGGCTGGACCAGCAAGATCTTCATTCTTAAATTGGAGGGAGAGTGTCAAAAACAATGTCTTTTGCTATTAAAAATTAATTGTCTTAAGCAGTATAGGATATTAAAATGTAAATTTAAAGCTCAGCCTTTTAAGATGCTGAACTATATGGCTTTAATCCATGAAGGCATTAATGCATGTGCTTAAACTTTGTACGTGTGCGGTCTTATTCATGTAAGCACTTCACTAAAAGGGGCCAGATTACAAAGCCTCTTTGAGAATCTCTGCCTCCACAGCAAGAAAGAGTTTAGACCAAAGACACCAGAGTGTGGCTAGAGCCCACACGTGTTATTTGCATTTGGGATGAAAGCATTTTAATAATTTAATCACATTTGAAAACCATTGTGCGGAGACGATCCCCAGTCATTTTGAGCAACTAAGTCCTCTTAAATTCTAATTCTTACCCTTCTGCTTATTCACAAAATAGCTTTAAGAAATATCCTGCCATGTCTCAGCTTTTCCATCTCCACAATGCCTACCTCAAAGGGCTATTGTGCATGTCATTAAATAATGCTGGTAAAGCACTCTGAAGATCTGCACTGGTATATATATATATTCTAAGAGGAATAATTATTGTAGAGTTAGTGCTGCATAAAGTTTGATACAAATCCATGAACTATACTATTGGTTACAATTCTTTGAACACAATCTTCAGCATAAAGATATTAAGTGTAGGAAATAGTTGACTTTGGAACACAGTTCTGAAAAGCCTTTCTTCTCAGAGCTATATTATATTCAAATGGCAGAATACATCCAAATCCTTATTTTTATTTTAAGCTTGGCTGATTTATTGATGGCTGTGCTTAATTTTTTAAAACATTCTCTCCTTTGGAAATTAGTCTTCTGTCAACCTTTCTAATGTACACAGTCTGGAGTCACAGTGTTCATCTTAAGCAGCTTAGTATTAATGTTTAATTTTGCAGTCTTTACCCTTGCTGTGTGGAACTGTTTGATGGTTCATGAGCTTTTGCAATAGGTAGCTTACACTTATTCCTGTGGTCTCAACTCTGCTGAGAGTAAGTTGCCCTTCTCTCCCACTCTATTTTTCCAGTGTTTTTTCCCCCGTCCCTGTAGTTTATAACAGCTTTAATCCCCATATAATTTTGAAAGCCAGCAATGGGAACACTGAAATACAAGGGCTCTCTGTCCTCTCATTAAATACTGGAGTTCACAAGTTGCTTTTTATATCAGATGGTCCAAGCATCTGTGGGAAGGGTCTGCTTATTTTTTTCAGTGGGTCACTCCTCTACCACCAAGGGCTTTAGAAATGTCTGTCCTTAGTGGTGTAAGTAGCTCCTTTACCACAGAGCAGACCTCCAGAGATGTAAAATTCCCATAATCTCAGAGCACAAACAATATTTTAACCCTTTCACTTCATCTAAGACATTATAAAACATAGGGTGCCTTATGATTTGATGCATGCTCCCCAAAGGAATTTATGTTGGCTTAAATGCTCTATTTCTCTCAATTTTTCAAACTCTTTGTCTGTAAGATATACATGGACATATCTTATATGCTCCAAGTTTTTTGAGACCACACAAAAGCAAACCCCTTTTTACTCCAGGAGAGGTTCCAACCTGCTGCTCTGAAGTGCATGGAGACCTGGGTAGGTCCCATCTCAACAAAGTATATGCTTAGCAATAGCCCATGCTTATCTTTTATTAAGCCTAATAGGACCAGGCACTTGTTTTATGTTAATTATACACTTGTGTTTTATGGATTAGGGCTGGGATTACTTATTTGATTACAATTAGGGTTGTGATTGCATGTTCAGTGAGCTGAGACTATTCGGCAATGAGCCCAAGCTCTTGCCTATTCCCCACCTACCTTCCCTCTGACTAACACAAGTTGCTGCACCTGCAGTGCTGGGGTGTTTCCATCAGCCTTGTAGCAGTGATGCGTTTTCTACTTTTTACACATTAAACCAAAAAACCAGAGATAAATAAAATACTGTTACTTCTCAGTGCCCTATGACCATGTACAGAGAAAGCTTTCCCAGTGAGACAATTAGCAAACTATCCCCAGAACACAAACCTTTTACATCTCCAACACATGAATATACACATACATTCCTTCCATCCAGAGAAGCTGCAAATAAGATGAACTTTTTTCACCTCAGTTCCAATTGGCAGAGTAAAGCCAAGAGAATATACTCTCTAGGGAAAAAGAAGAGGTAGAGCAACAAGGAGATCTCACTGCTCCTGTTGTAAAGGGAGAAACTCCTGCCCTGTGAAACAGTAACAGGCTTAGAGCTGAGTGTGACTGCAGCAATTTCACAGTTGACCTTGTGGAGTCAAAAACGACTGTCAACTGGAAACAATATTAATTATAGCAGCACAAGAAAAGATGCATTTAAAAACCATTTCAGAGAGGATAATGACTAAAGAGGTTTTTGTTTTTGTTTCTTTTTTTTAATAGTTTATTTCTTTATGCAAAGTGCTTTCTCTAAGCAAGCACATTAAGAAAAGCTGATGTCCTCATCAGAAGTGTCTTGTGGTTAAGGTAACAGATTGGGAGTCTTTTCTGAGGTCTATGTCCTTTTTGTGTCTTATCTTTGAGAGACAGATTGTGAACCAGTTAGTCTCATTGATGGGTAGTACTTGCACGAGTTGTTCCATAAGAAATAATGATACTGCTGGTGCAGGCAGCCATCCATCACTGCAGAAAAGACATTCTCAATGTAACCTTTAGATTGCATGAGATGTTCAGGGAAGCTCCTATCTCCTCCTGCATTTAGCACAAAGCTCTCCCTGCAGATGGTGTGTCAAGGTACCCACAATATAGATAAAGAGAGCACCAACTGTAGCCAAGCAATATCTTTTGAGAATATTTTAATCAAGTTTAGTAGAGACAAAATATTAAATCACCAATTTTTCCACTTTTCACATCGGTTTGAGCCCTCAAGAAGAAGTCTGAGGTTGAAACCATTAAAGAGAAGAAATAGTTAAACTGTGACTCATATATACAAGCTTGATTTGTTGGTTGGTTTTTTTTTTCATAAATGACAATCATTCAAACTATCAGTCATCTGGAGAGGAAGAATCAGCAGGCAATCTAATTCAAGGAATTAGATTGTAATGCCTGATGTAGATCTACCAGTTAATTTAAATAATGAGTCACCTGGTAGGCAATCAAATCTAGGTCAGGACATTTAGCAGGCTGAAAATAATGAGACTAACAGCAACAGAGCTAACAAAACAATCCAGATAATAATGACAGCACAGAATGACAGTCCTAACACAGTCAGACAGCGTGCTCAAACTGTAAATAGACAGAGTAAAGAGAAAGAACTTGCGTAGGGAGGCAAAACATACTCTCCAATGAAACTATTATAGGCGAATCATGTTTGGTTAAAAGGAAGCATGGTGACAATCACAGTGAGGACATGCAATATTTATATCCTCTTACTACATCTGTGAAAGCATTGCATCCCAGCTCTCTTTTGGGTTTGTTCTGTAGGTAAAGCAAATACAGTAACATTTGATTGCAGTTGGATTTAGGAAGGGAGATAGAAAAGCGAAACTTTTCCTGGTGTCTCTCCCTGACTTTTGCTTACGGTGATTGATGATCTTGATTTTAGAAATTGTTTCTTGCTTTAGAAAAACGGGAGTAGCAGTGAGGGGGAAGGAAAGTAAATGTTCNCTGATGATCTTGATTTTATAAATTGTTTCTTGCAGCGAGGGGGAAGGAAAGTAAATGTTCCAAAGCAGCTCCCCCTGCAGTCCTCTGCCCCGGTGTGCAAATGGAGAGATAAATTAGAAACATAAGCGTTTCGGACAAGCACCAGAGACGAGGAGTATCAGGGCTGTTATCCTCTTCAGCTCCCTCGCTGAATTCTCACCCTGGAGCCTCACACCCTGTTCTCTCTGAGCGACACGGGGGCTGTAACCCAATACAGACTTCTGCTCCTTAAGAGTACGAGCTGGCAATTAGTTTTAAGTAGAAAACACTAGATGTCAGCAGTCCTCCTCGCTCTCTGAAGTGCTCTCCCGAACTCAAGAACGCAGCACTCCCTTTAAGCCAACTTCGGACAGGAACAAAGTTACCTTTTTGTAGGTGACTCCTATAGCAGCTTTTTATCTCCACATATGCCTGGCTCCCCAAAGATGTTTTCATCTTCTATTTGATCCAGTCTTGCTGTTTGCACAAGCAGAGCACAACTGGTGTGGTTGGTGTGTCAGGATGCTGGGGTGTGAAAATGCCCTTACATATGAACCACTGTCACATTTTGGGAAAGCCACCTACACCTTCCCACCATCCTTCCTTCCCCTTAAAAGGTCCAGCACTTTTAAGTGCTTTACTTTTTATACTAACAGCAGCTTTGGCTTACCAACTGCATTGCTGAGCTATTGGGATAAAATATGGAATGGCAACAGATTTACCTATTGAGGTTCATTTTATAATCCATTACCCATATGATGCTGCAGGCAACTGGCACTCTGTTGGCTTGTTACTAATACTGGTCTGTTGCATTTATTCAGCTTAAACTAATAGGGTAGCATATAGGAGATGACTACCAAATAAATATCCTTTAAATTTGCCATCTCATTATGCCTTCAACTTCAGGATCTCATTATGTCTTAGAATGAATGATGGCACTTCTTCTCTTAACTCCAGGTAGCTAGCTAATATTGAAAGCCCATTTTTTTCCCCTCTGTGAACTTTTTTTTTTTTAGTTTATAATTGCAATTTCACTTTTCAAAGCATTCTTGAGGTACCTTCCCAGATTTAAGAAAGGATAGGGCTTTATAGCTCAGCTTGCTGTTTCCAAATGTGTCACCAATGACTTTGCTCCTTCAAGAGAAGCTGTGGGAGTTCTGGTGATGCCTTACATCATGCTTTTTTTCTTTGAAAAATAAAAAGGGGATGATCAGATTTTATTCTTACTTACATCAGTGTGGATTATATTTGCCTAAGGAATGGATTTGCTGCAGTGATAAAGCAGTGTCTGGTGCTGCATCAGGCTTCAAGAAAGCAAAATGGGTGACAAAGAGCCTAAAAGGGATTTTATAGATGCAAAAATGTCATCTTCTAAGACAATCTTCAACATTGACTTAGGAGTCAGCCAGATTATTTCAATTTTGTTTGCCTTTTCACTTCATTTTCACAAAAACAAGCAAACAATAAGATCTGCTTTTAAAGCCTTCAAAAGAGCAACAGTTCTGAATTCCTGTGTCATCACGTCTGGATCATAATACCCATGACCAAGAGGGCCTGACACAGTGCTGGGGGCAATGGATGCTGAATTAAAAGATCACAGCTAGTCTTCCAGTTCTGTTAATGATCTTCAGCCTCTCCTTGCTGGAATAATTGTGTATTTTTGTGCTAATTCCTCTGTCACACTCTGTTCATACTGCAGATTTGTTTGGGGTTTGCTGAGCTTTACTGCAATGTAAGTGGTAACAGGAACAAGAGGCTGTAGAGAAATATTACTCCATCTTCCCTATTTTGCTCCAAAATGGGCTGTTTACAATATTACAAACTCAGCTACTTTTATTGCTATTTTATTTTATATTGATCAGCTTTATGTGTGCTTGTTAACAAGAACTTCCTAATACATCAGAGAGGTACATTTCTCTGGCTTGTGGAGTGTTTTGAGGCCCATTTAAATGAAAGGAGCATTGTAAATGGCACAGGATAACCAAAGAGCAGGTTGAACATTATAGAATACACAAGATAGCACCAGCACGGGTTAGAAAGAAATCACAGCTTTATCCATATCTCATCCCTCTGTGTGGCATGTATGATTCTTGTTTCACAAATTATGGAGCTTGTCACAACTTGAATATTTTTTCACAATTTGGGAGCAGCACATCTAAATTGTAAGCAGTAAAAACATTTGGCTGGCTGTCCTGCTCAAATGATAACCCATGAAATTATCTTCTTCTTCTTTATATTTTACCATGTATAGGTATCTGAAAGATCACATGTAATGCCCTTTCTAGCCAAGTTTACTTAAAACACTCGTTTTAAAAGTAATAAGTGTAATATTTTTTCTAATCAGGTCCCTTTGGAAAGAAATCATGGAGAAAAAAAATGTTCCTGCCAGTTCATGCTGATTACCTGTGTGCCTCATTATTCCAAACCCTATCTGACAGCTACACAGTCATAACTGCCTTTCAACAAGAACTACCACTGGGTCTTTTTAAAAATAATTTTATTTCAATTTCTAGCTAGTTCTAGCTTAAACAGCACATATAATTGCCTAACAAGCAGTTCATAAGAAGAACATAATTTCAAAGTAAAATGTTGGACCTATCCAGGCTTTGACAGTAGCAGAAATTAGAGATGCCTTTTAAGTTCTCCAGTGCAAGTTCTTCTGCTACAGAAGAATCAGCAACCTGAAAACTCATTAGAATACTGATTAAACTTTCAAACTATGCTGATAATTTTGATTATGGGTTTTTTTTTCCCTTTTTAAAGTTATTGTTGATATTAACCAGTGACTGAACTTAATATGTAAAATCTGGAAAATGTAAAACCTGTTTCAGAATTTTCCCAGCAGGTTGGGGAATGTGGAGAGGGAAAGCTTTCCATGCTGCTGGAAATTGCTCTTATTTCATTGCCACAAGCAACATCTGTACTATCATACAATGTAGGCTCTAATTTGTTCTGATCTTCTGTGCAACAAAGATCACAGCATTTAATCCATCTATTTTTCCTTCTAGCAGCTCAAACATGTTCTCGTGTGTTTTGCTGCATTATCTTGTGGAATCCCAGGAGATGATGGTCTGGACCAAATTGCTGTAAAGTCCTCAAGATTCTTTGAGAAATTTCCCAAGGATTTATACCCAGAGAGGTGGTGAATGCCCCCTCAATTCCTAGAGGTGTTTAAGGCCAGGCTGGACAAGGCACTGAGCAGCTTGATCTAGTGGGAGGTGTCCCTGACTATGGCAGGGGGTTGGAGCTAGATGATCTTTAAGGTCCCTTCCAATCCAAACTATTCTGTGATTCTCTTGAAGGCTGACTTCAGTCTCTATTGACAGAATATCTCACTTCTATTGCTTTCTCCTAATGTATGTCGCAGTCTGTGTATAAGCAATGGACCCCTCTGGTCATCTGTAAGGCCAGGTTTGGATGAGGAGAGCCAGGCTGCAAAGGAGAACGTGCAGGGAGGAGAGCAGCAGGCACAGAATCCTTCAACGAGGAGCTGAGAGTGTTGTAAAATATTTTGGAATTAATCACTACCAAACCAGGCATGGTCACAAAATCCTAATTCATCACGTTGTATGTGACAAAATAAGTTCTTCACTCACCTTCTGGACTTCTGTCCTGTCTTGATTACTCATATCATTAACTGTTGATGCCCAAAGCCTGAAACAGAGACAAAAGCAATAGTAGTTACTCCCTGCTTTTCCTTTTTGAATGGCAGAGGTGGTGAATAGTTTGGATGGGTAATGTGTTTTCTGACAGTGAAAATCAATCTAAGGTGAACAAAATTTTTTTGCAAGAATCAAAAGAGACTGCTGATCCAGAAAACTACAAACCCAGCTATTTCTTTAACAACCAGAAGCATTTTCTGAATCTGAATAAGAGCAAAGCCAGTTCTAACTGGAGATATACTATGAGAATATACAGAATCAGTTGAAAATTCTGATGGAAATGCTTCTCCATGTTAAAAAATCGCAATTTTCTGTTAACAAATACATTTTGTCAGAATGTCTTATCTCTGATGAAACTGCAAACAAAAAGAAAAGAATTAAACCCAAATTATTTCTGTAAGGTCAAATGCATTGTAATATCTCCATCTGTTATTTTAAATTACTTGTTCTTTTTTTACTACATTACAAATCAGATGACCTTGACATAAAAAATTCCAAGTTCTCTATATTTTCTCTTTACCTGAATCAAATGAGAGACTTTGGTCTTTATTTTAAAATAAACTACTGCGTGATTAAGATGCTGCCAATGTTTTCTAAGATTAGTTTTATTAAAAAAAAAAAAAAAAGAAACTATAACTGCATAGAAAAAATATCCTACAAAGTGTGAAATGAAATTGCATAATGAAAAAATATAAGACTTTAGTTAATATAGGAAATACTTCTGAAGAAATGTTTTCTCCCATCAGTTCAACACGGAATTGCATAGTTTTACTCTCAGAAAATGAGAAAATAAACGAAACTAATAAAATAAAATTGTAAACTATGAAGTCATAAATCAAATGCAAAAATATATGTAAAGATGATCAAATAAAAATCTATTTTCTGCTCTAGATCTGTCTGTGGACAGGCCTGTGCAATAGCTCTTTAACTGCATTTTTCCCATGATTTTGGGCAAGTATGGTATATTTAGTTCCACAGCAAAACTCTTGAAAGCTAAAGCATTAATCATTGGTTAATTGTAATTACTTAGCCTGTGGAAAATTTGAGGATAGAATTAGACTGTGACTGCAAGTCAAATAAAGTTTGCTTTTAATATTGATTTAAACATTTCTGAGACAGGTGTTCAATACAGTTTGCTTAGCATTTTTTTATTATTTTTTTTAGGTAATGGTTGGTCAGTGTGCTGAATAATAATTGAAAACCAGTCTTTACACAATTTTTTCTATGACATATAAGTTACTTTGTAATCATGAATGTTCTTAATAGAGGACAACACAATATACCTCCACAAAATTAGAAACCAGGATTTTTTATAATTTCTATACATGTTCTTCAATTGTATATACCTGACAATGTCAAAATGATTGAAAACAAGTATTCTGATGCCTTTGGAACTTTTCCAGTGTCACAATCTAATGCTCTTTTCTTAGTCTCACAACATTCTAATTCTACTCAGAAGGCCAAGTCCTCAAAAAAGCTTTCAGTGTTGCAAAGCACTAGCATCAGTCTACATTTGACACTGGATTTTCTTCAGTCACTCAGGTTAAGACTCCAAAAGTTAAAAGCTTATTTTTTTCCATCATTAAAGTTGATGTCTTTTCTTCTTTTTTCCTCTTCTTTTCTTTTTTCAATCACCTTTAGAGTTTTTGAAGATTTCAGGTATATAAAAAAAAAATTATTCAATTTGTCAATGAATTAATTTGCAACTGGATGAGATTAGTTCCAGAGACAGACAAATACCTTCTATCCTTCCATCTATAACTTTCTAACAGCTTGGGGCTCAGCACCTCTGTTGAAACAAGATGAAAGTCTAAAAGCCTTGAGGAAAAAAAAGCAGCAAGCAAAACAATGCAAACCTTCCAGGGGAAATGGCAATTCAAATAATTCATAAAAATATTTTAAATATTTTTCAATATAAAACTGAAACTTTTCTAAATGTGTGCAGATTGTGATACACTTCCATTTCCTCTTCCCTTCTTTCTTTTTTGTCTTTCTTTTTTTAAATTGATGTCTAAAAGTATAGGGCTAGAGTGGAACAGGAGAAGGGAAATAATGCAAAAGTTGAAAAGTCTTCACTGGTAAAAATTCTTCAGCCACAATGGTAAAAGTTTGCAAAAAAATGACTTTTTTTCAAAAATTTAAAATGGCAGCAAAGAAATAATATCATAATGATAGGACAATACTTGGTTTTGCAGCAAATAAATAATTCACTAATATTTAAAGTTACTGCAGAAATTTTTCATGAGCTTCCAAAACAACTATGCATTACACTTCTAATTGTATATTATTTCACTATCCTAAATTCTATTTTCCTAAACTTAAGTCTGAATAACAACAGCAATTTTTATCTTTCCATTCAGATTTCAAATATAAAGTTAATGATGTTTTCTTATGACATATTACTTACACTTGAATCTCCTACAAAACGCTTATATTCAAAAGAATATTTGAAAATTTTCTTTTGGGAGAAAAAACCCTGTTTATTTAAAATAGTTGAAGTTGTTTTATTTTAAATTCAAGAATGAATTTATGCCGCTTCTTCGATTCCCAGCGTGAGCGACAGTAACATGAATCATTTAAGAGAGCCATGACTATTATTCTGCAGTAAAAAAGTAGGAGGTATTGTTTTTCTCAAACACTTTTAGGTAACTTTTTCTACAGTGAAGGCTAAGATAATACTTTACTGCTTAGAGGAAAATCACAAGTCATCCAAAGTGACTCATCTATGTTGGTTGCATTGAATGAGGATGCAGAAGTATAGCTCAACTTTTCCCCACTGTTTTAACCTATTTTTAGATTCAGGATTTGGATACTTTTTGAGTAGCCAAATGGATTTCAAAATTAAAAAAATCTGACACCATAAAATTTTTAAGCACTTCAGCTCCACCAGTGTCAAGCCTTATTTGTATTTCTTTCACCAGAGAATCAGCATTTACAGCAACACCACAAGACTATGAATTTCCTCTCTTTCATATTTTTGTTCTAAGGTGATGCAATAAAACCCATAGTTGAGGATGAAAAGTCCTCCACATACTGCACCAGTTCAGAAGAAGGGGCTGGGATGGATGATGTGGGCCAAATTTCTTCAAGCCATGCAAGTTTATATGGGAAGAAGCACTCTTGTAACAAATAATAAATAAAAACATATTGCCTTTCTCTCTTTCCTACAAAAAAGCCTAGTAATCATAGAATGATTTGGTTTGGAAGGGACCTTAAAGATCATCTAATTCCAAACCCCTGCCTTGGGCAGGGACACCTCCCACTACACCAGGTTGTTCAATGCCTCATCCAGCCTGGCCTTAAACACCTCCAGGGATTGAGGGAGCATACACATCATCCCTGGGCAACCTCTTCCTGTGTCTCACCACCCTCACAGTAAAGAAATTCTTCCCTCTCTCCAGCATAAATCTCCCCTCTTCCAATTTGCATCCATTACTCCTAGTCCTGCCATCACATATCCTATTAAAAAGTCCTACCCCAGCCCGTTCATGAGCCTGTTCATGAGCCTGTTCGTACATTTTTACATACAAAATGTAGATGACAATTCAAAGTAAGAACTCAAAGTGAGTTAAGAGTTACAATACAATTACAAAGCACAACATTGCATTGGCCTCTCTACACTTGTTCATGATATAACTAATCCAGTCCAAATCCTTTTGTGAAATAAATAACTAGGATAATAATTTTAATGAGTTTTAAATTGCACGTTGTACTGCACATTCTCTCTAAATTTAAACATTGTCAGTAATTCCTCCACCAAAATATTTTCTTCTGTTACAATTTTGATAACTAATACTAGCATATGGAAGCCAAGATATGGCTTAGAGGCAGAAAAACTTTGGATAATCAATCATTAACCTCAGGTCATATTCTAATCTTCATTTCTGAAGGTTTTCCATTCTGTAAAGTTTATTCATCACACATTTCCTGCTTACAACAAGCAAATTCAGCAAACATGACTTATCAGAGCTCCTTTGTAGCCTGATGGCTGCCTGAGTTTCCTGCTGTGTTGTGGAGGACAACCCAAGGAGGCAGATTCAACTGAAACTAAGTGGTCAATGCCCAGGTTTGCACTCTGTTTCTTTAAACATACTGGAAAAGTCCTGAAAAGCTTCAAGGACACATTGTAAAGTGTCCCAAGAGAAGGCTAATTCCTGCTCTGACCTTTTTTCCCTGTTTGGTTACAGCATTTATTCAATTGCCCAATTAAAAATAAAAAAGGAGATACAGATGAAGAAAACAAGTCTAATCCATAGCAATATCACATTGATGCCTCTGAATCTTGACCTGAGTTATGCCTTACAGGCTACAATGAGGCCCTCAGAAACTAATAATCCCAGGACAATAATATTTTCTGAGAAAATATTCCAAACTAAATTGAACTTTTTTGGACCAAAAGCTTTTTGTGATACTGTCCTATTTTTTCTACTTTTCTAATTTTTCTGCCCATTTATTTTTTATTTCCAGGTTTATCAAGACAGGAAATTAAGTCCTCATTTGAAAAGAGAAGGAAATTCTTTACATCAAAAGTTAAACAGTGCATTTCCATCACAGTAAATGAGGTCGTTTTGTTATTACTCCATTCTGCTTTTCTCTTTCTCTCTTTCCCTGGATACTGAAGCCTGAAACTAAATTATCTGCAGTTCTCATTCTGAGGAATTGAAAAGACAACTTTTGTATACATCATCATGTTTTTAAAACCCACCAGGGTTTACATTCTGTAGTTAAGATAAATGTAGCACTTTCTTTTAGAAGAATATGCTGTTCTTTTTCTAGGATTTCAGTGTGCTATTTAATTACATTGTACATTCCATTGCTTAGCTGTGTGAAAGTTATAAAGCCACTAGAATCATTATTAAATTTAATGAAGTTTTTGTATGATACTAAAGGGAATAACTGTCATAAACCTTGGCTACCCACTAAGAACAATATTTTCAAAAATTTACTTATTTTTGGTTCCTTTGGTCACTGAATGATTACCTTCACAGCTGGAGCTGTTAAAAGCATCCACTAGTCTTATTTAAAATTGTAGATGTTCATCAGTTTTCAGAATCCAAATTCCCATAACAGGCTTTTTTCTCACTGATATCAACCTGAGTCCTTTTGATGAGTCAATGGCACCATATTGAACTCAGTAAATTCATATGACATGGGGAAAGTTTAAGTTTCACCAATATCACATAGTAACAAAGAATTTTCAAGAAGTTCTTACTGAACAAGATTTTGTTGCAAAACAAACACAAAATCATCATCATCACATCCAAGACTGATGCTAATCCACGTCCAATGAGATATCTTACTTGAACAGGAATCACTCATGCCACTAAAAAAAGTTAGAAGGAGTGGAAATAATATTTGCTACCATTGTGCAATTGCAATAAGAAACCATTGATCAGTTTTATTTTTAAAAGAAATTGTTGGGTTTTGGGGTTTTATTTGGTTTGTTTTACCAGATTCCATTATTAGTCTTTATAAAGGATGGCTGAAGACTGAACAGAATTACAATATTCTTCTGTCAGGAAGAGAAAGATTAGATTACACTTCATATTTTATGTGAAGAAAATTGTGGCTGTTTGAGCCATAAATATCAGCTGTAAGGAAAAGAAATACTGAATCTGGATCACCAGTGCAATGCTACTATGCCAGAACAATATAATATCCACGCAGATATAACAAATGCTTTCAAAAATAGGATAGCTATGTAACAAGATGCAGTACACTCTGTAGATGAAATGGTCTCCCTCAATCTATATCCTGCATAACAATTTCAGGATAATGAATGGTGGGTGGATTTCTTATTATTGATTTCACCATCTCAGATGGTTGGAGGTCAGCACACATTTGCACAGGACAAACTACAAACCCAAGTAGCCCTTTTTTTAAATTTCTTTTCATAGAGTTGGTACAACAGTAAGCACAGAGAATAGTAATCCTTAGTGCTTAGCAATTTCTTTTATTGTCCTTTATATTACACGCAATCTTTTGGAGTGAAAGCCCTTAAGAGAAACAAAATCAATAGGACACTATGAAATTGTAATGGGAGTCTACAGAAATCACTCTCAGAACCATCAGATCTAATAGAAAGTGATAATATCTCCATAGGGCTTTACTTTCTAGGGCAAAGCACATAATAATTATTAAAAAAAAGTTAAAAGCTTGTTTGCTTTTTCTGAGTAGATTGTGTTATATGCTACAAGGGCTGAGGGAGAAAAGGTGTCACTGCAGCTCTGAACACATCCCTGAAGTGTAAATTCAGAGGGAAAGCTCAGCTCCCAGAGAAGATGCTCCTTCCTGAAGGAACTACTGAAGACAACTGTCCCAAAGAATCCATCACACTTTAAGAAGGGAAATAATATTAAAACAACAAGAGAGACTGGAACACTGAGGGGGTTATTTCTCCAGGTAATGTGAGATCTCTGGGTGCTAAATGTCCAAAGCAATTTTGAGCCACTGTGCTGCATCAAGCCCTTTTAGAAAATAAGCAGATGATACAGCTCCTCCACAGAGCCACCATTGTTTCACTATTTATCCCTTGGAAACAAACCCAAAACAAAACAGTTTTCTTCTTTTTTTTTTTTTCAGGTTATCAGTATCAGATTGCACAATTTTATCTCAGTTTGAGAGCTTTGGCTGGGTGAGGTTCCTCCCTGTAATGGTGTATCCTGATGAGCTAATGACTCACAAGATATAGAATAATAAGAATAACTTCATGGTACTCTTGGTGTTGTTATTAGATTCCTGTGCTTAGTGATGTTCTCAAAACCTTTCAAGAAGTTTGAGAGATGACAAGAGTATGGCCCTGATCCAAACTTACCTACAGTCAGTAAGAACCTAGACTTTGATATATTTAATCCTGATTTAGCTAGATAATAAAGCTGGTGCTGAATTTTGAGAATACAAATAGTTATATTAAATCTGATGAGCTTAAAATTATGTATACAAATCCATTTCCAGATTGGGGCATATGTTAATGCATAAAATGTGGATGTAACCTCTCCAATAAGCTTCCTTTTCACAATTAATAAATTCACAATGGGAAGACTAAGTATGAGGACTTCAAAATCATATTCAAAGAGAAGTAAAAGCTTTAATGATCTGCCAGGTTAGAGACTGGGATATTCCCTGTCAGCTATCAGACTTCTGAAAGGCAGAAGCACGGGCTTTCCTCCATACAGTTAACCCCATGAGATACCAGAAGGTGATTTTGAAATAGCTGCACATGCCTGTCACTCCTCTGTAGACAGCTCAGGGCTCCTGAGGAACAAAATATCCAACTTTAATGCCTGGAGAATGTGAAACATGTGGAGATCCCTTCCCTCAGTCAACAACAAAAGATCATAGAACCATAGAATGGTTTGGAAGGAACCTTCAAGATCATCTAGTTCCAACCCCCCTGCCATGGGCAGGGAAACCTCCCACTAGACCAGGTTGCTCAATGCCTCATCCAGCCTGGCCTTAAACACCTTCAGGGAGGGGGAATCCACAACCTCTCTGGGCAACCTGTTCCAGTGTCTCACCACCCTCTACCTTCTTCCACGTTGGTACAAATTTATTGAATGGAATGAAGTTAAATGAAGACCCTTTTACACCATGTATGGGTTTGGCTCTTCATTAATCCTCAGATAATTTCTGTTACTCTCTAGAGCAGCAGCAGAAGCAGTGTGAGTGGCAAGGTAATAATTTTCTTGCTAAATACCTAAACTGATCCAAGCTAAGGGCTGAACTGATTCGTAGCAATGGTAAAATCATTAGTATTCTATTTCCCCTCAATATCACAGCCACAGAAACACCACTCAGCCCATAGATTCATCAGAGTGTTTTAGTGTACCTTTTAAATTTTCGTCATTCTCTTTGCTCCATTAATATAACTATTTTCATGAAAGAAAGAACAAATTGTCTTCTAACTGGTCTATTACAAGGTACATTAATGAATAGGGGAACTTTATTAGGATTTTTATGGTGTACCTGTTCGCTTCAGGTTTTCATTGGTAATATTATCATGGGCTGCTTCACAGGCAGCTTAAAGTGCTGCTAGGGACAGAAAACAATGCATCAGAGAACAACTTTCACACTTGCATTACTCTTTCTTCCTGTTAAATCAGCATTTTCAGTGAAAAGTTTACCAAAACTCATCTGATGGCAACTGATATTTGTGCATCTTAAAAAGTATTTGCCAAGAAAGGAGCTTCAAGTTTCATAAGACCACCCCTGCAAAGTGGTTTAAAAATTAAAAATAAAATAAATTTTGAAGAGCTGAGCAGTAGCATAATGTTTTACCATATAAACTAAATTATGTCCTATTAAAAAAAATTCTAAAAAACAATGCATCAATGTTAGTGCAAGGCTGAGTATTGCACATTGGCATATTCACATCAGCTTTGATCCTCACATCAACTTTTATTCTCACTGGGAGTGAATTACTGTAGACATCTTTGAGAACATGGGCAAATTAAACCTGATATTAAGGAGGAAAACCCCTTTCCATGTGTCATAGATAATATTTTTTTCAATTTTCCTTAAGGATAGTCCTTGCTGTTGGATACTGGAAATAAAAAGGCAAATTAAAAAACTTTGCTGCTTGTTATCCACAGATTAGTAAAGGTCATGGGCCACCACGAGATGGGCTGGATGTAAATGTCACATACAGGTTATAAAATGTGTTAATTCCACAGCAGTATTTCACAAGGTCCTAAAGCATCATCACCATGGCTTTGTTTGTCAGAAATATTTTTAGCCCTTCCCTACTCAGAAGAGCAAAATGTTTTACAGTAGATTATTACATAGATGGCAAATATTATAAACCCACAATATTTATTTGCAAATGTAAAGAGAAATTTGTCATTGCTCCAATGCTTCTCAGTTCTCCAAATGCCATATATATGTATTTAATTTATGTAAGAATATGCTACTTAGCAGACAAGTCTGTGTATATATAAGTTATATTCCTTCCCCAGGTAGTTCATAATAATGGGATCTGAAGTCAAAACCTTGATATAAACTGATACTAAAGAGGGATAGTTGAGGTAGATTTTTATACATATAAATAACAATTATTCACATATGTGAATTTTCTATCATTGACTATGACTCAGTATCACACTTTGATGACTATAGTTACATTTTTCTTTGCCAAAACAAGCTGATTTTTCTTTCCCACAAATCACCAGCTGAAACAATAAATAGTTTGCTTTCCTGTTAATTTCTGGAATAAATAGTCTTCTAATGAAAAGGTAAAAAGTTTTTTGCAAGATTATTTCTTGCTCTTTCTCCTATTTTAAAAGGAAGAACTGCAAGTGGGGCAGGAAGATTTGGAGTCAACTAAGTCAGTGGGACCTCACAGTGATGGGATTGTGATAAATATTTACAAATGTGCCCAGGAGGGATCACTTTGACATGACCTAATTTCACTCCATATTTATAATCTGTTCGTTCATAACCATTTGTCAACTTGCAGGGGTTTTTTTTTCCTCAAGTACCGCTCGTCAAAAAGGGTTGAAGAAAACTTAATCTTGCCAAAGGGTTTAAAGATCCCACAAGTACAATGAGGCTGAAGTTTGTGTTAATGTTTATATTCATGAAAACCATTGTTGCCTGAGCATTTCTATACTGCTGTTTTGCCAAGTTGATAACATAGGCTGACGTACCCTGATGCATTTTTTATTAAGTGTTTGATTATTCAGTTTGATATCCTGAAGGCTTTAGCACCACATTTACTAAGGAAGGAGGGGATCAGCTTAAACTTTGAGGAGCAAAATGACAATGACACATTTTATGCAGACCTGGTTTGGCTTGGCATAATTATATGAGGCCAACCTTCAGGAAGAGATAGAAATAATCTCAGTTCCTGATAGGTGCCAACATGGCAGAGCATATCAGGTTTCTAACAATACATATTTAAAAAGGAAAACAAACTTTCTGTAAAATCCTCAGGATTTAAGAAGAAAAGACACACTGCCACCACATTTAACTCCCATTATGGTGTTGAGATGTCTCAGTCTGTAATTGTGATTTTTTTTTTTTTTTAATTCCAGAGTTCAGCACTATTCTATTGAGATTTTCCAATCTAGACAGAGGACTACTAACTAGTTCAATTATCTAAAAGAAAATCACTTCAACTAACCCTTCTCTAATCATAAAACCTTAGAATGGTTTGGGTTGGAAGGGAACTTAAAGGTCATCTAGTTCCTACCCCCCTGCCATAGGCAGAGATACCTCCCACTAGACCAGGTTGCTCAATGTCTTGTCCAGCCTGGCCTTAAACACCTCCAGGAAGGAGCATCCACAACCTCTCTGGGGACCCTGTTATCTTTGAGGTTCTTTTTAAAAAAATATTGAAACATCACAATTTCCTACCGTCTCAGGGTTGATAAAGAGTCTACAGTAAGTGCTGTGTCCAACATTTTGCACTCTATTGGAATATACAGCATGATAGGTTGAATAACATTTACATTTTGGTTAATATCTTATTAAAATTTAAATGAAAAAAGTAGGGGGATAGAGGACACAGCTGACATTGAAAGATCCTTCCAGAAGTTAAGAGTAAAGTCGTAGGCAATGAAACAGCATCAAACCTTTTGGTTCTTTGACTAAATCTTGTCTAATGTTCAGAAATTAGGATATTCACTATCAAGAATGCAGAGGTATCCTATGCTCAAATGATTTTGTTTCAAAATTAGGTAAAATTCAGCTTATCCAATATTGGTAGCAAATATACTGAAGGAGATGCATCTAACTTCAGTATAATTTCTCTTTTTTTTTTTAATATCATGTATTTTTGTTTGGTAGACATACTTCTGTTACTTTTGGAGGTGCTGAGAATATCCCAGTGAAGTTTGAGGTTTGGAGTTATAGAAGCTTATATGGAAAGTAGCCAGAAATAGAGGTAAATGACATCAGCATAGATTTCTCTCCCTGTTTAGTTCAATGTTTAGTAATACTGATACAAATACTCTCATAGTTTAAAACACAAAGCACAGCAAATACAAATAGCAAGACAGAAAGATTCAACCTTTTTTTTATCCCTCCCCCCCATTATTGAGACTCTGACATTCATAAATCACCAGGAAAGCTGACCAGATATTCTGAAGCCCATCCAATTCATCATTGCACTGATAGGTTACACTTTCTAAGCTTGCTTCTCCATTCTGAACATTATACTAATTTGAAATGGCAAGATAAATGCTTATATTGATTGCATTAAGACAGTATTTTTTGCCATTAGAAGCACTGTTTAATTTCCACCTCCCTTCAGCTCGGGCTTAGGCACCAGCTCAGGAAAGCATCTGTGTAGAGAGTTAAGCACATACTTACTTTACTCTCAAGTTTAAGCATCTCCTGAAAGCATGAAAGCATTTTAAATAATCAAATTAAATGCCTTCTGCATAGAAACCTCAAGATCAGCATTTTTTATGGAAGGCTATTAATTGCAGCTGGCCTTGCTGTCACTTCTGGCTCTGGGTTCCCTGGCTCTGGCAGAGCTGCCCACTCCCTGTTCCCAGACACATTTTGTCCTCTCCAGGGTCACAGTCCCCCCTTGAAAACATGCATAACTTACCAAAAACATATTTAATCAGCTTCAACAACTGTTTTTATACTACAGTCTGAGCCTAAGATGTGCTTGTAAAAGCTGTATTTTGTGAAAGAGAAAAATAATTGGGGAAAAAGAAAAAAATCAAACATTATCTCAACTGAATTGTTTGCTGTGGTGAAAAAGGAATTTCATTTGTCACATTTCATTAAAAAATTAGAGCCTAGGTTTTGTGAGTGGCATATGCCTCCAGCTATACATTAGAATAAACAATGCTCAAAATGTTCTGTCCTAATTATACAGCTTTTTGAAGAATATATGGCATTTAAAAAGATATGACTAGTCAAAAAGTTAGAAATCATGCCTTTTGGTAGGCCAGCAGGCAAAAATGACATGGCAACTTCGAGTGCACACCCATCTAAACTTTGCTGTGAATAGCAGAGGGAAAAGGGAAAACTTTGCTATTTACCAAGGGGTAAAGTTCATTTAAATAATATTCTTGGTTCTGGCTGCTGCCTGTTCTCTGTTCTGAGCTATTTCTTTTTCAAGCAGCTCCTCTGGGATTCACAGAGCTAACTATGCTTAATAAAATTCCTCAGAGAACTTTCTCATATAAAGTGGTAAGGAAAAGGACTGCTCCTCAGTTTGCCTCTGAATTGGTGATAGCCCTCATTTTGATGCACGTCTCTCTCTGCTTTCCCTGACTGAGCACTTGAGTCAACAAAGTCATCCCCGTATTTTTGCATTAAAATCTCATCAGCTTTTATTTTCCATAGTTGGCTGTTGCTCCCATCATTAAAATATTAAGGATGAATGCTCAGCACGCATCCAGTAGTGTTTCCAAGAGCCTTACTGCCTTCCATTAACAATGAGCAGATTGGAGCAAGTTTTACTTTTAGCCTTTGAAGTGAAAACTATAGGAAATGTTGTGAAAGAGTTGGAAATTGTTTATCTGTTACACAGTAGCACCCAGGACTATCAGCCAAGAAACTAATTTCCATCATACCACATATTAAAAGGACATCAAATTATCTTTTAATTTTCCTGTACAGAACTTTAAAGTGGCTGAAATAAATGATATAATCATAAAATATAGTAGGAAGGGACCTTCACAAGCCATCTAGTCTGACACCCTTGCAGTGAGCACAGACATCCTGCACTAGATCATGGTGCTTAGAGCCTCAGCAAGCCTGGTCTTGGATGTCTCCAAGGATGGGGCCTCCAACACCTCTCTGGGCAACCTGCTCCAGTGACTCACCACCCTCATGGGGAAGGAATTTCTTTCTAACATCTAATCTAAACCTGCCCTGCTCTAGTTTAAACCAAATAGTATCCTTTAATTTTCCTGTATGTAACTTTTAATGTGGCTGAAATAAATGTATTTAAACCCAAATATTTTTCTGTCCACTAATGGCTTGTTGGTCATTCTGTTCTTAACTTCTTAAGCAAAAGGTACATTTTAATCTGACTTTATTGAACTTAAACTTGTATTTAATTACTTGAAACAAGCCCTGGTAAAAAACTCTGTAAATATTGATAAACCATATGGTCTTTCTCTGCAAGAAGCATGATCATGGAAAACACCAACAGATGAAATTCAACATCCCAGTTGAACAAATACACGGACTCTCTAGGTATCAGCTGGTTTTGAAGCACTGGTCCATCTAGAAGAGCCAGCATTTGAAAGACAGCCTTGCTTAAGTAAAGATACCATCCAAATACATTAATCTGAAAGGATTACAACCAGCAGAAATGGAAACAAACTTGGTAGCTCTTTTCTAAATTAAACAATCAAGTCTAATATTCACACCCTTGGAGGCATTTCACTTGAGCTAGCATGTCTAATTTATAATCAATGATTAACAGAAAGATGTGACTAATTTGTCTTTGTTATTTGATTTTGCTACAGTCAAATTTACTCAGTAAAATGGGTTGAAACAACATCCTAAAGACTGGGAAGCATTGAATTAGAAATCTGGTATGTAGCTTCTTTGTACACTAACATAAATAGATGTAACACAGAACAATATCTCTTGCCTTAAGTAGTTTTAACAAATTAATTTTCACCCGTGAGCTTAATAAAGTCTGTTAAGTAGGCCCAACATCTCTGTTAAGTTAAAGGGAGGTTGAATATTTAATTATTCTAATTGCATGATAAATTTGAAATTGAGAAAGTAACAGCCCTGCAAATCTTAAAATATATTTTCAGCCCTGTGTGTCATTAAGCATTACTCTAGCGATTTTACAGCATTCCAGAGGTTACAAAGTCAAGCCCAGCCAGCCCTGATTGAATGAGAATTGCACATTAGTCGAAGAAAAATAGTTTTCCAGAGGTTAAAGTACCAGTCCAGGGAAGCCAAGACACATTTGCAGGAATATTTAGAGTGGTGATTAGGAAGCAGAAGAGCTAACAAAGATGGGCAGCCTTAATCATGATAAAATATGTTGGGCTGAAGTCACTTGTCGTTGTTCTTATAGCAAAGGACATGAAATTTTACTAGTTTATGAACTATCACTTTAACAGTCAGCTTCTATACTAAATATAAAGATGTAAACATTAAAAGACAAGATAGCTGCAGCAGAGCTACTCTATCAGCCACAGCATGGCTGCTGGTATCCTCTCAGCTTTTCCTGCTCCCAACAATACACAGTCTCTGCAGGCAAGCAGCAGTCTGCTCCCAGTCACACTGAGGATTTAAGAGCTATTTATTCCATTATTTTTACACAAAGCACTTTAGTGTCTGTTTCACAGAAGTGTCTCATGCCTACACCACCATTTATTTGCATGCAGATTAGGTCCTGCATCCCCCAGCCTTTGGCACACAGTTGATGATACCCATCCCCAGGGGTTCTGCTGGACCAGGTCAGAAAATACCTGAATTTTCACAAAGTAAGAAGGAATAGAGAAATATTTGGGCATAGAGTTGAAGATCCAGCTAAACCTTTAGGTACCCATATCTGATTATTCAACTACAGCTCCATTATAAAGTTTCAGAATAAACTGAGGAGTGAGCACCACCACTGAAGTCAATATTACTCAGAGCTGCAATATTTCCTAGAAAGAGCTTTGAAAAAAAATAAAGTCTTAACAGGAATCATGAACAGACAGAAAAGTCATTTTGACACTGAGAGGAAAAAATACTCCTTCAATAGTGAGCAGCCTGTGCGAAGACACAGTTGTAGAGGGGCAAATGAAGAGGACACTGAGGAGATGTTGAGATGTCCTGGGAGGGACTATTTCTGCATAATGACAAGGATGAAAGTGTTGCTAATACACAACTTATTTCTCTGCACAGAAATAAAAATTAGATGTCCAGTACAATGGAATAACTCAAATATTCTTAGTGTGGAGCATGCTAATCACAGAATTAATTACTCATCTTATTGTCTCCAGGTATTAGTTCCCTGTTCAAAGAACTTGGTACACTGATTTCTCATGCAGCTTTCTCACTTTTCAGGAGTACCTACACCACAACCTGATATTTCCCTGTAAGGTTTTTTTTTCAAAATTGCTTTAACTGAAATCATCTATAGCATTTGGGCACACAGTACAACCAGCCTCTTAGCAAAATTACTCTATATGTATCTTTTAATTTCACAGAATAATCCAATAAGAACACAAGATGACTCATCTGCAGTTATTACAGCTAATGTCTTCAAGTAATTATTTCACCAAGATGAAAAAAAAAGTATTTTTCAAACTGATCTCTTTAGAGGATGGTTCTGCACTGGACATAGAAGGGCAGATACTAATCAGTGGCAGTAAAATAAAAAGGACAAAAAGCAACTATAGTCAGTATGCTGAGAAGTCATCCCTTTTAAAATCAATACTGTGATTAATGCTGAAACACAGGAGATCAGAATCCATCAAGCAATATTTTTCCTGTCTCTACTTCTATTTTTATTGCTTTAACTTTGCCACACTGATATGCTTTACTTCTAAATAATTGCTTGAAACCAGCTCCAGTCCTTCCACGAGCAACAAAAGGAGATTGAGCTTCAAGTTTAGCCAAGAAGAAAGTAGCAGAGCAGAAGGAAAAACAAAGTTAAAGCAGATCTGGCATTTTTAATTTCTTGGATGAAATTCGTGGCATCAACTAAACCATACAACCTGGCACATAATTTCTGCTGAGACTGCTGTAAGATCTCTCAAGGTTTGTTTAGCAGAAGTCAGTCAGGCTCTGCCGCAGACACCTTTGCCTGGTGACACTGGATCTATCTGGTGAAGGACTGGTGGCTGCAGTATTTCTACCCCTTTCCTTACACTGTTCTTTTATTTATTTTCCACTACCAAATGAATTGCATCTTCAATTTCTACTCTCTGAAAAGCAAACACTGCAAAGTAACTGTGACACCCTCATGCATGATGTTAAAAGACAGGATGAGGCTCATATGACTTTAAAGTATCTCTTCAGAATATTCCAATCTTGCAGTTTTTTTAAATTGAAATTCTTTGCTGCAATAGAGAGTGACCTTGATACATAATAAACCTGTTGGTTGTCTGGTAGTTTAAACAGGTAAGTTGCAGCGTGGGGTAGGCTGCTTTACAGGGAGGAATAGAATTTTGGTTTTATTTATTCTTGAAAGAACTAACCAGCAAAGCATCTGCAAGATTTGGTTAGTGATAACAATAACCTCTGGACTTCACATTGTGAGGTAACAAATAGGTTTTTCTACATATGAAGGTACAGACTAGAAAGTAGAGTTCCCCATCCCCATCTTAGCAGGCCCTGGTGTAACTTCAAGCCACTGCAGAGGGACAAGACCCATCAACTTCATAAAGAAAGAAAACTAAGCCTGGAACATCTCAGCTATAGAGAATTAGTTTCAGAAATCCTTCTACAGATAAATGGGTTACTCTAAAGAGATTAAGAAGGAGTAACACTCATTATCTACGGAACATATACAACAGGGTTCTCTTCTTGTCAAAAAATACGCACAAGAAATTCCTCTGAAGTCTGCAGAATTAGGTGAATAGAATAAATGAAATACCATAGCACATTTAACAAGAAAAAAATAGTCATTCCTATACTTCCTACTTAGTTGGGCTCCTGGAAACAGATCTATTTACAAAGAAACAGAAGCAGACCCCAGAGACATGACGGTCTAATGTATTGCCCTCTTACTATTGTCCCTCTTCCATAGCAGTAGCCCATAATGTTTTTGGTTTCCAAACAATTAAAGCCATTTTCATTTGCCTGCCTTTCAACTGGCATGAGGTGAGCATGTTTTTAAAACCCTCACTGACCTTTAGTAACAGTAGTGTATAAAAACTGCAGAAATGTGGTAAACAAGCATTTCACAATTCTGCTAAAAATCATGATTTAGTCATCTCTAATTACAACACTGAATGATTTAGCACTGATTATAAATCCCTCTGGTAGAGAAGAGGTGCATATATTTTATACACCTAGCAGATTTTATTAGACAGCTAGATTGGGCTTTGCTTTTCATCCTCTTGCACAAGTTTTTACATCAAAGATCTTAGTCTGACACTTGCTTTTTTTTCCCCCCCTTTCCGTTTTATGAAATTATTGATGTATAATTTAATGATGGAAGATTTTGAATGCGTTTGTTGATAAATAGAGGAGAAGCTTTGTTCTCCATAGGATCATTGCTTTTTATCTTTTACTTCATCCAATTGTCAAGGCTGCATACTTAATCACAGCTAGATGCTGGGCCTCATCTCCAACACCATAAAGTCAACGAGAGTTTCACAACTGATTTTTATTGGAATGGGACCCAGCATACTGTTGGTAATGTGCAACTTATAAATGCCATTTGCACACATATCAATTTTATTAACTCCCTTACTATGGAATTTTCAGAATGTAATAGTTTGGCAGGCATTGCTTGAGATTTATAGCGCTCCAAGATGACATTATTAAGCCACATTCACACTTCTGAAAATTGCTATAGCAACAGGCTAGGACCAGTTCTTCTTCCACGCTGATGGGCGAGAATCATCTCAGCAACTGAAGCTCCTATTGCCAGGGAAGGGGAGGGTGGCTCTTGAGAAAAGGGTGGCTGTGTGAGATACATTCACCAATATATAAGTGCACACAAGTAAATATAGATACAAATTGTAAAAGCAGATGGTTGTAAACTGCAAGATGAACCAGAGATGACATTGGAAGGCATGGGATGTTTGGGACTGTCTGATGACTTCTAATTGAACTGCTACAGTGGAATTCACTTCCTCAAGAAGATGCCTTCTGAAACATTTTGCCTACTTGCTAATGATGCTTTTTTTTTTTTTTTTGAGGCTTTTCTTCTTCTCAAGTCCTCTTCAAGAATTATCTGTTGGTATCATCCTATGCTTAGAGTGGCTAGTCACGGATTAAACTAGAGCCAAGTCCATAGACTTGAAACCTGGGACAAATCTTGATAAGATCAAGCATTTCTTAATGCATCAGTAATTCCTACTAAAATAAAGTCACTGACCATTCTTGGTGTTGGTGCCAGTGCCAAAACTCACAGAAACCACAGTCTGACCCTGTCTGAGCCACCTATTGCTGCTGCTGCAGGGGAAATACCCACCTGCTTTGTGACTGTGAAGCTCCTGAGGGTAAAAAGCAGTGAAATGATCAGCTTTCTGTGCACCCTCCAAGTCACTGAGCATGCAGAAGGGCTGAACAGATGAAAAAAGCAGAAAGTCAATCTTCTCTGAGGATGTTACTGGAGATGCTACTGTGCCTGAAACCTCCACTCACCTTCATGGAAGGGGGACAATCCAGGTACAGGCAGAACCAGGTCACTGGACTGCTCTCTCTGGGAGAAAGAACATAGATTCTCCCTTCCTCTGAGAGAGCAGTAACACAAAGAACATCAGGAGGAAAAGCAATCTCCCATTGCCATTTCAAACACTTTGGATGTTAGCCTTTTTCCTGGTTCTCTTAAAATAAGAAACATTAAGGGACTACTCTTCATTTATTAGGAATCCTTTAACCTGCATCTTCCTACTTTTAACTAAAGTTTTACATTTCTGACTGCCTGGGGAGCAAAATGTTGTTCTGACTCCAATGACATGTCAGGTAGTTGTACTTCTAAATGGAGTTTCAGAGTTGTGTGCGTGGGTCCATTTCCTCTGCAACTGTGATGCTGGCAAAGTCTGACTCATTTTGTTTGGCCACAGTGACACCCCTGACTAATGCTGAATCATGCTGGCAATGCCATTTAGAAATGCTCTAGCAGAAGACCTACAAGCAGCACTTTTACAAAAACTATGAACTAAGATTAATTTTTCACAAAAAAAGCAAAATTAAACTCATTATATCCCTGTGAGTTTGAGATGTTCTCTAAAGAGTTACCTAATTCTGAATTAATGCCTTCTAAAGCATTTCTGAACAATTGCTTTTTGATAAGATTATAGAGATATAGGTAGTGAAGAGATAATCTTTTGAAATAAAGAGATTTAAAAGCCAGAGGAGTAATCTTCTCAGTGCCTGGAGATGGAGTGTAACCATCACAAAAATCTCTCTACATTTTTGTTCTTTGAAAGATGATAAAAAGAACAAAATTGAGGATCAAACTGATGCAACACAGAGGTGCTGGCAGAAAGCAGAATAAAGAGGCTGTGGCTGCTCCACAGATCCAACATTTGTGGGCTGCAAAGCAGTAGGATCTTCCCTCTTCTACAATAGCTGGTTGGAGGGCAAACACCTGATTGCTTCAAACCAGATGTCTGAACATGGGAGGTCTGCATTCCCTCTGTTTGCTAGCCACTGGGCAACAGATTCTCTCTCTTTCAGCAGCAATATTAATTAGAAAATACTCCAATAGAAAACTCCTGTCCTCCAAGACATACTGACACAAGAGCTGATGAGGGCATAAATCATCTTAAATCAGCTGTGCTGAAGCTGACCCAAAGCTCTTCTGATTTATTACATTTAAAAGTTTTCCTGATAAAATGTCACACCATATTGCAGCCATAGTCACTGCCATTGGCTTTGCCATCATTCTGCCTCTGGTTTAGTCTCTGACTAGCCACTCTAAGCATAGGATGATACCAACAGATAGTTCTTGAAGAGTACTTGAGAAGAAGAAAAGCCTCAAAAAAGCATCATTAGCAAGTGAAATCACACTGTCCTAGCTACCGCATTAAATCTGCACCAAAATAATAATCAATTTTAAAGACAGAGAAACAACTTTTGAGAAGTGTTTATACAACCTGAAAGACTCTGTTGGCAAAAATAGGAGCCTATCAACAATTTCAGTGAAAATAATCTGAAAATGCTCAGCATTCAGGGCAACGCTCTCCATGGCAGCAGTAAATAATTCACATTCTTTCATGAGCCTTCACAGCTCCCACCAGCTCCGTGCTGCCTACCCATCCTCAACTCGCTTTGAGTTTCCTATGGATCAAAGTCTGGAGTATTATAAACCAGCTGCATAACTTGCATATAATCTGAAATAATTCTTTCAGTACTTTTTCCTCATTTGCCATTTTCTTCTCTTCTCAGACAGCCTGTTTGGATATGCTTTCCCAAATTTGCCCACTACTTTTTGCTCGTTATTTAAATCTGCTTTCTCTTCCCTGCAGACTCATCTCTGACAAAGCTCTTTCCTCCAACAAAGCCATTCCAAGGATTACTAAACTGCAAATCACTATTGGAAAGAAACAAAGGTGCTTCACCCCTAAACCCTCAAGTGAGCCAAACATGATTTATTTTTAAAAAGCTACAAAACAACAGCCTTAAGACAGATGGAGAATACATTCACCAAAAAGTACAGTCAAAGGTAAATCTCAACTCAGGTTAAAAACTCCAGATACCTGTATTTGTGTTTTCCCAGGTTCTGGTGTTGGTGGTGTTCATGTCACATCTAAACTTAAGTCCCAACTCCTTAATATTTAGAGAGGCTTGTAAAAATCATTGACCTTAAACACAGCAGCATTTATGAAGACCTCTACAAAAACACAAACCAACCTAAGTGCAATCTTTATGTGTATTTACTCAATTTTTCTCCTGTGTATCAGCTGATAAACTCTCTTAAATGGGTTGCTTATTCAAAGTATCACTCTAGTATTTCACTCTAAAGTAAGAACCAGTTTCCTGATTTCTTTTAATCTATCTGTAAATTGTGAAGTCTGCCATCAAGTAGCTACATATTAGTTGTGGGTGTTATAGCCCGTCAATCACAAAAGATTATTTAAATTAGTAGGTTTCTTAGACAGTGATTTTCCCCCCAGATATCTTGTAATTTCCTTCTATAAAAAGATACAATAACTTCAGAAATCTACATGAAAAAGCCACGTGAAACTCAAGGAGCTTGTGGGTTTGTTCCTGTGTGCAATTTTGTGATGTTCTTAAATTCCACATAAATCCTTCTTTATGTAAGTGATTTTCATCTTTGGTGGTTGAAAGTTTGTGAGTAGATTTCCAGAATAGATGTTCCAGCAGAAAGAAAAAAACATACAAAGCACTAATCGATTCTTTCTGAGATGTGGGATTTAATCCTCTGTTAAGGGCATAAGAAGTTTCCCAGTGGGTAAAAACCATTATTCCATCTAGTCCAGCTGGGAGAGTCTGCATGACTCGCCATGATCTGCAATCTTCTCCAACATCCACACTTCTTGGATCAGAGATATTACTGCAGACATCTCTGCCTGAACCCTACATTCAGTAAATGCTCTGAAACTTGTTATCCATAGATTTGTCTAATCCCTTTTTGAGCAGGAGGATGCTGTCTGTCTCTGCAATCTCCTGAGACAGCCAGTTCCAGAACTTCCACATAGACAGAAAAAAGTACTTTTCTATGTTTTGAACAGATTTTCTTCTAGTTCCACTAAGTTTCAGAACCAACAGGAGTTTGCTATTATAACTTTGCTACTTTGGTCTATCCAAAGCCCAGATCTCAGAGAGCACTTATCTCTCTTTCCCCACCATTTTTCAGCACAAAACCTTGTCTGTGATACCCACCATCCTGTGTTAGCGAGAGCACAGGCTCTCCTGGTCTTTTCAGCATTACCACATCACAGCTCACTGGATCCACAGATCTTCCCCTTTCAGTTACTCACTCCATTTACCTTCAGCTATAGGGCAAAAAAAGTCTCCCTGTTGCATAGTCTACCCTTACTCCTTGTATGGACATAAATAGCAGTGTTACAGCCTGAGCAGGCAGTAGAGGGCCACTGAGCCATGGATGGTGCACATCAGAGGTTGGCACTTTGCCCTCCCTCAGATGCCAGCTGGGAAAATGGGAACCCTTAACAGGGAAGAGCCACAAAAGCAAAGGAAAAGGCAATTTCTGGAAATGCTGACACTGTGACATGCTGTGTCAAGAAGCTTGATTTGAGCATTAAAATTAACAACCACTACAAGTGTAGCAAGTAAAGACATTTTCCTTCTGATTTAGTCTAAACTCCCTTCTCTTGTGATGTCTCAACACATGTTAACTCCCATTAGCTAGTACACATCAGTGTCTGCAATGGCATAAGGAATGCAATGGACTAAGACAAAAACGATAGGATTTAACTTATTTGTACAACCTAATTCCTTAAACTTGATTTAACTTATTTTTACAACCTAATTCCTTAAACTTGTTTCAACTTTTTTCTTTGAAGTGGAATTTAGATTGGTGCCACTTGGAGGCACTCTTATACTATTCTCACTTAAAGTTTCTAATAAGCATCTCACTCAGGGAAACGGGATTTTAATTTTTTTTTTATTTCTGCTTTTTTTCCTTAACCTAATAATCACCTAGAAATGAGTAATTAACAGCGGTTTGGGTAGTTAAACTTTGACATTACTTGTATTTATTACCTTGTAATTTTGGCTGAGGTAAACAGTCCCCTTCACTTTCAATACAACCGACTCAATTCCCTTATACATTGGATGATAAAGTGCTGTCTGTGCTGCAACACTATTTCAAACAAGTAGTTAGAAAGGATTGCAAACTGCAAACTTACACAAATTACTCACTTCAAAACTGTGTGGGGTTTTATCACTTTAATTTCAAATCTGAACACCCAGCTTATAATTATACTCTATATACGTTAAATTATGTATAATTATCTTAGAGAAGCAAAGCATTTCTGGTTTATAGGCACACATAATCTCTCCATTTGGGTTGCACATTAGACATAGAACTTCAGAATAAATTTCATAGAATCATAGAATCATAGAATCATAGAATAGTTAGGGTTGGAAGGGACCTTAAAGATCATCGAGTTCCAACCNTATAGAATTTCAGAATAAATTTCATTGTATTTGCAGCATTGTATTTCTTACACATAGAATAGTTTGGGTTGGAAGGGACCTTAAAGATCATCGAGTTCCACCCCCCCTGCCATAGGCAGGGACACCTCCCACTACACCAGATTGCTCAATGCCTCATCCAGCCTGGCCTTAAACATCTCCAGAGAGGGGGCATCCACAACCTCTTTGGGCAGCCTGTTCCAGTGTCTCACCACTCACAGTAAAGAACTTCTTTCTTACATCTAGCCTAAATCTACCCTTTACCAATTTACATCCATTACTCCTAGTCCTTCCAGTCTGTACCCTATTAATAAGTCCTACCCCAGCCTTCCTGTAGGCCCCCTCCAGGTACTGATAAGCTACAGATGCAGAATACTCAAATAATTTTTCTCAGCTTAAGCAGAGAAGACATTTTGCAAAGCACTTGTGCATCATAGCTGTGCTTTAAAATTTTAAACATGATGTGCCTGTTCATTTTTCATAGTTTGCCAAAGAAAAAAATAAATCAGAATTAAAAGACAGTTTGCCATCACTTTCTAGTCAATGTGTTGCACACCTGTGAAAACTTAAAAAGAGGAAACAAAGGATTTCAATTACTGTGTTCTTAGCACAAGGTACATTTAGAAACAGGCTAACAAATAGGGGAGCAATATAATTGTGATTTAGAAAAACAATCATAGATTGAATCTCTTTCACTGCAGTACAGGGCTGTAACACCATTGGATCCATCTGAGCTCTGTGTTGGGTCAACTGACTAAGATTTGCAGAGGGATGATGCAGGATCCAGTTTACTGCTCCTCCTACCACGGATGCACAGGACCTGTACACCTTGGTGCTGCTGATAAATCCTCTCCTAAAACGCACAGAGAGAAAAGCTGCTGCTCCTTATGGCATTTCAGCATCGAGCTAACAGCAACATCACAAGCAAGTCCATAGTAAGGCCTTCTAATTTCCAGTAACTGCTTCACACAGCTAAATTGTGCCATTTAAAACATTTTTGAACAACATATAATCCAGATGGATGTACCTCAAACTCATCTCTCCAAAGAAAACCTTGCATATGCTCCTGATAAATATTAGGAATTCCTCAGAGTGAAGGAGATTAGCAAGAACCATACTTGAGCAGCACATAAGTTTAAATACTGAGTGGTGAGAGATAATACCTGCCTAGGGAGCCATAAGGACACAAGTGTACTTAAGGAGAATGATGGGTTTCAGCAATGTCATAAAGAAGGCAGCAAGTGGAAGCCACCTCCACCAAGTGGAAGGGAAGCAGATGAAAGACAGGGAACTCCTGAGCCACGAGAAAAGCAAAGGGAAATGGATATCAATTCTTTGGAAATATACTCTCTCTGACTTCACCTCTCTTTCTGAGGGCTACTAACTCTGCAGCATGGACTCATCATGCTTTCTGACAGTGTTGTTTTTATCCCTTGCATAGAAGCAACCCCCCAGGACCAAGGCAGCAGGGCCAGACCCCATATCCCATCTCCAACAGTGAGAAAAAGTCAATGGTACCCACAGGGGACCCTTCTCCAATAACCTTGTGTGCTTCTATCTGAACATGAAGTATCTTTAACATGATTTTTTAATTTTCTCTTCTCTGCTAAAGACATCTAAGCTAAACACGTACAGCAGATGGAAGGAATATTGACTGTGAAAAAGCAATGGAGAGAGAGTACAAATTCTCCCAACATCCTACAGCAGGAGTTTCAGAGCTTAGCTCCACACTACTTAGCTTATTTGTTTTGAGCCTGCAACTTCCTACTCATCTTTTTCTATCTCCAGCCACTTGAAACACTTCCCCCCAGACCCCCACTTCTTTTCCCTTTCCCTTATTTATTTGCTGCTACTCTTTTCTTCTTGTTCTTCTCCCCTGCCCTTAATTTTCCTCTCCAGTTCCTGTGTTCTACTGCTCACTTGCTCTTTCATGTCAGGTATAGTTTCACATAAAAATATTCACACAAAATTAAGCAGGAATTGGAAAACCACATTCCCTAAGATTTCTTATAGGTCTAATTCTGTTCAGAGAAGTCTTTGGGCACTCTTCATAATGCAAAGTTGTATGGACTAAATAACTAAGTTGGCTGGTTTTTTTCACTGAAGTAGTTGATTTGCCTCCCCTATCCATTCCCCTGATGAAGAGTTTCAATGTTAAAAAGGGAGACCTAAAAAGAGCACCACTTAAGCATTTTCACATGAAAGTCAAATTTCCTAGAAGACTAGAGGCAGCACAAAGAATCTGATGTTTCTTAGACTTAAACTACGCATACTCAATTATAAAATGTTATTCTACTTCTCCTATCAGTTCATTTAAACATGGCTTTAGAAACAACCTTCCCATTAAGGAGCCAAAACCTCAGTTTTAGGGAGGATCATGCAGTCATCAGACCTGGGCATTAAGGACTCACAACTGTCCTTTCTCAGCCCTGCTATTACCACTGTAGGGCACCTACTGCTTCATCATAGGACACTCAACCTACACAAAAAAGGTCAGCTCCAACTGGCCACCCTCCCTTATCAATGATGCTAATATTGCACAACTAGGCTTTTCTTCAAGGGAAAAGTTCCTGTTTGGGCAATATTTCATCCACCCTTTGTCCACCAAATGATTTATGCTTGTGATTTTACACCTAAACTGGACCCTGATGCTAATTTGACAAGCCAACTAGTGAATCCTTAAAACACTTCCCTGTTACAGTGACTAGACAGAATTGAAACTGCGCATTAGGGTGTCAATCACAGAAACCATCTGTTCTAACAGGGCTCTTTGTGCTTCCCAAATTCAAGTTTTCTGAATGAGATGCTGCTGACTGCTCCATAAAATACTGACAAGAATCAGTATACAAGAAATCACATATTCAGCATCTCTAAGAGATCATAATTGACAGTAGTCAGTTAACAAGTAAAGATGTTTCGAATGATTAACATTAGGGAGGATAAGTTATAGCATCTCTTCATTAATTCTGTATTAAATTAACCTTCCTATCCCTTCTAGTTTGAGAACTGCTTTGCAAAACATTGCATATGAGCCTTAAGTGCAAGTCATTGTTCCCCATGGCTAGTCACAACTGCCATAAAATAAATCTGGGGTCTGGATGAGCTTTGTTGTCTCTCTTCAAGGCAATATCTTAAGGTAATTTTATTTTTGGTCAGGAATGACTCACTCCATCACCATCATCTTCACATTTATCACACTGGTCTCTCAAAATTAAGATTCAGAGCACAAGGAAAACCTTTTTCCTCTATGAGGGCAGTCTAGTCAAGGAGCAGCTTGCCCAAATCCAAGCATCTACAGCCTCTGTGATATGCAAGACTCAAGTGGATCAAAACCCATCATTTATCCATCACAGTTTAAGGCAGAGACATTTTGCTGCACCTCCCTCCAATGAACTACAGCTCTGATCTTTTCTCTGTCCCTTTCAGCAAGGCTGAGAGTGACCTTCCACATAAGGCTTTTCTAGCGAGACAAAAATATCCCTTTCCTGGATTTTCTTCCTTCTAGATACTCTATGGATATTTTTATCAGCAGCAGAGTGTTACATGGGAAAATATATGAACATTTTTGATGGGACTGTTTCAAAAATATTTGGAAATAGATAGAATCACCACCGTCACAATAAAGAACTTCTTCCTTCTTATATCTAGCCTAAATCTACCTCTTCCAATTTGCATGGCACTGCAAATATTACAGCAAATATTATCCAGTATCTTTTTGGATATCTGGGAATGGATGGGGAGACACTGCCTTTCTCAGAGGACACATTTTATAGAGAGAGAAGAGGAAAAAATATTGTGACACCTGTTAATCTAGAAGAAAAGCTAGTTTTCAGTTTATTTTGAAAGTAAGAAGCACCAGCTTGCTTCATGCTGTCTTTTCTATAGCTTCTTATCAGGAAATTTAATACATACACATTCTCTTCTACATTATAGTTTAGTGATAGTAGAATACAAACAACACAGTATTGACCTGTTGGTATGCAAATGGAGAAAGCCATTTTTTCCCCAACACAAGCACCCAAGAAAATACATGAGGGTCAAGATGATTCCAAGAGAAAAAAGAGTATATAAAGTTCAGAGAAATGTCCTCATGAAGTGGGAAGAATCTCTCCATTAAGATCATCCTTTCATATGTTGAGATACAAAACAAGAAAATGGAGGAGTGAACATGACACCACTATTTTCCAAACTCAAAGTTTGAAAAATATGTATTATATTACATCATTCCTTATTATCAGCAGCCTGTGAAGCTCAAGATGCCCTAGGTGTTCTCAGATGAGCTGCTGAACAGGCTGCAGTGATAGAACAGACTTTCACTGGGTGAAATCCTGCTGACAGCAAGGAACTGAATGCTGCTGTTCCTTGTACCCTTAAGATAACACAATTGCTTGGAGGCAGAAACATCTTACACAGTTTCTGAGGCATCAATCAATCTCTGATTGACAATTCTAATTAGCAGCTCTCTTATGTATAATATTAGGGCATTTTTTAGCAACTTTCTCTTGCCTATTAAATCTGTGCAACCACCTTACAGGAAAGAGTAATTCATAGATCATCTGATACAATCATTTGCATATTTGTACTGAAAAGCTTCATTGCTATCACATCATGCTGTGATATAAAAATTTGATATAAAAATTCATATCTATAATACCAAGTGATAACTTCCAAGACCTCAGCATCTCTTCTCTGAAGAGCTGCTGGCATCTGAGACTGGCGCAGGAGAACCACTGTGTCCTATTATTGCTGTTGCCAGAACAGTGTATTTCAGGTGTAAGGCTGTTTACATTTGGAGAGGATTTTTTTTTCCTTTCCAATGAAAGTGATTCATAATGGATACAGTTATTATAAGAAAAATGACATCTGTTTACTAATATGGCTGTTTCAGCCACAGTGACATATCACATTGTGCTTGGTTGAAAACAGGCTAGAAAATGGTGCTCATTTGAGATGTATTATGAAACTTCTAAACAAATTTTTCATAGAATAATGGCTTTTTCTCCCCCCAAACCTGCAACAAACTAGACAATAATTACACAGCTGGGTCATACCAGCTGGGTCATACCAAGATCTCCATTAGAATTTCTAACTAGTTGACCAAGGTCTATCTGAAACACAGGAAATAGGCTTGTCTTTTAGTCATTGGGTTTCTCAGGTGTATTGTACAAGTGTGTTTCAGGGGCTTTTTTTGTCCTCGCTGATATTTCTTTTGGAAAACTAGGCTTTCCATCATACAGAAGGTGATAAATTACTGGGGAAAAAACAGTATCTTTTCTTGTCTTGTGTGTGGATTGTATCAGAGATCTGTTTTTCCCTGGTGTTCTTAGAGGAAAAGGCAGTATATAAAATAAAGTTTTCCTCCCTCCTCCCAAGAAATCCCAGAACAGCAATTTGAGTTTAAATGTTACCTTAAGCATACTTTAAATTAACCACCAAACACTTCCAAAAAATGAATTTAAAGATGAGTGATCAGCAAAAACTTTGTAACACCACCAAAAGAGAAAAAAAATGGTTGTAAAGTACAGATAAGGAGGTCAATGATATATGCACTTGAAATACTAGGTATCAGCAGACAGAATGCAAAGCACAGCAGGGCAGTTACAACTCAGTGTGATTCATCTTTTAAATGATAAGGCTTCTCTAATTTTATGAAGTATTTGTCATATCAAATGCTTCCTACTTCCATAAAAAAACTTCTTTGATTTTCATCCCTTAGGATTTTGATGTACAGCCTGGCACTGCTGTCATATAAGGATTAATGTTGGAATTATTACTAAACCACTCAATATTTAGGACTATCAGTGGTAGGTAGTGGCACCCTGAAAGTTGAATTCCATCACAGTAACTTCATGGTGTTGTATAGAAGGAGGACACCCTCTCTTTTAATTCAGAAAGGAGAGGGCCAAAAGATTTCAAACTTATCTTTCATGTTAGAAGTTTTTTTACCTGTAATTGGAGGAAAGTATTTTTTTCTCCTTAGGAAAAGTGGTCCAGGAGCAATACATATGCATATACCTAATATACATAAACACACACATGTAAAAAATATCACTGAAGGAGAAAAATTGTATTGTAATGAAAGTAAAGATGAAAATTCAAATGGAAACTTCAGTGCCACCAGTCTCTCCAACTCATATTGGCTATGCAGGAGTTATCTCACCTCAGATACCCTTTGGCTTTCCACTTTCCTCCCAGGTCACCCTCCTCCTGTGCCTTAGGGCACATCCTGCTTTCTGGCTCAGGGATTTTGACTCCATCACATCAGTCTTTGTGCTGCCAGGTGCTCAGCATACCCTCTGCTAATGAGGCATTTCTTCTGCTCTGCTGGAGAAAACTTTGTCTTTTGCTGTTTTGGCAGGTTTCATTCCCCCCCAGCACTTCCTTTACACTCTCATCCTCTCCCTCTCTTGCCAAAAAGCACCTTCCTTGAATTATTCTGCCTCCACTCACTTCCAAGATGCTGTGGCATCAGTAGAGGGCAATTCTCGTGCAAGCCATTAAGTCCCAAACATCAGAGAGGACCTCCTCTCTGCCACACACTCAGGGATTTTGTGTTTTTTTCACTAAATGAAACAATTTGTGCCAAGTGCTTTCCATCCAGCCCATTAACAAATGAAAGAATTTGTTCAAATTTAAGCAGGACCCTCTCTCCTACACATTTAAGAATAAACAAACTACCCAGCTTTGCTTGGTGTGTTAAATAGAAACAATCTGAAGTGACAAAGAATGCTAATACCAAGTACCATTTGAGAATGGAATCAGCATCACCCATCCTGAAATCATTGCTAAATTTGGTGTCACTAACAGTGCCACAGACAAGGATAAATCTTCCCCCTCATCCACATTCAAGTGCAGTTTGGGTCTCAGCTGCACATTCTGCACTTCGGCTATTCTCTGCTGATTTTTAGTAGAGAAATACATAAAATATGCAACACAGACCTGTGGTGCAAACCAAAGGATGTAAGTTTATACCTGCTTTGATGAAGGAAAAACACATTTCTCTCATCCATTCCCCTTGGAATGCACAGACAGGAAAAGGGAGCTCCATAGCATGCCTTTGGGAAGGAGAGGGCTGTTAGCCCAAATGACTCAATCTAGTAATAAGGTGAAACCACAGAAAAACCCAGAAATTTGTTTACAATTTTAAGGTGTTAAACTCATGGAGTTGAAGCTTATATTTTAACTGTATAGTTTATCCCAGACCTCACTTAAGAAACCAATTCAATAGAAATTTATTTGAAAGCCTTGTGTATTTTAAACAACATTCATTGTTTCTTACTCAGTATCCCAAGATCTTTACCCAAAATGAAACTTAAATAATGTAGCATATAAACAACCATCATGCTATCTTATACCTTCTTCTGTCTTTATTTGTATGTGCATATGCATATACTGTAAATCAACTTCTGCAGAATATTTTTCTTTTTTCTACTTCTTTCCTATTTTGAGTAGCTACATATGTTTACATGTAATGAGAAGTTAAATTATAAAATATTATTTTCACATTTAACAGTACTTTCATTTCATAATCCTTCATACTCCTCATAAAATTTAAAGCTTCTGAATTTTAATTTAAATATTTACATTGAATTTTAAAGCTAGCCTTATTTAAAATAGACTTTCAATATAGTAACTGTAATTTAAAATTAATTTTAAAGCCTCTAGACAAAGCACCTTCTGATACGCACATCTCCTGTACCAGGCTCAAAAACTTGCTTACTTTTGACAAGGAAATGGTTTCAAAATGCTATTTTTCTTGGTATAGGTGATAAATAGGTTCAAATTAAATTAAAGATAAAGATAATTTGGCCCATGTTGTCTAGAAACCTAGAAATAAAGACTGTACATTGAATATGTATCTACCAGTTCTTCCAAAACCATCCCCTCTCAACAGATCATGTTATCTCCTATTCTGTATCACTTTAAAAGTAATACCCAGAAGATAAATGGTAGAGAGGTCAGACAGTAGCCCTGTCTGCTGCTTCCCTAGTTAGAAATGCAAACAAGAATTGACCTGTACCTCCTCTCATCTCCAACCAGTTATCAGAGTGCATCTCCTCTCAAAGCCAGGCCAAGGCAACTCAAATCAATGACCACGGATAAAAGCTTTTCCGATAAACTCTCAATTCATTAAATCAAATGGAGGCTTTAAATTGATGACAATTATAATAAATTATTTCTTAATCCTGCTGTATCAATCTATCATACATGGTACTACAACGCAATGAGCAGTAACACTAAAAGCTTTATGAAAGTCATCTCTCTGTTCAGAGCTCAGCAGGGACAGGAGAGAAGATACAGTGGAGGACACAGAAGTGATGGGTCATGGTGGCTGAACAAGTATGAAGGAGAACTTAACATTGGTATTGAGGTGTGAAAAATGACATTCACAAACCAGTATCAGCATTTGCAGTGTCTTGAATGCCTTTAGCTCGTACCAATGGCTTCTCCCATGCTCTTCTCCTCTCCCTGGTTATGTTTGAACCCTGTGCTCATAAAAGAGCAACCCAATGGCAATAGCTAAGCATGCAGCAGGTAGACAGGACATGGTCTTAGCTCTGCCTTACACTCAGGGTTAGCATCACTCTACTCCAAATCTAAACCCATCTAAAACCAGCAAATCCATTCTCTCCAAGACAACTATGAAGCAGCTAGGTGAAGAACATCATATTAATGTAGCAGCTGCTTTCAAAGCTGCTATTATTAAAAAGAGGAAGCAGTAACTCTAAGAAACTTTAATTTGTCTTATTGAAGTCATTCAGATATGGTCTTCACTCATCAATGCTGAAAACCTGGACATTTTATTGCTATTACACATCTCTCTCTGATGTATCACTGACCAATACTTCAGGATTCTTGAGCTTAATGTTGGCTGATAAAACACAGTGTTGGTTTTGATCCCTTAAACTGGATCCTCACTATCTGAGACTGTTTCTCTTCTTCACAAATAGAAAGGAAAAAGTGCTTTTGCCTCCAAGGAAGGGCCTGAAGTGGGATGATGGGCTACATGTATGAGCCTGTCCAAATATCTCAGGCTGTGGACCTTTCCATTTGCTGCTTTTGATTGTAAATGATACTGTGTGCTCATAAGGACAATGAACTCTGAAGACCCTTACATCCTGCTGACTCTCAGTTACTCATGGGAACTTCTCAATGATTTGTATGTAGCTAAGCACATGGTTTTGCATTAAGGCAATGACATCATTTCAAAGTCCCTCTCCTTTCATGCTGAATGTTACACAATTAAAAAGATGAAACGAGTTTTCCTAGAATGCAGTTGCTGCATCAGAATCAGAAGATTTTTATAGTCTATGCTTCACAGGTCAACAACGCTCTCTAACTACCCATCCTGTCTGCTCTGAACCAAAACATCTGAGAGATCTAAAAACAAAAATGAACCAAGAAGTGTCTGACTTTGAGTTGCATTTCACTGCAGATATTTTCTATGCACCACAGCACACTCACAAAAGGCAAATCTGATGGGAATACTGCATGAAAGGGCACTGCCATGAGTTTGAGTCCAGTACTGAAGAATCAAAACTTCAGAGAGAAATCCAAAAGTTTTGAAGTGCTTCTTGTAATAGTATTTTATACTTATCTAGGCATACAAGAAGCTGAAAACATTTTATATTTGTTATAGAAATGAATCTTGCAACACCTGTGAGATAGACATGTAGTACACTCATTTTACAGATGAGGAAACAAGCACAGAGCAAAGTACACAACTATCAAATTGACATTTACTTTCAATATCTAAAATGGACTCTCAAGCATCTAAATGATGGCTTAAGTACTCGATTTCGGATGCATGCATCTTGGTCCAATTCAAAAACAGCAACTGCCAGATATAAAATAATAAAAATAATCTAGTCAACATCTTTGATTAATTAAATAACTTAGATAGACTCCATCTTCCCTAGTAAATTTTCCAACAGCAACCCTAGGGGAAAATCGGAGGTCAAAATAATATCAGTTAGTTTTGCAACTGGACCAAGTTTTACTATAATGATTTTTAACTTATGAGAGTGTGTTTGGGATGCTTGTTTGTACCTTAGTAAATAAAAAGTTCATTTCCTAAATAGAAGCACAGTAGGACAGTTAGTGCTACCACTGCCAAAAGTTGGTCCATCTCTGTAGGACAAAAAAAGTATGTCATAGCTAGACACAGTTGTAATTTTCTGTAGCAGGACACTCTTCAAGGAGTTTTTCCTGTGTGAGGCAGCTTTATTTTCCCTGTAAACTATATATTCAGGGAATGAGTTTTATATTGGTTCTTGGTGCCCTCAGGGTTTGTTCATGTCACCCTCACCCTCCTGCCACTTTCCAAACCTCTTTTCTTCCCACCCTCCACAAGCCCTGTAGATGTCCCAAAGCCTTCAGACAAGACTGAAATCACTTCCCATCTCCAACACTCACTCTTCTGGGCACAAGTAGGATTTGCTACTGCTTGTGCTGTTTCTATCCTCAGCAATAAATTTTAATCAGGTACTTTGTACCCAGTTGTACTCTTGTCTGAAACCACCCAAACTGCTGCTGTTGCTAAGGAAACCACTTCCTCTGTTGTCCTCATGCTCGGCCCTGCTGCATCCTTCCCACCATCTCCCATTCCTTCCTGACTCCTCCTCGTGTCCAAGAGGTGACACTGGCACCAGCACCAAGAGCACTGAGCCATTTGCCTCCCCTTCCACTCTCTTTCTGGGAACACAAACTCACCAGAAACTCACAAGAAGTCACCACTACCAGAATTTGTGGTATTTAAAGTATTACTTTAAATGGGTCTTTGCACAGACCCATTATCTTTTTTTAGTCACTGGGCAGCAAGAGACAAGCTGAATCCAATGGGCTGCAAGAGAAGAGGAGCTCTAACCCACCATGAAAAAAAAGACACCTCAGCTCTCACTTCTTTTTGCAAGAGGTCAAAGAAACACATGGAAGAGAGTAGAGAGAGGATGGATATGTGAGTGCTTGAGTATTACTATTGAATATTATAAAGTTCTGGGCCCCTTTGCTCTCCTGCAGAGCATTCCCTCAGTGCTAGACTAACTGCAGGAAGAGTTGTTTACCTTTTTCAGAGAAACCAAATCCCCTGGGCCATCTGACTGCTGAATTGATTTCTGACCCTTTGCTTCCTTCCAGTCTCCTAATGTTTAAATTATGCAGCTGACAAGGAGACCACAAAAGCTGCTCACATTTTGGGTTGGGTTCTCAAAGCTTGTGAGCAGTGCTTGCAGAGCACAGCTCCATCATTGAGAGTGCATTGAAAAAACCAAAATATGTGTGGAGAAATCAACTCTCTCCATTTCCCTCATGAATGTTTAGACACAGAAGGCAAAAATTTCAGCCAAGATGTTAACTGGAAAAAGGCACAGGGAGAAGCACAGCAAGGAAAGGAAAGTCAACAAAATCAGAGTTCTTTCTTCCATAGGATTTGATAAAATACAACTTGATGTTTCATTCAAATGTTATTTTGTAGATTTTTTAGGGAAAAGGGGAATACATGGAACACAAAATTCTCTAATGGAAACATCCTTTTAACTATCCATTGTACTTGTCAGTAACTGTAAATCTAACATATTTCAGCTTTTGCTACACACAGTCCTCTTCCCCTCTCCTTGCTTTGGAACACTTTCACCTTTGCATAGTTAGATGTAGAAGAAACAATAGGAAAAACTCAGGATTAAAGACCAAGTAACCTCTAATATTATAGAGGCTTTTCTGTGCTTTTGCTTTTCCAAAACTAAGCCTCATTGCCATTAGTAGAATGTAAGGATCCTGCTGGGTCTGTTGCAGTTGTCCTATTGACTTTCTCTGGATTAATAAGTTCCTGTCAAGAGCACCACTAAATATCCACTTTAGCAAAGCACTTTCAGCCATAAAGAGCACATTTTCTCTTCCTTCTTACAAGCCAGAGCCAGCTCTGCAAAGCAAAATGAGAATGCAGTCTTTAGAGACAGATGCAATTATAAGTAAATACTTCATAGGCATTAATTAGCAGCATTGTTTCACCTGTATTTTGTATAGGGACTCAAACATCCCTCAACAGAATTTGCTGGTGCTCCTCTACTTGCTGCTACCACTTTACAAGTACTAATGACACCAAACACTTGTACCACACCAGGCTTCAGATGTTTAAATAATATGAACTCAAATTCTTTAGCTGTAGATTTTTCTAGTCAAGACCAGCTAAGAACCAAATGCAAGGCTGTTTTCTGGTGTCTCTTTTGGTTCAGAAGCTAAAGCAGGGATAAGACCAATGGCACAAAACAGCCACACAACTCCATAATGTACACCTAGGACTTGAGTTGTTATCCAAAACTATTGACAGCAATGAAGAAATGGCTCATCTGCATTCAGTATTCATGACATAAAATGAAGGTTAAATAAAAAACCCTTCAGAAACAGGACAGCAGAAAATAAAGGTCACTTTATTGGTGTTCAGACTTGCAGAACAGTAGAGCAAATGCTCACTGAGGGACAGAAGCCATGGGTATGCATTTGCCAGCAAGGAGGACAGCCAACTTCTTTGGGCTGTTTATGTCCAAAGGCTGTGCAATTTTTAATCAAAGGCTGCTGCTGTCACGGACATTGACAATTTGTTACTGATACTGTACATTAAGGAGCCTTAAAGAATCTGTTAATAGTTTTTCATATAATCAGCTTAAGAATTCTTGACTAACTCAGAGTTCAGCCCTTCTCTTTAAGTTTAAAACATGAAGGATGTCTGCTCTCTGGCTTCACTGGGGTGAGTTAGGTCACCTCTACAGAACACAGAGCAAATCCCAGGGATGCTCATGAATACACTACTAAATACTTAAAGGTTTTGTTGTGATTAATATTATCAAGAAACCTACCTATTTTAGAATGTTCAGGGGAAGGTGGAAGAAAAACATCAATGCATTCATTTATAAACTAATGTTCTAGAAAGTCTATAGCTGCTATAGGACATGCTGTATGCTAAAGCAGGCTAGAAGAAATACAGCCACCTATGCCTGTGGCTCACCATCATGACATGTCTTCTGACATACCAGTATTTACAGGCGTCCTCAACATCAAGTGTCAGAACCAGTCTTTTCATCCCCAAACACTTTCAGCTTCGCTTAAGCTGGGGTTGGTGAAAGCTGGGTCACTTCACTGGGCAGAGGGGAACATCCTTGTAACTGTCTTAAGATTTTCATCTGAGATGCAAAGTTCACTGTTTGAACATATGAATATGAAGTCGGGAGTCAGAAGCTGTCAGAAGGTCACACAGCTGCACATTGGAACAAACAAGAGGAAAGACATCTTAATATCAGAGCCTTGATATTCCCCAGCACAACCAGATCTGGTTGTGGTCTGCAAGAAATCAATTCACAGAGAAACCACAAATATCAGCTAATGCCTCGATTCATAAACTTTTATCTATGCTGGCATGAAAGTTCTATTAAAGTAAATAATGTTACAGTCTCCTATAGTCAGGTTGCATGACCAGAGCAGGTGTGAAGTCAAGCAGCCTGGTTTGAGCTAGTGGGATTCTTTAGTGCCTTAATTTTAGGCAAGACTATATAGATTACTGCTACGGGGAAGATCCCAGAAATCTTTTAAACTAACAATTTTATTTTGCACTAAGTTATTATTATTCAGATACTTTGGAAAGAAGAGTTCCTGGTGCCACTTAATTGACAAATGCTTCTACTAATTATTGTGAATAGGAAGTCATTATAGGATTAAGCAGAGGGAAGACTTTTGTCTGAAGGACTACAGTTCACTCTGTTAGATCTTGTTTTTGACAAGAGAGAAGAAAGGTTAAGGTAGAGTACAGCATAAATTCTTCTCAGCTAAGGACCTAAAACCTCCAGGTCAAGTCTCTTATGAGTTTATTACTGACCTCCTGACTTCAACTGAATCCTACTTTGATTTCGGGGAACAGTTTTGAAAGAAAATGGAGGGGTGGTTTTTCTTTTTTGAAAAGTATTGTTAGTTTTATCAATGAAAAGCTGAGAAAAAAGGAAAATCATAACCAAGATACCAGAGTGTATGATGAAGAGGATGAATAAGAGGACTTGAAGTCTCTGCTTCAAGTTCAGAACTCACCAACATGTAAAATTCCTGTTTAGGTGAAAAGCATTAACAAATACTTCATGTACATGAAGGTTTTTTTTTTGTCTTCTTAATATGCAGAAAAGTTGAGCCATCTACATTCTGAAGTTATCATTTACATGTTTTCAGATACACACACACTTGGGCAGTTGCTGGAGCAGCCATGGGCTTGGACAGCCTGGTCTGGATGTCTCCTCAAAGCATGGATGGAACTGGCTGAACAACCCCCCCCAGTACTCTGTAGGCAGACTTTGGAGCTGATTAGTCAGCCACACGCTTAACTCAACATAAGGACATTGAGCTTTTGGAGCAGGTCCAGAGGAGGNTCAAAGCATGGATGGAACTGGCTGAACAACCCCCCCCCAGTACTCTGTAGGCAGACTTTGGAGCTGATTAGTCAGCCACATACTTAAGACTATTAATATATAGCTGTATTGCCATGGCAGCAAGTTAAAGTTAGAAGTAACTAGATTTGAATAATTTAAATATGCTAAAAATACCAACCTCTAGGCTTAAGTGGTTCTATTTGTCACTACAACTTGTCACCCATAATGACAATTGCTACCTATGTTATCAAGTCTCCTCAGAAAACTCAGTCACTATGTGTATAGTTTGCCTTTCTACCTATTTCCACTCCATAATCTGCCATCTAGTTCCACTTGCAGACACTGACCCAAGTAGTTTTGTTTCTGTCATAAATCAATAGCCAGATGTTAGCAAAAGGTTGAATAGATTTAGTTTCATTCAGTATAGCTCAGAAACACCTGCCTCCAGACAAACCTGAGTACTATCCCCTAAATTTGTTCTCCTACATCCTTACAGATGCCCAAAAGAGGAAAAGAGAAAATAAGATTTCAAATGACTTTGCATCATAAATGAAAAACCTGCAAAAGATGTTGAGAACACCAAAACCTTCTGTCCTATCAAGAAAATTTTGACTATGCTTTAAAAAAAAAAAAA
>VZTY01003681.1:576070-656372 GCA_013400935.1 Turnix velox
ACCCAAAACACCACCACCAAAACCACAAAATAACACTGGGTTTCAAGAAGGTGGTAGAAAAAGGTAATTTCTTTAAATCAGTTTGGCAAAGAACAAAGGCAATGCAAGTTAATATTTCTCCTGTTCCTAAGAACTCCTGACTGAGAGCTCCAGAGCCTCCAAACTAATCCAGTGCCAATCCCAATCAATATCAACCACTCACCTAAGTAAAACCATTCAGGTTCATTAATGTTTCCAGGTCTGCCTATTTGACAAGCATTGGGAAAGAAGCATGGCTCATAGTTAGAAAAAAAAAATTAAAAAACAACTTGTATTCATATCTATTTAGCAAAATTGCAAGATTCAGGGTGATCTTGGCTTGTCATGCTAATTTATTAATTAAAAAAACTAACAGAGAACATTAAATATCTCCCCATTTCATCTTCCACTACGTAAATTGCAGACACAAGCCTACACCAGTAGCAGCCTACTGAAAAATGTGGCTGCTTGCCATGCAGGTGCAAGGAAGAGATCATTTGAACATCAAGTGATTACAACTACAAATTTACCCATCAGTAACCCAGTTGGGAAGCTGGTTTAATGGACACTGAATTGAAGATTGTTAAAAGAGAAGTAAAGAGAAGGGAATATATAGCATAATACAGAAGAACACATGGCTAGCTCTATAATTTGTTATACTTTGGAAGCAGACAGTCTTTTTCACATTTTAAAGGATGAAAAAACTGTTTTTTCTCTTCCTTATTTCTGTGCCAAATCAGTAATAATTTTCAGTTTTTAAGAGGATCCCCCTGCCCACCCATCTGGTCCAGCTCTACTCTAACAGTCAGACCATAAAGTTGTGGATAAACAAACACATTTATTTATTTCAATTGTAAGAACAAGTTCAACTCTTGCTGAGTGATTTTCTCCCTGTACATCAGTAGAATTGACTGTGTGCTACCTGGACATTGGCTCTCAGTCCATGCACCCAAAAGTCACCATGCACAAGAACAGAAGACTCTGTGCTCAAAGACATGGGGAAATCACTTTCATCTGCTGCAACTTTCCCATGATAATCCCTAAAGTGGTAATATAATCATAGAGTGGTTTGGGTTGGAAGGGACTTTCAAGTTCAAACCCCCCTGACATAGGCAGGGACACCTCCAACTAGACCAGGTTGCTCAAAAATGGAACATTTTTCAACCAAAACTGGCTGAATGAGGACGTTTGAAGGATGAAGAGTGAGGAGTAATTGCACAGAGAAAGTCTCAATCCCACTTCTGGCTCCATGGTCACACCTCAGATGACAAACAACAGCCACACAGCCTGTGACACGATCTCAAAGAGGGTTTCTCCTCCTCCTCCCTACACCAGCACAAGCCAGGAAGCAAGTGTTTTGATAACTTTTTTTTTCCTGGAGAAAGAGAATAGGTCCCCCTATTCCATACAAAACGGCTTTGAAAGAACAGAGGAACCTTCAGCCAAGGGTCAGTTTGGATGCAGATGTGTCCAACATCTCTCTCAGACCCCCAGGGGCAGAACAATCCTATTTCCACAGAAAAGACTGACTGGCCCATAATGAAATGACTGACTTACTTCTGCCTGACTATTTGTGGTGCAGTGGAGGGGGGAGACAACTGAACTGTGTTCCTGGCAGACTAGAGACCCTCCTCAGGCGTGACAAAAACAGGGCAGCTCATTTCCAGAGGGGGAACAAAACACAGTAAATTTTCCCCAATTTACATGTGTACTATGGGAATAGGAGGTTAACTGGCAAATAGGGCTGCAGCAAGGAGCTTCTGGGAGGGATTTTGGAGAGGAAGAGGCAGCTAAGCTTGCAGAGCTAGCTGATGCTGACAGCTGTGTGAAATGCAGATGCAGAGAGGCAGAGATATTTAAAATTTGAGCTGCTGTTATGACTGTGGATTTCCAGCACTGCTTCATTTGCTGCCCCCACTAGATTGCCACTCTAAATTTCTGTTAGATTGCTCTGCGCAGGAAGATCCTTCTGCTGGGATCATTAGGCATCTCTCAATTTAGTTTTCCAGTAAAAATCTGAAAAAAGTTACAATTTAGTGGCACAGCTGCAGTTATTGAAATAGCTCTGGCTCTGCTCACAGAATGCTTTGAAGAGGAGGGGGAAAGAAGCTGGTTGGGTTTAGGCATAGGGAGGACAAGGAGGCTTCACAACAGCAGGAGAGTGCACGAGAAAGGAAGACAGATACACATCAGCAGAAGCTTCATTTTATTGAGTACCTATTCCATACTTTAATGACTTTAGAAGCCTTCAGACCAGGACCAAGACTGACAGTTCACTTTCCTGTGTCATCCTGCTCTTTGACCATTCACAGTCCTCCTCACATGTGTTGGGTATTACCCGCTCAACTAACAGCTTGAGTATCTTATAATAAAAAAAGAAAATTCAAGACCTCTACAAAAACAAACATAAAAAATACTCTAAAAGTACAAGACAGATTATGTTAAAGAACACAATATCGAGTCATTCTGTTCCAGGGAACATGGAAGAAATAAAAGAGACTTAAAACCCCTTTAACAATCCAGATAATCAAAAGCAAATTGTAGTTAAAGTGGAGTTGTGCTAGAAGTGGAAATATAATTAAGGACAAGTGTGAAAGAACAGCAGAAGTACATAGGAATAGAATTGAAAAGGCACAAAGTAAGTTATAACCAGCTATTAGGTTAAATGAAAACAAGAAGTATGTTCTAGAAATGCATCAACCATAACAGAAGATATAGAACCATCAACTTCCACTGTTTTGCTCAAAGCAAATGGCAGCAAATGCAGAAAAGCTCAAATATCCAAAGCCTGTCTTCAGTTTTCAGTAAGGTTAATTACAGTCAGATACTTGAACAATTAATTTTAACTAGGAGATATAAAAGCCCAGGACAGGAATATGAAAAGGACAGGTTGAAGAATATTTAAGTTAGACACAATCAAGTTTTACAGACAAATGAAACGCACTTTTAAGTACTCAAGGAATTAACATAAGCCATCTAAGAGCCATTAGCAATTATCTTTGAGAACTCAGAGGACAGGGAAATCCTGAGGGACTAAGGAAGGGCAAAGAAAGCATCAACTCTGATAAAAGAAGATGGAAGGAAGGTCCAAAGATTTAAAGATCAGTCAACCTTGCTTTTATATTTGCAAGTGTACTAGAACAGGGCTTAAAGTGTGACAAAAATGTGAAGAGTGACTGTATTAATACCTTGAGAACAAATTAATTCAGTCACCAAAAAGAAGTATTCTTGGCAATGGTGAGCACAGGAAAAGCTGCAGACATACACCAGCCAGGCTTTAGATAGCTAGACTAGATCTCTCTCATGACTTTGACAAGTAAACTCAGGAAATGCAGTATAACTGAACTTATCATGAAGCATATATATTTAAACCAACTATCTACGCAATAAAAGTGCTTCCAGGGTCCTTCCACAGGAGGTCTTTTCTGGACATAAGTTGAAAACACTAAATAACACAAGCTGGTGGAACTGATTGCACTCCCCATAACTGAGACAATGAGGTCTTTAGCACAAGATGTTTGTTTTCACAACTACAGCTGTTTGTGTGGTCCCAAAGCAATGTTAAAGAGAGGCATTTTGCTGGAGGACTAGGAACAGTTATTTTAACTTGGAGGCATTTCTGTACAGGTTGTCTTGCATGAAACACTGTGTGTAGTTACCCAGCTCTGAAAGTCTGGAGTTACCTCTTTCTGAAGGAAATACTGTACCAGAGCCAAGCACTCAAGTGACAGTGCTAAAGACATACCAGGAGATAAGGATTTATCAGCTGAGATAAGGGGCTTTAGTTTCCTCATTAGTTACAGTCACTGGGGTTGAGCAAACACATAGCCTTCTTCACACTGGAGGGCACAAAGCTGGCTACAAATGCTGGGAATGTCTCCATTCATCATCAACTCCAATTCACTCCCAATTACCTAAGCACTTGGTGTGTTTATGCCCCATTCATGAAAAAAAAAAATCAATATTAATAGTCATAAAGCAACAACCATTCAGCCATAGTTACATATAAATCTCACTTTAGGCTCTAGAAAAGCAGACTTATGATGCCACCATAACCAAACAATGGTGCAAAAACTCCCTTCAAGTAACATCTCTGCTTGAGAATCAGATAACAAGACCTGCTTCTCAACTGGGCTACCTTGTCCTTATGGCTATCTCAGAGGTGAGATGTTCTGGCTCAGTGATATTGCCCTTGATACTCAAAGGACATGTTGCTCAAGACTGGAGAAAGCAGGAAAATTCTTAAATTTCTTTCTCCACCTCCTGTAGAAGTAGATAGGAACATGATCTGCCTCATGCAATCAAGGTGCTTCTTCAAAATCTTCCATTCAAAAGTCACAACAAAATCAGAAGACCAATTAGGTTTGGTAACAGAAAAACAGTACAGCAGACAATCTCTACAACTGTCGTTCCTTGCAAAAAACACCTCAGAGATTGACCTTCTTGCAAAAAGTAATAAAGAACACCAATGAACCCTGAATGGCTCTGTGTCAGATATTATCTACAGAAAGTTTTCCCTCTAGTATTAAAAATAGACTGTTCACCTCTTCCCCCTTCCAATGGGTTGACAGATACTGTTATGCATAATATGGTTTGACCTAAAAGAATATTAATTCATGCCTTGACAGCAGAACTAAAGATAAAACTGAGCATGATACAGTAAATTTAAATAGTTGATATGACAGTTGCATATTAATCAAAACAAAAAGTTGCTGAGGTCTCACATATTAAGCTAAATTAGATACACATAAAGGGATGTGAAGAGGAGGGTGAAAGGAATTCCTCACAGGAGGACCACAGGAGAAGAAAGGGTATGATTAAGGCAGTTTCTTTTCCATCTCCAGACATTTAAAGCAGGCAACGGGTGTCCAAGCACATGGTATTGGGAAAGAAAAGACTAAGGGGAGTTATCAGGCTTGTGCTTCTTCTCTTCTCAAGGTATTTTCTGCTAGTTCTTTTCTTGATGTGACTTTAAGGCTGGTCTTCCATGAATGAATGTTGTTGTTTTAAAAAGATTGGTGAGTTTAAAGGTTAAACTATAACAAGCTCTATTTTCTGAAAACTCCTTGGACCTCTGACTCCACAGCTAAACAATTAAGTTCAATCCCTAGAAGACTCCACTTTCATGTCATCAGCATTACTCTCCACACCAATGATCTGGTCACCACAGTATCTTTTGACTTCAATGAGATCAGACTCGTAATGTAAAATATGAGCAGAACTCTCCCCCACTTCACAAACATCACAGCTCTTTAATACAGAGCAGCAGGATGGGTCACCATCCTTTTTTGTACAAGTAATAGAGTTTCAAAGCCCTGTCTCCCAGGCATTGCATACAGAGACATACACGCACTGAGGCTTAAAACTACAATGTAGCATTTAAGGTACGTCTTGCCTTCAAAGTCCATTCATAACTCCCCACCAACACTTATGGGAGCTGAGCAAAAAAACTCTTCAAGATTCATATATTTTCCTCCTTGAATTAAACAAAGACAAGAAGTACAAATCAAGAATAGAGACACCTAAAAAAGCCTTGAAAACCTGTATTTCATCTGCATCTCCCTCCAGTAGCACTGCAGTTGTGTAGCACTATACTCTTTATGGTAAAATTTGGGAGGAGTTAATAATATTTACAGCCTATTCCTAAAACAGCCTTTTCTGCATTTCCCTCCCCATCTGTATCTGTTTATTTGGCTGAAAGTCTGCAGTACTCAAGCACTTTTCTGTAGAAAAAGTCATTTATTCAAGGGCCAGCACTCTTCAGCATGTTTCCAAGCTACTTTTGTACTTGTCACTTCCAGTGGTTTTTTTGTTTGTTTTTTTATTTTCTTGCTTTCCATTCTAAACAATAGTCATAGTGAAACATACTCTGGAAAACAGGAAAATAGAAATCAGCAAATAGCTATTATTCCCCCCATCCATCTACCCAGGAGGTGAACAGGAGCTCTCCCACTGGTAGTTTTTCACAAGCTCAAAGCTGTTCTTAAAAGCACTTTATGGTGGCCTTTCACACCTTCAAAACCACAGATCTCTCATCAAGGCCAGGTTTTGATCTTCCTCAAACAGAGCTTTAAAGTCCAGCGACATCAAATGCCTGCTGAAGCACTAGTGTGAGACTGGAGATTTATTCCTCACAGGTGATATGAGGAAAAACATTGAACTCACTTTATAGAGGAGTATGTGATTCATATGAAGTATGATTTATAGAGGAATACATGATTCATATATGTAAGAAATTCATCAAAACCAGCTCCCTCATTTGTTTTTAAGAGTGATCCTACCACTGATGCCTCCTGCATAATTTCACTGTTAACTGGAACAAGTACAGAATTAAGCAAGCTCACAATTAATTGCTGTTTTTCCTACTTAAGGAAAAATTTCCTGAAATAGAGTACTAGTGAATTCCTAATTCTTTTCCACTTGTGTTACCCACTGCCTGATCTTTATGCTTTCATTTGTCTCTGTACCTTGTATCTTTACTCATAAAAAGAGACTAATAATATCCATCTAGAGTATTGTCAGCTCAGTTTACCTTACAATCATCTCTACATGCTCAACTGTGTAAGAATTCTCAAAAATATAAAGACAACCTGGATGATGGCATTTCCCACTCCATGACTGGGAACCTTCCCTTCCTTAGGGGGAAGTAGTCTCTAGAGTGAGCTAGTAACTACCCAGTAAGAAATCCCTCAACAGTATCTTCATTTCCAGTAGTGCACTCTCTTGCACATAAAATTAGTCCATTGCACAAAGCACATTCACTTGCAGGCAGATCATTTAAAAGCACCCCAGGCAGTGATGTGTCCTTCTGTGACAAAGACTTTTGTGAGTCAGGTGATCCCAGGGAGCTCTCAGCTGTACAGCTAATATCAGGATGGCTGGTGCCCATCTCTGCCCTTGTGAAATGTTGATTCTTCAGGTTCATCTGAGGTCCTCAAACAGGGGCTGCTCAGAAACCCTTTTGTGTGTCGTCCAGTTTATATAAATCAACCCCTCAGCACGTGATCAAATGTCACTGAGGAGTGTCCAGCCTACCACTTGTCTCCTTAAAAACTGATTTTCACATCTTGGCAAATTAAGACCCAGCATTCCAGGATTTCTTCAGCATTTACATCACAGATGAATTGGACACACTAGCACAAGACTCACCACACATCAGGGAAAGAAATACAACTACATCACTTTGCTACAAATACATTCCAAGTGGACACTTGTCAGCAACTCTGACCTGCCTGAACTTCCACAGCCTGGTACAGTCTGATGGGTCTGCCTTGCTCTTGCCATCAATAGATGCAAGAGCTACAATGTTGCTTTATGATAGCTTCAGATCTCATCCCAAATTAACCCACTGTACTCAACAGAAAAAGGAAGCAGTGCTATCACTGCTAACTAGGCACTGCAAAGTGTTTTTTTCATACTGGAAAAATCTTTTTAAAAACCCCCACAAACTGCCTGCCTGGGGTTTCACGTTTCCTCATCATAATTCAACAGAATATCAACACCTCACAAAGAAACAAACCTTAGTGAAGAAAAGCGTTTGAAGCCCTGTATTGAGTTCACTCTCCCTTCTCCAAAAAGATTTTTCTCTCACTGCCTCAAGAGGAGCAGGAGTCCTATAGCTGGAACAGCATCAGGGCACACAAATCCCACATAGTATTTGCTGACTCACAGCATCACAACAAATGGCTTTAGGGAAGAGTGGGAAAGGATGAAGGGTGATGGAGCTTCAGGGAATCACTCACAGTTATCAAGGGAGAAATGAAGAGTTTCACAAATATCCTAGTAACAGACTCCAAACTAGCCTGTTCTTAATTCTGCTTGGGTTGATCAACCAGACAAGTCTGCACATAACATCAGGAGAGAATAGGACTAAGCTTTCCAGAAAGCTCTCTTCTGTAATGTAGGAGTTCAACTTTCTGATCATTTCCCGCAGGTCAAGGTTGAACTTTGTTCTAAAACTATTAACCCATGGCAAAGGGCTAAGCAGGTGATATTTCTAATAGAAAACTCATTACATAGCCAAGTCGGGTGAAGTAAGGATGTGAAACAACTCTTAAGCAAGGAAAAACATTTAGTCATTGAAGTTCTAACAAAGTTCTGACTTGAAATAAAGCAAATGGTTTTTAAAAAAAAATAATTTCAGCTTCATTGAAATGCTAGTTGTACTAAAGTCTGAGGGGTTCAGGAACTTCAGAGATTTGAAAGCAGGAAAAGCCAGAAACGAAAAGCTTTCTACAACATTTAAACCAAAGCACTGAAAATACAGCTTTCCTACTGTTTGTCAAAGATGCTTCATAACAATAATGGAATGACTATACTCAAACCTGAAGGATGTCAACTCCACACTTCAAAGATTCCATAAAGAAAGCTCCACACTAATTTTTAAAGTCACTTTAGTGTGTCTTACTGTATTTGTAACTTATTTTTTAGGATGGAGCTCCACTCACCAGAGGCATTCAAGGCCAACGCTGAGATGAGTGTGCCTGCAGTCACATGGGCACACTTCTGCTCTGACCTGTTATCTTAGACAATTCCACTTCTCCAGGCTGACTCAGACACCTCTTCTCTCTTGTTACACNCCCAAATAAAGCAAATGGTTTTTAAAAAAAATAATTTCAGCTTCATTGAAATGCTAGTTTTACTAAAGTCTGAGGGGTTCAGGAACTTCAGAGATCTGAAAGCAGGAAAAGCCAGAAACCAAAGGCTTTCTACAACATTTAAACCAAAGCACTGAAAATACAGCTTTCCTACTGTTTGTCAAAGATGCTTCATAACAATAATGGAATGACTATACTCAAACCTGAAGGATGTCAACTCCACACTTCAAAGATTCCATAAAGAAAGCTCCACACTAATTTTTAAAGTCACTTTAGTGTGTCTTACTGTATTTGTAACTTATTTTTTAGGATGGAGCTCCACTCACCAGAGGCATTCAAGGCCAACGCTGAGATGAGTGTGCCTGCAGTCACATGGGCACACTTCTGCTCTGACCTGTTATCTTAGACAATTCCACTTCTCCAGGCTGACTCAGACACCTCTTCTCTCTTGTTACACACCCCAAGTAGATTTCTGAGCTAAACTCTGCTGTTGCTGCCTGTCAGACTCCCCTGACAACAGGCATTTCTTCAGTTCAATCAAACCCTGCACTGAGCATGCAAAGGTTCCTCCCTGATCAGAGGTGCAAAAGAAAAACCTCACTCAGATGCAAACCCCACTCCACTTAGTGGCTGGACAAAACAAACTCAGTTTTCATCCATCTGTATCCTAGAGATCAAAGTGTTTTTTACCAATGAATGTAAAAAAATACGAAGTAATCTGCAACCTATAAGAAGCTAAACCTCCAAATTAGGAGGTATAGAGCAAAGAAAAGAGGCAAGAATGGGACACATATCACAGGTCATTGCAGGAAATTGAGTAGAGTCATTTGACTATAAGCACTGAAGAATGGACTAGAGAACCCAAAAGGTCTCTTCAATTCTATTATTTAAAGGAGGAAAACAGAGTTCCCATTTTGTTTGAGAAGGTCTCACATGGTCAGCAATCCTAAAGGGTTCAATATCTGCATCTAAAGATGCTTTCCATCTGAATAAGTGTACTCCCAAGGAAACATCAATATCTCACAGAAGACCAACACGTTCAAGTGGCACTGAAATGCATTTCCAATGCATTGAGTGTAATGAACTTGGCTAATGGCTCACTAAGTGTTTGAAATTGTGTTCACTGTTGTCATTGTTCAGTTCAAAAGCCAGAAGAGCAATCAAGCTGCTTTGAGGGCAAGTGGAACAAGGCACTTAATGAATGCTGATAAAAGATCTTTGCAAAACAACTCTGAAAAAAGCCACATGTGTGCTACAAGTCGGCTTGTGAGGGGTTTTTAACCTTGAAAAAGGGAGTCTAGAAATGAAAGTATCATGAACTCTACTATTTGTATTGATTAACGACTGAAACAGGGTTTAGGTCAATGAGAACATGTCTACCACAACACAGCTTCCAGACTTGGTGCTTGAGGCTTTGGAGAAGCTGAGACCACACACCTTTTTACAGATAAGTAGGACTGTAGAGAAGATTATTTGTTTCTGCAGCCTCAGAGACACTACTTAATAGCTGTCAGTGCAGGTGATAAAGCCTTCCAGGGATGAGAAATTGCTTCTGTGGAAGCTTTTTTCCTCCTGTTGCTGCCACCCCAAATGCATGACACTTGTGCCCCCCTGGCTTTGGGAAACACAACCTGAAAGTGAGCACTTTCCACATTCCACTTTTTCACCTGAGCTCACTAAATTGTGACTAATGACTCCAATACAACACCACAGATCTTAAGCCATGAACAAAATGAGAAAACCCTCACTTGACTTACCTGGCCAATATATTTCAAACTCCTGCATAATCAGTGCTCTGCCTGGCTGTTGCCCAGGAGCCCTCTCAGAAAGGCCATACATTTCTGAAATCTCCTCTGCAACCACCAGTTAAAATGAGAAGTTTCAAACTGAGAAATAGTCTTCATCGGTTTTATGATTTTTTTTTTCTTATTTCCAAGCATATTTACCTCCTACCATTAAACAGATATCACCCTGGTAAAAATAGACTCTAATTACAGCCAGTAGTGTTCTTCAGCTTCCAGGCAGCTTGCAAAAGCCAAGGGGAAGAAATACTTAGCAAAAGGAGAAAAGGTAAGAAGTCACTTTTACATTCTCCCTCACATACAGGGGAAAGAGATTATATTCCTTAATCATTGGCCAACACACCTATATGCTTAGCTCTATTTGTTACTAGCAGATCTCAAAACCACACTGGAGCAGGGAGAATCTCTGGCATTTCCTGAAAGACATCAGATTCTCCTATACAGCTCAGAAGGAGAAATATTTGTATTTTATTCAATGGTTAATACCAAACAGTAGGCATCATCCACTGCTCCTTTATTGAGATACCACCTACCAGATTTCAGGTTTGAATTCCCATTAAAATCTCAACACTAAGCTAAAGATTTATATTTATTCCAACTCATAGGTTCAAGGGTCACCGTGCAACATTAGGACTAGAAGTTATTTAGATAACAAATACGAAATTTATTCTCAACACAATTCTCACCAAAAAATAAATAAGGAAGTCTTGCTCTGGCAGGAGGATTGGACTAGATTATCTTTTGAGGTCCTTCCAATCCCTGACACTGTGATACTACTGCCTGTGTGATTTCCTGATGTTTCCAGCCCCATGTGCACCTCACATTAGAACCTCCCCAGTGGTGTTTCTTGAGGCCTTGCTTTGTGATGTACTACAAGAACACAGGTCCCCATAGGGACAAAAACTTCCTGCCTTTTGTGCCACTTCAGACACATGTAGATTGCCCTGTCGTGTTAGAGCTTGTGTATTCCCTCCTTCAGAGGTTACAAGACATAAACATCCCCTGTGGCTGAGTGCTTGTAATTAAACACAGAGCTGAAGCTAATTAAAAACTATTTTGATGATAGCTGCATCATACTTGCTAACCTTCATAGCACAACAGCTGTGCACAAAACACTAGATTTGTTAACAATTTAAGGAGTGTTACATTAATACCATGTTTACATGACTCAGAGGACAAGGGGAGACAAGCACTAGCTTGCATGGCTTTTTGGGCTCATCACTGGGGCTGTGTCACTTAACTTGCCCTCAAAGGACACTCCTCTGCATCACTGCCTTCTGTAACAGTAAATACCACTGCTGAGGAGGCACTTCAGGTGCAGGCAAGATGTCCAAGCTGGAGTTACATGTTTTGCACCCTAAGGTTATGTGTAAAAGTTACAGAACATCAAATATCCAGGTGAAAGTCTGCTTACCATCTCTTGGTGAGGTGCTCAGCTTCCATGACAGAAGACTTTTGGAGCTGCACAGGTACCCTCTTCTCTTTTGTTTTACAAATACACTCAATGTAAATTGAGTTTTCTCTACTCCACTCCAGGGCCAGGAACTGAGGGATATAAACACACAGAATGATCATTTGTACTATTCTATAAATCATAGTACACAGACATTTGGGGGACATTGTTAGTTCTTAGTAGAATATAGCTTGCTGCTTTCTCTTTCTAACTTTTATTCTCTATCTATGCTCTTAAAAATCTTTAAAAGTCCTGTCCAGACAGCTCCTGGTGAACTTGCTTTGGCAGTGGAATTGTACTAGATGATCTCCACAGGTCTCTTAAAACCCCTAAAATTCTGTTATTACCTTCCCCCAAACAGCTCACATAACCCAGATTCAGCTATTTTCTTTCATACCAAACCATCACATTCCCCTCAACAGTTACAGGGACTCTATAGCTCACTGAAACAAAGAACCATCTCAGATTTAAAATCACTCTTTTGCATGTTTCAGCAGCAAAAACAGTTTTTACAAGCCACAGAAGTTTCAAACAGATCACTGTAAGGGGCAGACTGCAAACAAATATTTCATATGCATGTGGAGAAAAGGGGACAAAGCAAAATCAATAGCAATGTGTTTACTAATATGTGTTCTAGCCACAGGCTACAGAATGGAATGCAATATACATAACCTAAATGCTTTCAATGTAACAGTTCAATAAAGTGATAAATATTCTAAAAATAAAGCATTCCCAAAGAAACAGAAAACATAATATCTGCCCTAAAAATAAAAAAATAAATAAAACCCTGTAGCTTCAGCAATTAGTATGTGATGGTATATGCTTTGAAGGTTAAATTTCCAGCAAACACAAAAGCCTTTTTGGGAAAAAAAGTAGAGTTTCTTACACATCGGGGTCCTAAGAAATACCAGGCACTACAAAGCTGCTCAATACTACTTGAGAAGGGGCTGCATTAAAAGCAGAAATTCAGTAGCTTCCCATGGCCATAAGGCACAGGGAGAAGTAGGTAGATCTAAACAGAGTCCTAGAGGCTCCAGCATCGAAGCAATGAGCTTTCAAAGTGGAATAATGTCTTCCTCACAGCACTGTATCTTCCAAGAGTAAACAATGCGAGTCCAAAGTAAAAAAAACCGAAAAATTAACACTTGAAAAAGTGGAATTTCCATTTCCAAGAACTTTAGAAGGTCCTTGTTCCTTGTGCACTTCTCATCTCTCATCACCGTGGGACTAATTTCATATACAGCATTGCCAAGGTTTTATCCCATTGCTGTATGGAAATACAATGCAAATAATTCTTCACTGTCTGTTTTGCAGTCATCTGGTTTTCAAAACAATCCCCAAGTGCCCGAGACTCTTAAGAAAGACTCTGAAATGGACAGACATCTCACAGCCTCACACAATGTTACAAATATCTCAAGGATATCCCAGAAAAATCTTCAAAACACTTCGCTGGACTTGAAACAGAACTGGCCAACTCTTGGGCAACTATTTCTCTAACCAAAACTGATAATCATGATTATTCCAGCTAAGTGCAAGAGCAATGACAAGGGAAGCACAGCTCTGTCTTTTTCTCCCCACCAAAACTTTAACTGCTTATACTGAAGCATTGAAGTATAGTCCTGTTAAATGCACATGCTAAGGGTTTGGTCTAATTGCTCCCTTTTTCATTTTGCCAGGTGATTTTCTTTAATCCTATCACCACAACCTAATTACACCTTGCAGACCAAGTATAACAGAGCATAGCTGAGGTTTATTGAGCACTGTCTTAAGTCATTAAGAAAAATGAAAAATCATTTAAGAAAACAGTACTACAACAAAATACAGAAAAAGCTGATTCTTCATCTGGCTACTGTGCCTGAGTAAGTACTTTTGAGTCAGGAGATTATTACAAAAGAATGTATTTTTGGATGGCAGAAGTTTCTTGAGTCACTGAGTACCATTATTCATTATGCTAATTTAAGTGGTAAAAGGGTTGCCTGACTGACACTAATTGATGCTCTCTCCTGGGGCTTAATTGACACGAGTTTGTCTCCATAAATCTGTTCTGTTAATCAGCTCCTTGGCTACTTTGAAAAGTGTTTGCAGCTGAAGTGTCAGTGGGGGTTACAGACAGACAACACTGACTCTAAGTGAGGGTCCTTTGGAGTCCTCTAGTTGTGTTATTTCATCAGACTGATACTTTCCTAATCTCTCTCTGAAGGAGAGTGATAGTGTCTTGGATTCATTACTCTATTGTTGGTTTCATAAGCATTTAATTCACAAGTGTTTCCTTTTATCTACTGCAAATCATCAACCTTAGCTTGATGTTAAATACTGTGCCAGCATCTGAAGGGACAACATCCAACAGTAGAGAGGGCATGATATATAAAAACTTCAAAATACACATTGTGTTCATACATCTGTCCACTGTTAAAATCTGGACTGCTTTTAGGGTATTTTACACAAATCAAGACCCCTGTATATTAATATCTGAGAGATATCAAGCAGTAGTACAGCCTCGAAGCATGTACACAAGCTATGCATTCTAGATTCAACTGGTTGGTCTTAATTAATTTGGTCAGGTTAGCTCAGGTACAGTAGTTGTCACAACTCAGTAAATAGACACATGCAAAGAGAGTTGATCTAAGTTGGCATTTTTGAATCAAGGAGTTTGTTTGAATATGAAAAGTTACTCAAGACAAACACTTGATGTTTACATGCAAGCTCCTAGTCAAGCATCTAGGCTTGGCTGACTGAGCATACTCAGAGCATGTAATTGTAGCCTTGTGATGGCATTTCAAGCCTACCATGACATAATCAATAAACTACTCTCCACTGAGAACAAAAATTAGAAATAAGAGTCCGTGTCACCAAGTCAGCTCCATGCTTGTTTTTCCACTTGCTATACATTTGTAAAAGCACTTCTTGCCCATAAAGTTAACCTAGAAAGTGGCAAATAAACCCTTACCAATCAAATCATGTTGCCATCATGCTCAGAGAGAACTTCAACCTTCTGAGAAGGTGATGCTTTTCTTAGAGCATGACTAAAAATGTCAGGGAACCATGAATCTAGAGTTTCATAGATGCTCACCCAGGTTGGCTGCGTCTCTTCTGTTAATTCCCCCCTCACTGTGCTTCCTGAGAGTCAAACTAGATAACATCTTTCCCAATCCCTTTGGACTTCCAGAGGTAAAGCAAATCATTTTGTGGATATTTCTAGAAAGCACCACATTTGAAGGGGTATCAATGATTCTGAATAGTAACTCTTACCTGTTTTGGATCCCGTTCTCCCTTCGTGGTTTTGTCTGTATTTACACACAGCAAAGAATATGCATTCTTTTAAATAGATACTTCAATGGTTAAAAAGAAATCCTCAAAACTTAAAAACCCACTGAGAAATGGAAAGGAGAGATAACATTAAGGACTCTACACTGAGCTCTTCATGCACAATTACTGTGAAGTGTTGTGGGACAAAAGAGCATCCTTGCTAAACACAGCTTTCAAACTGTCTCACCACATCACTTTATGGTTTTGCAGCTTTTAAAAATATATGGAGTAACTCTTAAACCCATATATTTATCCTTTTTCTTATACTTCTCAAACTGACAGCTGCAATCAATTTTCTTTTCTGATAACATTAGATGACCATATAAAACGCTGCCAAGGAAGACATGGATTTTTTTTTTTAAGAAAGGATGGAGAACTACTTTGAATTGGTGAATGCACCAATAAAAGAAATCAATGACTTAAATTCTAAGTAGGAGGTGAGGGTTTTCAGCAAAGTAGCTTATGAATATTTCAAGTTTAGACCAACTAGACAAAAAAAAATGTTTTCTCTGTCTGTAGCCTATGCTAACCTAGAGTGGGTATAAGAGAAGAGAATGGATGGGAGAGTGCAGTGAATTCTCCCCCCTTTCCATAGACACACCAGAAGAGTTTCATCCCAGTTTCTCAAGAGGCCACATCCTGCTTAAAAAGAGGTACAATCACTTTGCAAAGTGAACCTGAATAAAGAGGGATTTGTTTGTTTTCAGCCAAGACAGGATAAATCACCCCTTGCAACCTGCAATTTCGTGTGATGATATTTGGAAGCTAACACTGAATAATACGTATTTGGGCACCCAGCAAAATTCACCTTGCATTAGCAATCATGCCTGCCATCATATTAAAGTACCATCCCTTTTTTACACTCCAGGAAAAACACATCAACATTTCCTTCACATATAGTTGGCTTCACAATTCCTCCATCTAAAAAAGCACCTCCACATTCCTTTAAAAGGCAGATTAAATAAAATCCTAAACAATCAGAGAAACTGCCTCACTAAAGACACCAGACTTGCCATTGCCATGGGAGGAGACCTTGGATGATCTGTTGAAGCCTAGAGTTGATGATTCTTCACACAAAAGGGGTTCACATTGCAAAAAATCAGTTTGCTTTAATACCAAGCTGCTGTTGGACATCTTCAAGATACTGTGCTGTGCCTACAGTGCCTCCAATAGATATAATAAAAAGTAGTAATGCACTGCCATGCTACACTGTGACCCCAGAAATATCAGTAGGAAGGAGTACAAGCACCAGAACCATGGAAATAGGGAAAAAAATTCAAGAAAGGAGTGAAAAGCTCCACTTCAAGCATGTGAAGGCAATGAGAGGAAGCAAGAGTAAAAAATTAAACTAATGGGGATTTTAAAGAGGTAAGAACTTAATGTTAGGGACGTCTGCGCTGGATGAAGAAAGGTAGAAATATGGTGGCTGCTTTAACCCTCCCTCTAAGATGCTGAAATATATTGAAGAGTCAGAGGATTTAATTGATGAATTCACATTCAGTCACTTCATTGCCATGATGCTAAAAGGATTCAACACACAAGCTGGACAATTGCTCCTCATGCTGGAGAAGACCACACATGCTCTTCCCAGGTCTACCCAGCCCTTTTCTCCTTCTACTTATTTAGTTCATATTGTATTCATATGTATTTTAAAAGAGTGAGATTTTCATGGCACGGAGGGAAGAATTTCTGTTCACTCGTGAACACCATGTCATAGCTAAATAGGTGACAAGGCTGCAATTTGCCTGAGTGGCAATAGCTGACACTGAATTGTGATAATAGAAGCAGAGCCACATTAAGGAAGTTCTCCTCACTCTTAAATTAGATTTCCCCTTTGTCTTACTCAAGGTTTTCTTCATAAAAAGAAGAAAGCCTTGGAGTTGTGACTCATTTGACAAGCAGCGAGGAAAATATGAACATGCTGGACTGGGGAAAAGGCAGCTTGTAACTGGCACAGAAACCTGGAGTAGTCTCTACCCCTTGTGCTTTTTGGGAACTGACTCCCCTTGCACATATCCCAGACCAAGCAGAACTCTACTGCTCTAAATAAGTATGCAGCAAAACCTGCAATGCTGCACATTACATTTGTAAGCCTGGGATCTGAAGTTATCCCATATTATTGTACCTAAAACAAAATTAAAAAACACCACAAAAATAAGACTCCGTATGAAAAAGTGATATCTATCCTAAAAAGGCACCAAGCCTCTCAGAATACCATCCTTCCTAGTATTTTCATCTCCATCTCATCTTCTGTACTTTTAAGACACTTATTTTTTTAAGTGCTGAAGCATCACTTCTGCCAGTAACAGCAACAATAAAACTTCCTGAAGAATAAGGAATTTGTTTTCTTATAATGCCCTTAGAAAACTTCACTAATTATGCTTGTGCTGTTTCATATTCTCTGCATTGCTCAGCCTCCTTCATCTAGGCCAGGTGTCTACATAAAGGGAACAGATCTTCAAAAGCAGTTAATACCTCATAGCTTTGCTTGGTGAAGCTACTAACATCTCTGAAAACCTGCTCCTCCTCAGACTCATGGTTTAATGATGATTGCATTTTAAAAGAAGCTAACGTGAAAACAAATAATAAAAACTCAACTAAAGCAGTGAAGAGCTACTAACACCTGTATGATGATTCTGGAGAGCCTCCATGAAGAAATACAATTTGTTTCTTCACCCCTGCACGAGGGGGACTGTCACAGCTTACCAGGTAGAGAACTCAGAAGTCTAAGAAAATGACTTTCATCTAAGAGGACCAGTGAGAAAAAAAAATTAGAAATATTTACATTTCAGTTGGCAAGTTCTTGCCTGTACATTAAGAAATCAATTTGGAACTATTTAAAGGATAAACCCCACCTCTAAGGATTAATCAGGAATTTCAAAGGGCTCTTAAAGGGTTTAAAGCATTTGTCCAGCACCACAGGGAAACAAATAATTAGCTTTTCTCAGCCAACCTGTACTTATGAGCACTAGAAAATGATGAAGTATGTTCCATACACCTACACCCACAGAGTGAGAAAGGTTTATCCCTGTTACTATAAAGCAAGTCCAAGTTCAGCCAGCCAGGCCACAAGTGGCTGCAGACTTCTAATACCAAGGTAGAGACATTTATTTGGAGGGATTTTACTGCAGGATGTATAGATCAACCAAGTAATCCTTAAGCCTGTGTGCTTTATGGCACAATTCATACATTCCAACTGCCCTAATTGCATTAATCTTGCAAAACCAAGTTTTCAAACACACAAGCAAGCATCAACTGTTTCTCTCATGAATCAAAACATGACAGAATATGAATATGTACTTCTGAAAAAAAGGGAAAGCTTTCAAAATGTATTTTTAAAGGTACCATCAGAATCAGCAGGAGGCAAAAAGCATCACCAGAGAAGCAGTAGCTACAGAACCTTGCTTGGGGTGAATTCATTATCACTGGGCAAACTAAGCACTTTCTTCAGGAAAATTTTCATCCTTTGGAGTTTTTGATTTCTGCATTTTTAGGTGATGCAGCTTCTCCATCACTCTCTTTCTTATAAACTCCTCTGGAAAGAAAATACAGAATAAAAGCAGAGCAGAGCCAAGTAACCAAGGACCTACAAGCAGCTGATGCCTGTGTTAAAAAGCCCATTGAGTCTCAGCAGCACCCTCAGGAGCCAGGGAGAAGGTGAACACAAGCTCAACCATGACACCTTCAGACAGCCACACTGTGGAGGAGAATCTGCCTTACAGCAATGGCAAAAGCCACCAGGAGAGCAATATAACCACATTTTCTAAATCAAAACAAAACCTGTACATCTGCTCATGGCAGGGGATTGAAACTAGATGATCTTTAAGATCCCTTCCAACCCAAACCATGCTATGAATGTATCACTGCAATGGGAATTCCACTACCCCAAACCCAAATATAGAATCGTAGAACATGTTAAGCTGGAATAGAACTTTTCACGGGTCATCTTGTCTAACCCCCTCCCTGTACTGAGCAGGGACATAGAAGCTCTTTACTCTGAGGGTGGTGAGACTGGAACGGGTTGCCCAGGGCGGTTGTGGATGCCCCCTCTCTGGTGGTGTTTAAGGCCAGTTGACCTGGTCTAGTGGGAGGTGTCCCTGCCCATGGCAAGGGGGTTGGAACTAGATGATTTTTAAGGTTCCTTCCAACCTAGATCATTCTGATTCTTTCTTCTATGAAGCCTAAATCTCCCCTCTTCCAATCTACATCCATTATTCCTAGTCATGTCATCACATATCCTATCAAACATTAGAAATTTCTTAACTTTGTAAATTCATCTTGGTGAACAAGATGAGTTTTCTTACTTGGAGTGGTATGGAGCCAGGCTTGCCCAGAGAAGTTGTGGATCCCTCAAATTGTTCAAGGGCAAGATGGATGGGGCTTTGAGCATCATGATCTAGTGGGAGGTGCCTCTCCTCTGCTCGATCTAGATGGACTTTTCCAACCCAGATCATTCTTTGATTCCATGAAGTCCCCTCTTCTGGCTGCTACCTCTAATGATAGAGAGCCCAAACCTCTCTGATCAACCAGTTTCTGGACACCTGTCTCTGCAGAGTAGAACTACATTCTTTAGGCTGGGCAAAGAGCAGAAAGTTTATGTGGCTTAGCTGATTGTGGATGCCAGAGAGGTTGAACCTAAATATCAATGTAACCTATTTCCTTCCAACAATGTATTTCTTTGCTGCTGACTGATCAGTTAATCCTCTTTTTTTTATTCTTCTCCCTTCAGTAAAACTCCCAGGTTATTACAGGTGATATCCAGGGACACAATATTCATGGCTCTGCTCTAGTATGTTTTACTGCTCTAAATAAAATTTGCACAAAGTTTACAGATTGAATTTGAATTGTGCCCTTACAGGAAGCAGCCTGAAACCCTTGGTTCTGCATTTCCATCCAGCAAAATGAAGATTATCTTAGAAACTATCTGAATGATGAATGAACCCCTCGCATCATTTCTCTCCCTTCTTCTTTTCATAATTTCTCTCTTATTTTTCTTTCTCTGTGTCCTGAGCCTAGCTTTTTATATATGTATATATATATATATATATGTATATATGTATATTTCAAAGTTCAGAATATGCATATACCTCAGAATTCAAGGCCTGCCTTGAATTGCTAATATCATGTGCTATACATGCTCTCCATCTTGCTGTGAAGGAGCAGAATGATTTTTTCTTAGATGTCAAGTAACATAAGATATGCAAATTGCCTCTGATTGGGAAGAGGAGATTATTTTTCCTGTCAAATACATATGTTTTTTGTACACCACTTGTTAGAAACAATGTTCAACAAACATTCCATTTCCAAAGGCTGGGATATTCCAAAAGACAGGGGCTCTGAGTGTGAAATCTTCATCTGGGAGAAGAAAAATGATGGTGCTACAGAGTGTACTCTGTTATCAGGACTAAACACGGGTAAGAACAAGGGGAAAGAGAGGAAAAGAGGCTGCCAAATTCGGTGGGTTTGTCTTTTTTTGTTTGACTTGACCTGCGTGGTGGGGTGAGGGGGGGAGGGAAAATGCATGGCAGTGGCTGCCAGTGCTAAGAGGAGGGAGGAACTATCGTCGGTGTGTGGTGGCTCAGTGCAAGCTCTGTGATATCCATAGGATTTAGCCAATCTGTTCCTGCAGATGTCACTTTTATGCATGATTTACCTGGCTTGATGTGGCTCCTGCTCCTGGCTCAGTGTGGCTGCTGCTCCTGTGCCAGTGCTGCCAGCTCGCAGGTTGGGAAGACACAGTGCCCCATGGTAGCCCCACTGCCAGAGCATCCCTTCTCTGCTGCCCCCAAAAAGGAAGGATAAGGCCTCTGCAGTTTTGTTTTAAGGTTTTTCATCAGCTTTTCTAAGCCACTCTGAATATTTGCTACAGAATTTTTGTCTTTTTTTTTTTCATTAAACAGCCAGAAATNGGTTGCTCAATGCCTCATCCAGCCTGGCCTTAAAAACCTGCAGGGAGGGGGCATCCACAACCTCTCTGGGCAACCTGTTCCAGTGTCTCACCACCCTCACAGGAAAAAACTTTTTTCTATCCAGCCTAAATCTCCCCTCTTCCAATTTGCATCCATTACTCCTAGTCCTGCCATTCTGTACCCTACTAAAAAATCCTACCCCAGCCTTTCTGTAGGCCCCCTTCAGGTAAACAAAGTTTACAAGTAATCTAAGGAAATTAGACACCAAAAATATGCTTTTTGAGCCAGGCACTGGCACAGCACATACACTTGTCCCTCCATGCAGTATTGGCTGTTAGGGATGTAATATTTCCACTATACCTCAATTGCAGTAAAATGAGCCAGACTCTGAGCGAGCATATGCAGCTGACCTTCTGTGAACATTCCAGATACGCTTCAAAATATCATATTATTTACCAGTTGTGGGGAAGTGTTCTTTAGTAAGCAGTACAAAGCAATCACGGTGGCTTTGGAGCTTTTAAAGATTTCCTAAGGAGCCACTAGTGTTTGTAAGATGCCCTTGGGGCTTCTGTTTTGCACTGTGATTGTACAGGGTTTTATTTCTGTCATAAAATGCATAGAAAGGGAAAAGGAAAGAAGTAATCTTCTACAGCTGGAAACCAAATTACAGGACTCTCTTGTAATAAGGAGAGATTTTCCCCAAAGTGACACAGTGGGACATTAAAGCTTTGAATTTGATCCTACCTAAATGAACAGGAAAAAATTCCATTGACTTTGGTAGCAAAAGATCAAACTCCAACGGAGCTATTTAAAGTGTTATGAAGGTGTTTTATGGATGCAGTTTTATGTATGTTCATTAAGGGTCTTCTTCTCCCCTTCTCCCTTCAAAAACAGTGTCAAAATATTGTCAGATTCTTTGATTACAGATGTGTGGTGAAATAGCAAAAGTATTTCAATGACCAGCTCTTCTGTTGATGTGCTTACTTAGATGGGCTTTATATTTATATGGGTTTATATTAACATGGATTCACTAATAGGGATTTGTTGTCTCTACAGTTGATAGTTGTCAGCACACACTAAAGTATTTATAACATTCATTCAATCAGCAAATAAATTATCACACCTCAGTATCAGGGTGTGTTGGAACATTCAGGGTCTAGGCATTATCAGGAATTTGAGTTCCAGTTTCCTATCAAATCTCCCTTTCAGCAGAACTTCCAGAAAAGAAGAAACAAAGCTGTGAGAAATCAGAGTTTCTAAGGAGGCATTTTAAATACTCAAATTCTGTTTGGAGAAATTTCTGTTTGGAGAAAATACTGTAAGTTACATGCACCAAACCTTTGTGAAATTTGGCTCAGGTTTTACAGAAGCTGGTATTTCCTAGTTTGCCATTCCACAGGCACTGTGTGGAACCCTTAGAATACTTGAGAGCAAAGTGGGATTTTACAGTGACTATTTGAAGTATGAAAAGTTTAATATAATGAAATGAGAAAGCAGTTGCATTGCAGCAAACTTTGTACCACACTTTTTCACCTGTGCTAAGCTGTAAAGTTTTTTCAAACTTTACACTTAGGAGTATATTGGAAAGAAGGAATTACACTACATGAGGTCCAGTATCTCAAGTTTATCCCAGTCAGCCTGATATCCTGAAAGGACTTGGATTTGGCTTGATGCTTCATTAGCAGTAGGACAGATAACAAATCACCAGAGAAGAAATCAGTTCATTGGATTATTCTGGAAAGCCAGAATTGTTTCACTGTAAGGCTGGATCTACTGTCTCTTGTCCATCTTGCCATTCACTACAACAGACATGAGGAAATGTTTACAGTCAGTAAGTGACATGAGAGCAATCACACTTTTGGTTGCTAACTGTTAAAGAAATGAGGTAAAACTGAGCTAATGGCTTGCCTTGAGAGGTTCTTTGAGAATTAGATCATCCTTAAATAAAAACTGTCAAGATTTTTGCGATTGTTGCTGAAGCCAGCAGAGAAGCTTTGCTTTTCCCACAGAGAGTATGTTTAGTTTAAATATGTAGGGTATAAAAATTGCTATATGGGATAAACCAGGCAGCTCTAGGACAACAAACAATGAAGCTAATTGAGTTCTGTTAAAAAAAGAAAAAAAGGAAGAAAAAAAAAAGACTTTTAAATATAGTCTCTTGAACATCCAAAGTGGATAACGATTTTGTAATTCACTTTCTTAACAAATTCCTTGCTAATCCTGTCAGCTCAGAAGTGCTGCTTTCATTCAGGCAAGTCCAGACTTCCCAGACTGATCTGAGACCTCCCAAACCCTAAACATTTGTGGAAAAAGCCCAGAAAGATCCCTAACAAAGTCACTGCAGCTGCTACTTATTTAACTCCAAAGCACCTTCCATTGCTGCCTTTCCTGGCCAGTCTGGCCACAGATTGATCTCTCTTCTTATTTGGAAGTATTTCAGCTCAGTGCTTTGGGTCACTATTTATGAGATTCTGTGTTATTTTAAAAAGAAACTGAAAGCTGTGTCTGCACACAGGCTAATGCACTGTGATGCTTAGTTACTCACAGGTGGAGGATCCTGTATCTTTCCTGCCCCTGCAGTCCTTCATCTCTCCTGGGCTTGTCTGAGAGGCCAGACATCTGTGTTGCCTAGCAGGAACATACCTTTTTGCTGGGTGCATTTGCCACCAGCTCATTTAGGGGAATTAGCTCACAGAGTGGTGTGATGGTCAGCAAAACTGGTGCAAAACACCAGTTGGTGCTTTAATAGGGAGCAGAGGAGAGGAAGAGCAAAGTCTCCCCTTTCCAGTGGAAACAAGCTCTTATGTCTGCTCACTGCCTTGAGGAAAATGCACAAACAGGCTTCTAATTGATGCTGCAATACCTTTTGGTCTATCCCTCCCTAAAGCAGTGTTTTGTTAGGGTCGACAACAGGCAGCAAAGAGAGCCAGGTAAAATTGATAGACTCGGACCAGAGCTGCTAAGAGGGAGGGAGCAGCAGCATGATCCTAGCACAGCCTCTCAGAACTGCCTTCAGCAGGAGCCCCCTCTTTGCTGTCATTAATGTCACACTCTTCTGCAGCTTCCTTGGCTGGATTCCTCCAGGAATACAGCAAAAGCTGACATGATTTTCCTTAAGATCACAGGTTGGGGCTAGAATGGCACCTCTTCCTAAGAGAGCTGGGGCTACAGCACTCCCACAAAATGCAGAAGGCACATTCTAGTCCTGATGCTGGTCATTTTAATCACTAGTGTATAGCCTGGCCTCCACTTGGCTGTTACAGCTCCATGTCCTAGTTTAGTCCTGAACATGAATCTCTGCTTCAGGGAAACGATTATACAGTTTACATGAAACCCCACCACATAAATAGCTGGTCTTTGAGGCAAGGGCTGCACTCCAAGGCCCATTGCCTCTTAGCATCCAAAGCACTAGCCAGCATAAGCTTCTTTCGTGTTTTTTATCCTTCTTCCAGTGAACTTTGAAGTACTGTAAGAAGCTTGAGAAAGTGAGATGATAGGTGCCTTCAGCCCACATAGGCTATGGGCTGGTGGCTAGTGAAAGCTGCAGAGAGACAGGTCTGGGTCTTGCAAGTCAATGCTGGGGACTGAACATGTTCTTTCCACCTCAGGCAAGTCATCTCCATGGTAAGCAATGGAGAGGGAAGGATAGACAACAATCTCTTCTGAAAAAAAAACCCCAGAGGCTGTGTTTTTATTTTATATGATGTTCAGCTCTCCATGGAGCACCACTGGAATTACAAGGGAGTGATGAGCACCAGTGAAGCTGTAGCTCAGCTGAGATTAAACCACTTTCTGCTGCCAGTCCTGGTGTAAAAGAGGGAAAGAGAAACGCTGTAAAAGTTGTGCATTACCATGTGATATTTTGGGCAAATATCTCACAGAAATGGCTGCAACAGTTTCTGGAAAGCCATTGAGCTGAGGTACTTTATTAGCAACTCAAGCGCTGATTGCTTGATGTGTTTTCTGTTCAGTAATTTGAAGCTGTAAATCACTGTTTAAGCCCCTAAAAATGAAGTGATCGTTAAGTAATTAAGAGTATAGTGCTCTCAGTGATATCTCATCCTCTGAGACATCAGAAGAATAACTTCCATGCACCACATAAAATCTCTTTAACTATCTCAGTGAAGATTGTGGGGAAGGAGTTGATGTTTGGTTTTATTTAAGCAGAACTTAGATCTAGAATTCCAGCAGTGCAAGCTGAGTATACTACTTTCCCAACAATTCTGAAGTCTAAATAGCTTTTACCTAAATTATTGGTTTTTTACAAAAGAAAACTCAAGCAGTATCAGTGGAAATTAGCTGAATGAAACCACTGATTTTACCCAGAAAATGTTCCTAAAGCTGTCCTTCAAATACATATAGAATAGAAGCAGGAAGAGTAATCAATCAGTCAATAAGATTGGCCTGGACTAAGCAATAGGTAAACCTTTTCTGGAAAAAAAAAAAAAGCATTATTTCAGTTTGAGACCTGACTTCTTATCAGAACAGACCAGGGTCTGTTTCCAAGCAAACATTTTGATTCAAGTTAGATACAGTTAAGACCTAAGTCAAAGAAAAAAAGAAAAAGGATTAGCCTGAGAGGAGAATTTAAAACTCAAAACAGAATCAAAACTGGGAGTTTAGATATCTAAAGCCCCTAAGAGTAATCTAGAAAACTTTTGCATTTTGTGGGGCATTACTAGCAGCCAGCTATTAGGAAATGCTAAACACATAACTGTGTTGGAAGTCTCGGGCCTCTCTGGAGATTAAATGCCAGGCTGAATCAGGGTGGAAAAAAGGCACTCCCTTTCCCTCCAGGCTCCACAGTCTGCAGTATATTCCCGAGGGTTTAAATCAAAAGTTTAGAAAGTTTAACTTTGCAAAAGTCTCAACTTTGCTGTAAAAGCCTTGTGTAAGTAGCACGACTCAATTCCCTGCTCTGGGTAAGCAGATAAAGGATGCATTTTTCACCTGGGAGATCATTGCATAGAGGCAACACTCAGCTGAGAGGTCACTGAAAGGATCCAGGAGTTCAGGAATCAGAAAGAATTAGCAAGGCAGAACATGAAACTGAGGGGGTTTATTGGATGTGAATGTAAGTAAACTTTTTCCTTTGGGTTCTTTAGGTAGAACCTAAAATTCAGATCATTCAAAGGCAAAGTTTTAATGGTAGCATGATAAAACTGAGAGAACAACTGTTCTAGAGGAAATTTCTGTTCCAAATAACACAGATTTTTCCAGCAGAAGTTGTACCTCTACTGTGTGCTGCAGTTCTTGTGACAGATTGTGGAGTTGCACAAGTCAAAGGCATTCTTTTTGATACATTGAGCATGGATGGTAAAGCACTATGCCCTTGTTAGAAAAAATATTTAAAAAATAAGTATCTAATACTGAAACAAAGTAAAAAATAATGGAAATACAGCCATGTTTTCCATATCTCCTATTGAATCAATCTCTGATCTTGTTAGGCAAGGAAAAAAAATGGACCTGTCTTTGACAAGGTGAAACACTTCATGAGGAAAAAATTCTCTTGGCTTTTTTGGAACTGGCATAGAAGTATTTTATGCAACGTGTTGCTTGATTTAATTTCTGGCATGATAATCTCTCTCCCTTGGATTTTCAGCTGTTTGAGAAGTAGAAACATGATGGATTGGATCTATGTGAGAAAATCTTAATGAGGCAAACTTGTGATCTCATCTAATTCCAGTTAGAAGGAATCAACAGCACAGAGATGTTATATAAAAACAAACAAACAAAAGTTTCAATTACATTTAAATCATGCATTGATTTTCCTTGGGAAATAAAACATTTTGCTGAAAAAATATTGGGATCATGCTCAGACTAGGCAGAAAAACCTTAGTAAACTTTAAATAAGAGTTAACCTTTATGCTTATCCCTGCATGCAATTGGACTGTGTACATGTAGTTGTTTAAGTCCTCCTCATTTCTGATTCAAGAAATAAAATAATTTTTCTTAGAGCAGAGCTCCATGAACGATATAGAGGAACTTTAAAATCTGCCTGTGAGTCTGTTTTATATTCCTTTTCCCTTCTCCTTGAACCTCCTGCTCCTCCTCAATTCCAATGCATATTTTATCCATGGTTTTCTCTGGACCTCAAGTCTTCAGGTCTGGGATAGAAATCTGCATTTCTCAAAATTCTTAGGGGATCTGTAGCAGTTGACATTCATAAAAAACTTGTAACTTAAGAGATACTTTGCTTTCCATCATTGTAATTGTCATAGAACCTCTTTGGATAAATGGAGGAGCCCAAAAATACTATAATCTGATTAAAACATTGGGTTTGTCCTTTAGGACACAGAACAGCAAGCTTTTTTTAAAATCCTCTTTCATTTAGAAGCAAGATTGCTGCAGCCCCTTATGCCTCATTATGTATTTAGCAAAATCAGCAAACAAGTTCATCAACTGAATAGCTAAAGAGAATCACACAATACTGAAAGTTTCACACAAGTGAAACTGTACAGGAAGAATCATAAGTACAGAAAAGTGCAGCTAAAAACCTTTGTAGGAAGAGGCAGCTCTCAGTAAAGCTCACCTAATCCTTGATCATGAAGAGCACCTCGATCATGTGAGTCAGGGAACCACTACTGAGGAGGGTGATCGTTTGAGTGGTTGTGGTAGAAGTTCCCTAGATCTTCTGCATATTCTGCTAAATAACTCAACAAGATGTGTCTCTCAACAGATGTGCCCCTTGTGTCTCTCCTTCAGCACAGTTGGAGACACAAAGCTGTGAGAGTGGCGCCTCAGTAGCCTTAATGGCTCCTTTCCACTTCAATAAACTTCTTGAAGATGCTAAAAAAAAAAAACCAAACCCCAAAACACTGCAAACAATGACTGAGATAAGAGGATAAGCCATCTCTTCTCCCTTCATAGTGGAAGTGATCTCTGGTCTGTCTTTTGCCAGTGATGCAAGTGCTGCCCATCCACCCATACTCATCTCCTGTAAGTGGTTTTTGTTTTCCTCCAAGATATCCTTTATACAGAGAACAATTCTGCCTTTTTACATTTTCAATTGTTTTATAGATTACTTTAAACACAATAGTTCCACTCTTTCAAAGACAATATTTAGACACATTGTCTCTGGAAAATACTTTGCATACAAATACCGACAAGAAATAATACACATTTGTAGATTGAATTTTGCTCTAAGCTGCTCTTTGTTCTATGCTGAATAAAACTTTAGCCAAAATCAAATGCCAGATTTATTTCTTCCTTCCTCATCTCCATTATCTATAGAAGAGGAATATCAGTCTGTCATTGATAGTTACAGTGTCTTTTCTAGACTCTTAGGAAACCTTCCAATGTAAATATTAAAAATGTTTGAATAGTGCTGATCTATAAAAGTTGATGGAAAGTCTTATTGGCTTAAGCTGACTCTGCTTCTTAGTGGCACCCCCAGGTGCTATCCATCATTTGGCAGGAGAGGCTGTAATACCAAATGTGCCAACACATCAGAGGTTAAGGTTGCTTCTGGAGTGTCCCAAATGCCTCTACACTGCACTGAGATGGTCGATTCTGCTTCAGGTATCAAGGAACAGTTTGGTACCCCCTCCTTTAGAACCTTCCTTGCCTTAGGACTATTTTGAATGGTGGAGCTACATCCTCCTTTCCCCAAATGATGTGAAATTCATGCCCTCCCTATTCTGAGCCTCAGCAGTAAATGAAATCTCAGTTCCTGGACCCAGTGTATCTCTGAGGCTTTGGAGGAGGAGACTAGCCAATGTGGCTTCTCCATGAGGTAAGCCAATGCACCTCAGACTGCAGACTGAGGCCCTGCTGAGGCAGCCATACAGCCAGAGACACTGAGCAGGATTGTCCATGGCCTTCATTTATCCATTTTGGCAGTTACTTGCCCATTGCATGTAAAGCATGAATGCTGAGGAGTCCTGGCAGTGAATACAGACTCTGGGCAGATTGTTCTAGTGCCACCTTCAAAGTAAAGATTTTCCTTATGTTCAGAGAGAATTTCTTGTGTTTCAGCTTGTGCCCATTTTCCCTTTTCCTGTTGCTGGATCCCATTGAAGAGGTTTGGCCTCATCCTCTTGGTGCTCTCCCTTTAGATGATTACAGGCATTGATGAGGTCCCCTTTAGTTTTCTCTCCTGCAGGCTAAACAGATGCAAGTATCTCAGCTTTCCCTCATAAGGGGACCCCTGATCATCTTTCTCATCCTCTTTTGGACCTTCTTCAATTGTTCCTCGTGTTTCTTGAACCAGAACTGGACACAGTGCTCCAGATGTGGACTCACCAGGGCAGAGCAGAGAGCGAGGATGTCTTCCCTTGATCTGTTCTCCAGGATCTCTTCAATGCACCCTAGGAAAGCACCAGCCTTACCAGCCACAAGGGTTCATTGCTGGCTCATGGTCAATTTATTATAGAGCAGGACTCCAAGATCCCTCTCCACAGGTCAGTCTCTGGCCTACAGTGATACAGAGATCCTGGAGTGATCCAGAAGTTGGACCCTACACTTGTCTATAATGTTTTAATTGTATCCCTTGCCTGTAATGCTGTCATTTTATCCATAATACTTTTGAAATTCTCTAGGACTGCTGTGTCTCATCTTGCATAACACAGCAGATGGGAGAGAGAACAGAATGGGGCAGAATCCAGTAACATCCTTTGGATGGTTGGACTGGCAGATTGCAGGGAACTGTGTTGATGGTACCTGCCAAGTCACCAATCAGTCTGAATCAATTAATTGTCAAACTGGCACACAGCTCCTAGCAGGAAGCTCCGTGCTCATTCTGGTTGGTCCTCTTTGTTTTTCTATTTTTATCAATCCAATGTCACATTTATTTAAAAAAAATACAGCTTCATTTTTTTCCATGAAGGCTCATCTTTTTGTTTACTGACATCTTGAGTATCCATAGTTCTTATAACTCTGTAGATAATGCATCAAAGTCAGTGCAGCCTGATCTTCCTTGTGTTTAGTGTTTTCTGGATAACAAATTGTTTTCAGAAAGCAAAAACATTATTCAAGGGAAACTACAAGATGTTAAAGATATCAGAAGTTAAAGCATCAGTGACAAAGCCAGAAAAGAAAATACGTTTTATTTCTTCATTAGCAACATTCTCTAGCCACTGCACTTAAAAGTTTTATTTTCTATTTGTTCATGTGTCTTTTTCCAGCAGTAATATTGCTGTTGGCTTCACATAAATGACCTTGTTTATGTCTTCATATTTATTCATAGCAACAAGCGATGATATAGTGCACAAATGTAATATACACATGACTAACAGCATTTAAATTAAATGTGGGCTGTAGCAGAGGCAACTTTTCCCCTGGGGACAGTGAGGTCCATCCCTACTCCTGTTAGCAAAATCTTTCTGAACATTATTTGCTCCAGAGCAGAGGACCAGCCCCATGCTGGCACTGGGGTAGGAGATGCCCCTTGCAGCACTTAAGTCATCCCTCTCACCTAGGAGGCATTACAGCTACCCTTTATCATTTTACTCTGGCTTTTTTTGGCACCAAATCTAGCTCTGCCTCATCTCCCCACCTTCCCAGATGCCTACAAAGACATGAGGCACCAGCCCCAGCAGGAGAGAGGTTTCACAGCATGGTGAGAGCACTCCATGGCCTCATATCCACTGTCACAAAATTTGGGGTAACATTGATGAAAGCTGCAATGATATGGACAGAATGCCTGGCTGCACCAGCACTCACAAACCCACCACGACCCCCATAGTTTTTGGGTGAAATGTGGTGTTCATTGTGAGAAGGCTGAGAACTGTGGTGAAGTCTCCATGAAAAGAACTGCTCTTCAATGGACTCACTTGGCAAAGAAGTTTATTTTTCACAAGTATAACTTTCCTTAGGAATTTTCTTGGGTTTTTTTTTTAAGAGCATGGAAGACATGATATGCTTGTAGAAGTGGAGGCCAGGCCTGTAGGAAGCAGGTGTTCCCTTCCAGTCCCACGTTGCCATCAACGGTCTCAAGACATATGTCATTGTGCATGGAAAGGTAGTCAGAGCTGGAGCAAAAATGCATATGTAACTAGAGAAGTTTGCATCGGATGGAAGAGTTGCAAATGTTTCAGAAAAGAAATGAATGTTTAAGTCTGCAGTCTGTGCAGCTTCTAAGAGAATCTAGACCATCTATGATGGTCTCAAAGGCTCAACTCTGAGTGGCAAGGACCAGATATATCCCTCAATTGAAGAAGGACCTCAGGTCCTGCCAAAGTCAAACTTTCACAGACCTAACACCAGATCTTTCCACTAAATTTGACCTGGTGTCTCCATTGCTGTCAAAGTAACCATTGCAACAACATAGATTCTCTGTCAGCATTATGACACTGAAAGAAGACTGGTTGCTTCAGCATCTGATGTTAATGATGAGTATAGTGTCACCTCATGCAAAGTTAACCCATAAAAAAACTTTGAACACATTTGAATTAGTCGAGTGGATTCAGACCAGGCTGTTGTTCTATTGTGTGGCCACAGAAGCTCTAGACTGGTAGCAGAAAGCCTGTCAGATGGGCAGTCCACCACTACCTGGAGAGAGCCTACAAGATGGGGAAGGCCTGTCTGGCAGAGCATGTAGCAATAGGATGAGGGGCAATGGTTTTTAAGCTAGAGCAGAGCAGATTTAGATTGGACATTTGGAAAAAGTTCTTCACCATGAGGGTAATGAGGTACTGGCCCAGGCTGACCAGAAAAGTGGTGGAGGGCCAGTCCCTGGAGACAGTGAGGGTGGTGAAGCACTGGAACAGGTTACCCAGAGAGGTTGTGGATGCCCCCTCTCTGGAGATGTTCAAGACCAGGCTGGACAAGGCACTGGGCAGCCTGATCTAGTGGGAGGTGTCCCTGCCTATGGCAGGGGGGTTGGAACTCGATGATCTTTAAGGTCCCTTCCAACCCAAACTATTCTATGATTCTATGACATTTGAGGCCAGGTTTGATGGGGCTCTGAGAAACCTTAACTAGTGCAGCATACCCCTACTCACTGCAAGGGGGTTGGACTAGATGACCTTTGAAGGTCCTTACAAACTATAATTCTATGAGGACTGTGCAGGGATTCAGGGCAATCTGTAGTCTGTCACAGATATTGTGTCAGCCTCCTCCATTTATGGCAGAATGGAATTTCATGGGGCAGCAATCACCCTGGGCTGAGCAAGCCCAAGCTCTAGGAAGAGCAAATGGCCAAAAAGCAAGAATTACAGCTGATGTAGTTTCCAGAAATTTAGATCCTCTGAAAACCAAAGGGTAAATGCAAGTTCACTTCTATCATTGAAGTGAAATCACTGCCTGCCCACACAGCCAGAGAACTGGAGGACACAACTTTTCCCAGAGCCAAACACTCACGTGCCTGAATGTGGAATTGCATTTGAAATCTTAGTGAGTTTTAATGTGTTTTAATCCAGTCCTTAGGGATTCTTTGGATACTTGCCACTCTCTTCCCACATCAGTGCATTATTCAATAATAAGTTAAACCTATTAAAAAGTTGCTTTGTGTTGGCTGAAGGGTAGAGTTTGAATTGCAGTACAAAGGATTTTTCCACTGATGAACCCAGCATATGGAGACACTCTCTCTACACTTGTCCAATTAATTTTCTTTCTAAGCTTGAAAAAAACCACATTTGCATCAAGGTAGTTCCTGTTAAACTTCAATGTGATTTTGATTACATTATGCTACAGAAGCAGCTCTGGCCTTCCTTCAAGTCTAGGTGAGAAGCTAATTGGTTTCAAACTGTTTTAAACACGCCAAAGTTACACTTGTCAATTACTTTTCTGGAACAATAATAATTTCTCAGATTGAAGTCTGCTTTGTCAAAGAACTTTAAAAGCTAAAAGCATTAAATCACTGACAGCATTTTCCTTGTTTCCCTCTGCTTTCACATTTGGTTCCTGACCTCCAGATCCTGTTAATTTTGACCAGCTTTCATTCTGAATTTAAGGAGTGTGCTATGTTCTCTCCTCTTAAATTAGTGTTGTGTTAATAGGTTTTACATAGCTTCAAGTTATTTCAGGAGCTGGTGCTGAAGGAGACATGGCAATATCACTTAATGAGCTTGCTGTTGGTGCTTACTTTTAGTGTCTTTTTACTGATCTAATCAATAATTTTAAAGCAGCATTGCACCATCTTTGTAGCCATCTCTCATCTGATTACTGACTCTTTTTAATAGATGTTCAAGACTTACGTGCTCTTATAAAAATTAACTCTAGAGAGGCAGCAGCCCTGAATGCACATGAAATTGCTTTCAAAACTTCAGCCCAGAGTTACACAAAATTGTTATTCACTTTCCAAAGAGGAAAGAGCTTCTGGAAACATTGCACCCATTAGATGGGTGTCTGTCACAACACTGCATTCAAAGCACACGTCTGGTTACTCACAGCTTCAGCAGTCTATTAGGATGCTCTGGGTAATGTATTGTTGTCACAGAACATATATCACTTTTTATATGTGATTATCTGTACATCAGGGATTAGAATTTTGTTGGGTAGGGCCCAGCCACACGTGAAATCAGAACAAGGGCCATTACCTTTAATGCCTTTTTATCTCCTCAGATGCTGGAACAATTACCATTTGGAAGGAAGAAGGACCTGGGAGTAAGAATGGGCATATTCCAAGGTGTTCAAGACATCTGTTTGCCTGGATCAGCATGCAAGAGAAAAAGGGAAATCAAGAGATTCAGATGAAAACTAGCAGCTAATCCTCCTCCCAGGCACATATCAAAACCCATTGCAGGGAATGGGGCATGTGCTGGAGGCGGATGGGATGCTGAAGGAAAGAGGTGGCCAGATTTCCTGGTGGAAGAAGGAAGATTTTCTTGGCTGTATATGGCCAGAGTAATTTTTTCAGTTTTAGCACTCTATTTTCAAAAGTGATTTAGGGTTTAACCAACAGAAATGAATAGATATTATATTGGAGCTCGGGGGAGTTAGTTTTAGTTTTGGTAGGTTTTTCCATTAAAAGCCAATATACATTTTGTGAGTCTTAGGAATATAGGATTCACCTTGCCAGGTCATATTAGTCTAGTGAAAGATCCATCTATCAACAGTGGCCAATATTGATGTCTGATACTGCTCAAATACTTCTTGGATCTGTCTATAACAACTGTTCACCCTGGCCCTGAGCAGCCAGGTAACTTCTCTCCTGATATACATCGATTTCTGGCGCTCATATATTTCTAGTCTCTCAGTGTAACTGCAGATGTTTTATTGGGATATTTTTGCTTTATTTCAAATTTTTTTTTCTAGCCATCTTTGAATCTTACTAAGCTTTCTTATTATTAGCTCCAAGGCTGAGCTGGCATCACTGAAGCTCAGGATGCGTTAAAGGGATGAGTTAAAAAAGACGCTTAAAAAGCCAGACGTGAAAACGTGGAGCAGAGACATCTGATCCCACTGCCACAGGCATCAGAAGAACTGCTGTCAGTGACATACGTGTGAAGAAGAGGAGATCCTGCAGGTGTGGGTTTTTATGGCTTTACTCTAGGTGCAATGGAGTCGTGATCAAAGCCGTGGAGTCTGAGTTGTGTGCAAGTGCTGGTGAGGGAGATCTGAGTGCCTGCAGCAGCCTCTCCAAAACAGCAGGCTGACACATGGTGGGCATAAATGAGGAGAGGGTTTGCAACAGCTCCAAATACCTTTCAGAGAACTGATTTCTTCTCCTACCCACTTGCTTTTGATGCAATATGCTCATTTTCCCACTTACCTGCTAGTTAAGGTAAAGGGATCCCCTGCTCTATGCCTGCTGGAGCACATGGAACCAAAGGGGAACTTTATTTTCTTGTCCTCTGGTGACTTTATCCATGAAGAAAAACTCCTGCAGATTATTGTGAAGCCAGAAAAAATGTCTGAATAAATATGAAAACCATAGAATCATCTAAGTTGGAAGGATCATCAAGTCCAACCATCCATCTAGCACTACCAAGACTGCCACTAACCCATGCCTCTAAGCACCATGTCTACGCACTGTAGGTCCTTTACAGGTCAAAACATTATCTCCTCTCCTCTTTCTCTTTATTCTACACCAATCTATTCTATTCTGATTAACAAACATCCACAAAGGAATGCTCTGACAGAAGGTACCTGCTAACATAAGATGTTCTGCATCTGAGGTTCAGGGAGAAGATTGGTTTGGAATAGCTGTTTTCCTGTTCAGTTGAAAATGTACTTAGAGACTTCAGAGATCAGGCTGAAAGACACAGAAAACAACTTTGTCTCCAGGCTGAGAGTACAAGCCACAGAAGCAGGTTCTGCTTGTTCATTCAACCACTCTGTCTCCAGCCCATCAGACAGAAGCCACTTACTGAGAAGTGCAAGTAATTCACTTTCCACAACAGTTTTGGCTCTTTCACTAAGATTAATCCTTCTCCTTTGTATTTAATACCACCTTTAACTAGCACAACAAAAGCAATTTTATAACTAACAGCAAAGAAATCTCCAGCCAGGTTGCCAGCTACTATGGTGGGCTTGCGAGAGAGACATCATCTGTCCAATGGCAACTTGACCAAGACCACCAGTTACCATCCCATGTGCAGATTTCAAGCTGGTAACCTCCAAGAGATGAAGGAAAAGTTGAGACTTTCTTAGTTCTGTTACCAGTGCTCTGAATTTCCCTGTCTGTTTCTAAAAACTGCTCTTTATTTCACACTTTGCAGAAGAAATGCCCCAGGATGCAGCAAAAAGCTTTAAAGGCAAACCAGCCTGCTCTTCTTTCCATGGAGTTTATGCACAGGCTTTTCTCCAAGGCCTCGTTTTCATTATCCAAAAGATACTGGGACAAATTTCAGCCTCCATCTCAGTCACAGCCTGAATGAAATTTAAATTTGTCTGAATAAAATAAAATTCCAGCTAAGCGTATCCTGAAACTGGAACCTGGGGCTGAAGTGTAAATCCCTTGGATCAGAACACAAACCCACTTCTAAGCCCAAAACCACAATAGACCCAAGTCCTCAGTTAGAGCAGGATTGCATTCACATGAGAAAAGCTATTTTTGTAAAATTTTGGCTTTTGATGGCAGGAATCTCAGATCTAATTCTACAGTTTGAGGCTGAGCAGCAATGAAACATATGCTGTGAAATACAGAAGGGAGTATCTGACCCCCCACTCCAGCACTTCTCAGCTCCCACTCCCCAGAATCCTTTTCTGAGCCCTCGGGTCCTACTTTGTGAACACAGTGCCTTCTTTTCCCTCTTTTCTGTGCCAGCCCCAGTCTCATATCTGTTCTAAATAAGGGTTTGGCAATGGCTTGAGTGTTTGGTTGAAGCACATGTGTGTTTTAGCTGGTACTGCTTTTCTGCTCAACTCCTTTAGAGCAACATGCCAGACTCATTTGAAAGTGCCTGAAAGAGAAATGGATTCTTCTATCCACTCAGGATGCTCTTAAAAAGCTGTGTTACACCTGAGTAACCACATCTGTGCCAGTCCAGGTAAAGCACTGCAATCTCTCAAAGTTGTTCTCTAGTTCCCAGCATCACTCCTTGCCACGACAATTCCATTTCTGCTTTTTTCAGGTTTAGAATCACAGAATGTCAGGGATTAGAAGGGACATCAAGAGATCATCTAGTGCCAGTCCCCTGCTGGAGCAGGAACTCCTAGATCAGGTCACACAGGGAGGTGTCCAGGCAGGTTTTTAATGTCTCCAGAGAAGAAGACTCCACACCCTCTCCGGGCAGCCTCAGCCCCCACACCAGGGTCTCAGGAAAGAGTGAAAAAAGCCCACTAACCCTCTGTTATAATCTCCAGATGTTTTTTTAAGAGAAAATGTAATCAACAGTCCAATTTTAAACTCTCAATGTACCCTGAAGCTGGCTGAGCGTATTCTTCCATCTCCAGTTTCTAATATACCCGTGTTTGTCCTTGTTGAACAAGGAGTTCTTGGCTAGACAAGACTGTCAACTTTGCTGGAGAGACAGTGTAAATATTTTGCACTCATACAGCAGTGTGCTTACTGAAGGAGATGGTGCTGCAAACCAGTCTGTGCCGGGTTAACAGAAAAAAAAAGCAAGTTTTCTCAGCTCAATCTGTAGTGTGGTGCATGATTTAGCAGCATTTGTGATGTTTCCCTGATTAATTCTTAAACAGGTCTCCTAGCAACAGAGGAAGGGAGACCACAAGTGCTGTGCCATAGAAGAAACATCTTTGTATTTTTGCATGGTGTCAAGTATTAGGATTCTTACTTTCCCATTTATGAATGTGCACAGAGGTCTGTGGCAGACAGGCACTTCTCCACGTACACATCCCTGAGATAAGGAACTGGGTTAGAGAGGCTTCTACAGGCAAGATAGAAATAAGAAAAGTAAGTAATTTCTTAAAAGTCCAGCAACTGGTACTGAAATTCAGAGAAATTACTTGGTTGAAAGCTTTCTTAAAGGATGTCAGGTTAAATTTTAGGATTTTTTTTTTTTTAAGAATAATTTCATTGCCTTTCTATGTAATTCACAGACTCACAGAATCATAGAGTGGTTAGGGTTGGAAGAGATCTTAAATTCACTGATGAAAAGATTGAGAAAAGTAAGGCAGGACTTTTTTTTGATCTTCACTCACACAAAACAAGGGCATCTGGAATTAATTTCCACTGTTACAGCAACAACTCCTAAATATTTGTTTGATTAGAATGTTATTCTTAAACACTTTTAATTTATGAAACTGAAATAAGATTGCAGTAGAAATGCAGTTTCTATTATTTCTTTCTACTTTCCCACCTATAAAAGCCTACCCCTTTAAAAATTTGGCACAGTGTCTGCTAAAGAAAGTGTCATTAGTAAAATAAAGCAGTGTGTTTCCACTGAAACACTTCAGATCACTAGTACTCATCTGTGATTGGAATTAAAATCGTCCCAAAAGGCAGCAGCACTTGTGCAGCCTTCTGGAAAAAGCAAGGAAGAGCCACAACAGCAGATTTGTCTTTGTGCTCATGGAAACCTCCCACTGTCTGCTCTAGGAGGGAAAAGCTGGTGTTTTCCTAAGGGCAGTAAGACAACTAGTTAACCCAAGGAGAGGACACTTGGATAATTGTAAGCTGCTAAATCCTTAATTAAAGAGGGTACAAAGGGATCTCAGCAGAGACACATGGGAGGTATTTGTCCTTTCCCCAGTTGTAATAAAATTTTGTTTCGATGGATTTATTAATTTGATGTTTTCCTTAGGTGTGCCTTCATGATCTGGAAGCAAAATTACCACCAGAATGCAGATCCCAAAATGAAAGAGGAGCTGGAGTGCTAAAGTACTAAAAAACAAGGAAGAAGTGCTCAACTGAAGGGCTAGAACTCCTCAGGAAGTGAAATCTGACAAAACAGATTTGTATTCCTACAAATTATACCGGTAAGAGCAGGAATTTATGGGGAATTTATCCCAGCTTCAAAGTCAATATTCTGCTTCTGCAAAGATTTGCAAGCTTGACCTCTCAGCAGACATCCCTGGCTCATTACACTTAAATTAGCTCTTGAGATCCAAATACCCAGTTGCTCTAATTTCTGAAGACCTTTCAGTGAGTATTTGGTGAGCAGGAAGGTGGGATGGACAGGTTTGGGTTCCCTTGTGCTGGTGGAGGGAGTGTGAGGGTTGCAACCCCACCAGTACACACAGATGAAATGCTGCTCCATCTCACTTCCAGCTCCTCTTGTCTATGACTGAGTGGCCTTCTGAGGCAGAGTATGAGTCTTTCCTTCTTTCCTCTTGTCAGCTCTCCACTCATCTCCACTCTTCTATGCCTGAGAAACAGCTTAACAATTCAAAGGAGTGTAGAAGGCTATCCATCATTAATATGAAGCCTTGAAAGTATGTTTAATTTTGTCTCCAAGAAGCCAGCAGACAAAAATTCCAGCTGCTCAAAATATGTCAGTATTAACTGCAACTGGAGGGCTTGAAGAGTAAATCATGAAAGCCACCTCTGCAATGCAAAACTCAATCTCTTTTATCATCAGCTCATTATTTGTGCATCCCACAATACTTGTTGGATTCTTTGCTCTCATATTTTGTGTAGTTCAAGATGCAGGGTTTGCTCCTGCAAAATTCAATCCCTTTTATCATGGACTCATTCTTTATACACCCCACCATACTTGTTGGATTCTTTGCTCTTGTATTTTGTGTAGCTGAAAATGCAGGGCCTGTTCCTCAGAAGACTGCTGTCTTTAGAGAGGTTGCACTACATGGGCACAGCCCCCCCAAAGAACCACTGGGCACAACTTTTGCAGCCCAACCAGCCTCACAACACTAACATCCTGCTTCTTTCACAGGAAGGTATTTCAGAAGATAATGGGTAGCTTGGTTTCCATGTTCTTTCAGCTGATGGCATCAATTAATCCATCTTCTAGCTCAAAATGTTAATATTTTATAAGAATGAGAGAACATTCTCTGATTTTATTCCCCTCCCTACAGGCACACACTTAAAAAAATGCTTCCTAACTTATCTTAATTCATATCTCTATTTCATAATTACCATTTTACTACTCTTTCTGCCCCTGTCATAGCTTAGTTGTGTTTTTTGAAATTTAATCAAATAATAATTAAATTCAGAGGGTAACACCTCTGGTTATCTCTTTATAATTAAACTTTACTTTTTCCTTCAGAAATGTTTGAAAGGGAAAAGCAATTGCTTGTAAGAATGCATGCATATCATTTGTGTGTGAGTTTGATGACTGGAGTGACTTTGGCAGGGAATTCAGAGGAGATAGACTTAATGCATTCAGACACTGTCTTTTTGGGAATTTGTCCTTTTTTTTTTTTTTCATGTGGGATTGGTTAACTACTCTCAAGAAGTCCTAAATACATGCCTTATACAAAACCCAAGAGATCTGTAAGTCTTAAACATTGCTTTTTTGCTGAGCAAGGCAGACAATACAAATTGTTCTCTTTTTTACCTTCCCTCACAGGCAAGCTAAATTATGCTCCTGTCTAACATGACTCAAATCTCTTTCCTAGGTCTGTCCAAGGAATGAGGTCTATCAATATTTGCTCAATGGGGCACTGGATTTTCCCTAAAAACCTGGGGCAAAATCCAAACCTCGAGTTCTCTCTATTAATATAGTGAGAGCTGTGCCCAGGCTCCCATTCTGCTTAGGCAATGATCTTTCTTTGCTCGAGGCAAAGGGTTACTTGGCATCTGAGATTCACAAAGGAAGAGAAAAGCTGCCCCAAAACCCTCTCAATATTTCAGAGTTTACATTGACAAAATTGTTCTTAATATTTTATTGGACTGTCTGCTCACTAGATGGCTTGAGGGTATTTTCCTCAGAATAAATAATCATCAGAAAGATGTAAAATAACAGCTTTTATGTTCCAAGGTTATTTACAATCCCATGATTAAGTCATGAAACTGCAGAATATGCGAAGAGGTGATTTTAACAGTGTCAGTGTGGAGCAAGGTGTCTGATGAGAGTTAGCTGGGCAAGTACATCCCCAGCTGTGACAGATGTGGCAGTGAGGAGAAATAAAGTAGTTTTAATCTGTCGACAATGGAAAGCAAGATTTGAAAAGTGTTGCCAGAGATGAAGAGAGAAAATGATTGTGATGATTGAGAAAATGATACAAGTTTCCCCAAAGCTGAACTGGGAGCTAGGAATGGTAAATAACAAGCAGTGCATATGTTAGACACAGAGTGATGTGTTTGTTCTTGGTTACATGGAATAATTCTGCAAGTAGAATGGGCTGTTAGGTATCACACATCAAAGTTTCTTACCTTATTAGATTACAAGGTTTTACAGCTCTCTCTCAGAACTTGATAGCAGTTCAGAGCCCCTCTCCTCACACAAACCTTGACAGCATACAAAATTTTAAATTTAATTACTTTAGCTGAAACAGTTCCTTGTACCAAGGTTGTTTTCAAATTAATTAATTTGCTTCCTCCATATGTCACAATTCTCTTTTGTATCCTTCATGATCTTTCAGACATGAACAAAACTCATCCAAGATCCATATGTCTATATTTGCTGCTGTTCTGCATTTGTACCTGTTTTTTTTTAATTCAACCTTTGATAGAAAAGCTGTTTTTAAAAATAATAAAAGGCTTTTCAGAATGTCATTCAATCATAATGTTTTTTAAAATTATCATTATGTGAGAATTTATCCCCAGTGTTAACAATTAATCTCATTCATACAGCAACTACCTTAGGAAGCTGTTGGGCATTTGGCCTCTAAATGCAATTCAAGAGCTGGAATAACTGGAGCTCACAGATAACCAGCAGGAACTCTGCAAATCACTGTCTAGTTGTCCACAGACCATGCAGCTAGCTGCTAATCTTCTAGGGTAGTTAACAACTAATCTAATTAGTTTCATTGGGAAAAAAATATAGAGAACACTAACTGCCTGGGTTTATAATGTCTCGTTTTTAATCCTATAATTAGCATTACAGTGATTGGTAGTGTGAGATATTCAAAGTTATCAGTTTTGCTACCTAAATTAAAACTCTTAGACTCTTCCAGTTCAAAACAACTGTAATAATAATTATTTTTATAGAAAAGGACAGGAATCTTCCTGCTGTCCTGTCTCCTCAGACTGTATGTTTGCTGACAAAAATGAGCACCTCGTTATTTTACAGTGGTTCTCAGAGGCTGGGATGGCAGAGGACACTCCTCAGGTTTCTTTACATTCTTCAGTATAAAATCCTAATAAAAGTGCTCTGGATCTCAGGAAACTCTGGGCCCCTTCATCAAGGAAAGGCTGGTGTGACTCAGAGAAGAGAGAGTGCCTGAGCCACCACTGCTGCTCCCAGCTGCAAGACTCTCAGCCATTCCCATTCTGTGAAGGTCTGCCCCAAGAAAGCCAAGAAATCTTAAACATTCTGCTCATCTTGTGCCTTCTCTGCCATCAGTTTCCTTTATTTTTAGATCAATTACTCTTAAATAAAAAGATGTACTTTGTTCCACCTAGATTTGTAACACAATGGTGCAAGTCTGGGGATTGGCTGAAGTTTGAAAGACTCCAGGAGAAGTTGTGAAGGGAGCTAGAAGTCAATTCCTACTGCAAAGTTTTGGGCTATTTCTCTTTTCTTCTTTCTTTTTTCTTGCCATAATAAAGTCAGATAGAGAAAAGTATATGGTTTTCACTTCAGATTTTACCGTGTAATTCTGAGTACACCTTAAACCATGAAGGATGAGGCATGGAATACCAAGAATTATGCATGCTGCAGAAGAAAAGGAGAAACTACTAGTGGAGTTTTGTCCACAGCTCTTCTTTAAAAACAGCAGCAAACAGGGAGGAGGATAGCAAAATGAGAAGGTGATGGTTTATTACTGGCAAAAGCTCCAAATCAGGGGACACTGGCACAAGATTCAAAATACGACAGCTTAAATATATGAAATTTCAGAGGATTAGGAACACTGTTCTGAGTGTCTGATTGAAACACACTGCACAATCATCTGCCACGAAAGTGGAGCCATTTAATTTTAAAGCAAGTCTGAAATCAAAGTGAACACATCTCTCACTCAAAGTGAGAGTGAGACTTGGCAGATCTCATGCAGATGAGAAGATGCAGACTGTAAAGTTATGGTTCATAGAGGCAGAAACTACAGAAGGAGGGAAAAACATCCTTAAGTCCTTAACAACATCTATGACTGTAGAGTGCAGCTCTGAAAATCAGAAGGGAAATCAGGGGAGTCATTGGTGTGGGAATTTTTATCTCCTGATTAAAGGGTTTTTGAGTAATACAGGCTGTTTGTGTGAGGAAAACATCTTCAGAATAGGGAGCAGAAAAAGGATAATGAGCACATGGGAGTATTTGGACTAAGGCATCAATGAAAAATAGGTGTTCATTACTGGAGAAGAAACATTTGCACAGTTCAGCAAACAGCCAATGGGCAACAGAGGAGAAGGCAGAAAGCACGACAAATTTTGAGTGTAATCCCAGGAAATTACTTCTAAAGTCTTAAACTTACATACAATTGAGTCTCTTTGTCACTCAGTTTGGGCCATGAATGTGAATAGAGACAAATAATTTGATGCACAGAAAAAAGACTGAAGTCTACAAAAGTGCTTAGTGATCAAATCTGTTGAAATTATGGGAGTAATTAATATGTTCAGAAGAATCAAAGTGTTTTTTTCAGACACAACTAGATATTTCCCAAACTCTTGTCCCCATCTCAATGTTTCATAATGACCAAGGATGAGAATTTTGCAGTTACTTGAGAGCCTAAAATATATACCTAAAACCTAATGGGACCTACATAATTGCTGAACTAATTCAGTTGCCCAACTTCTGTTAAAAATCTCAATTAATGTATTCCATGGGGCTTTGAAAAGAAATTATAAATACTGAAAATTTATTCATTAAATGTTCATCTTCATAATCTAGTGTGTGAGAATAATGATGCTAAATGCTCTTTGTTGGCATCAGATATATCTTTTGACCACCTGAACCCAAGCAGTGTGAAATTATCTCCTGTATCTTAGATTCTTCACTATGACTTTATCAAACATGGCAAGGCTATTTCACTATTATTTCTCCTAATATAAACTCTTAGGTTTATCTTGTATATCCATCTGATTTTGGCTCCATCTGCACTTGTTCAGTAAAATTAATTGGAGTCACATTTACCACAATCAAGCTAAAATTTAATAAGATTATTAAACTGGAAGCAATTTCGTTTCTACTTCAGGCAGAGTTAAAACAGAGATTTTTTCTGTCTGTGGATTTTTTTTTCCTGTTCATTCTTAAACCCAAAGAAATAGAAGGAATTCAGCGTTATACTCTGATTTTTCTTTCCTCTATTACCAGTTAAAAATGCTATTCACTCAGTCCTTTTCATCTCCAGCCTCCAATAGGAGAGTTAGAGACTCTTCTATTTCTTAAAAAAAGATACAATTTTGAAAATACACAGAGAGAATGATTAATAAAGAATGGGGCAGTGGCACTGATTGAACATTAGTGTATATACTCTACTGCTAAACCAGGTTGAGTAGGATGTGCCTTATACTCAGAACACTGTGCACATTCAGAATAAGAAAATGAGTTTAAAGCTACCTAAGAACTTCTGAACTGCAGATTAAGTTCCATCATCCTCTACAGAAAGGGAGAGCAATTGTCACCTACTTGCTACCAATACAACCCAGGAAAGGAGGGCTTTGCCCTCTCTGCTTCTTGTACATGACAATTGCATGCAGTTTTAATTTATTTCTCAGTGAAGATCCTGATGCTGTTTTCCTCCATTACCTCTAACTGTTTGTTTTGTGTCCACTGACAAGACAGAAATAGGAATAAAAATTGAGTAAGAAAACCTTAAAAATATGTCAACATTCAGTCTGCAGATCATCTCTGCCTGGAGTGCCATTGGTTAACCTTTGATATCTTACATTAAATTGCACTTCTGATGGCTTTCTCTAACCCTGAGTTAAAGTTCCATCTCCCTTCCTCCTCCTTCTGAGCAAATTTTGCAGGCTGAGCTCTTAAAGATAGAAGATAATATTATTTTCCACTTTGATTTTCAGTTTCTGAAACACTTTCAATTAGTAGAACATGGCAAAAGATGTCTGAGGCATCCTTCATTTCTCAAAAGAACACAAGCTTTCATCACTAACTTGTCACTGCATTTAGCCATATTCCTGGTCTGACACATTTTTCCAAAGCACTACCTTTCTCTTTATTGTCAAGGACCATGCATCTATGACAAACCTTTCAAAATTAATGGAAAGGTTAAAAACATCTCTGAGTTTGAGTTCAAACTGCACATTCTCAAATGTCCCCCTTACCCAGCTGATTTTCTGAGGTCATGCTTTTCATTTTACTCCTGTACTGTGTTTGCTATGTCTTTAGACATTGTGACATTGTATGAGAAACTCCTAAATAACACCATATTGTGAGTGCTGTCCTAGTAACTAACAAAACAAGAGCTTTACTGAACCACACAAAAGATCCATGTTTCGTTTCTTCTAACAAACTGCTGAAAGACCTGTAATTTAGATAGCAGGAACTAAGAAGTTCTGTTCTCTAAGTAGAGAGAGATAAAAGGCTACAAGGCAGAGGAAGGGAAAAGATAAAAACCATTATTGCAAGATGTATTTTTGATACTATCAATCCCTTTTAGCCATCCCTCCCAGGTAAAAGGTTTGTTTATGCCACCCTAGGGTTTTTATTCCAAATGTCAAAGTGACAGAAATGATATGAAAAATATAGATTAGAAAGGAATTGCCCAAGTCCAATGCTCTCTGAGATAGAGAAGAAAGTTGCTTTATGAAGTCTTGGACAGAGGGGACAAGATGGTCCTTTCATACTCCAGATTGTAAACCAACTGATTACAGCAACACTGCTAACACTCAGTGTCTTCTGAACTCCTAATTTGTGTTAATCATCAGTTGCTGCCTCTTTTATATCAGTCATTCTAGTTCTTGGAATTCCCTTAAATGTAGGAAAGAGAAAATCGCTTCTGTCTGTCTTGGGAAATCATGTCAAGGAAAGAGCTTTGACCTTCAGGCCACAAGAGGTGGGAAACCTCATTCCCATGGTGGGATGAGCTATTGCTTGAATCAAAGCGGCCAGGTCTAAACCAGTGAGAGCATTTTCATACCAATGGCTTGCATACATCTCCTGTGGCAAAGCAGAGATCATGGGAATAAGCCCATGAAGAAGCCTGGATGCACACAACATAGACTGTCCAAGAGAAGGGCTTCAAGACAATGTGGGAAACAAGCCAGCATAGAATCATAGGACAGTTCAGGTTGGAAGAGACCTTAAAGATCATCAAGTCCCAACCCCCCTGCCATAGGTAGGGACACCTCCCACTAGATCAGGCTGCTTAGTGCCTTGTCCAGCCTGGCCTTAAACACCTCCAGAGAGGGGGCATCCACAACCTCTCTGGGCAACCTGTTCCAGTGTTTCACTACCCTCTCCGTAAAGAATTTCTTTCTTATATCTACCCTGAATCTACCCCCTTCCAATTTGCATCCATTATTTCTAATCCTCCCATCACCTATCTTATTAAAAAGTCCTACCCTTGCCTTTCTGAAGGCCCCCTTCAGGTACTGATAAGCTAGGACTAGGATCCTATTTAAGCTATGGACTAAGATGCTATTTAAGAGATGGCAAGCAATCAGTAGCATTAACCTAATGTATTGCCAAAACCACCTTTACACCATGGGCCAGTGTAAAACTGGATTTGTTCCATGGGACCATTATTGATGGGAAGAAATGGGCACTTGGTTCTTGATGTGCAATATTTTATGCTACTGTGGAAGGAAAAAAAAAAAGAAAAAAGCTTTACAAGCTGGTGGGACTTTTTGGAGAAAGCATTAAAAGTGACATTTTGCATAGCTAAATGCCCTATTTTAAATGCATGTGAGAACACCAACCAGTTCTTTACAGCATTGTCTCAGTACTAGATTTTGCAGCAAACTACCTACAGAATCCTTCTAATTTGGGAACATGAAGCAATACTAATTGTTTTAGAAGTGTGAGCTTTGTGTCTGTGATCCTTGTTTGATATAGGGAAGAAATAAAGTAATCAAAGAAGCTTTGTTCATACGGTTAGTTTAGCCAAGGCATGTCTGTGCAGCCATAGCTACCAGGTTTTATGGTGTTTGAGGAAATACTTGAGGTCATTGTGTGCACAGCCACACGTTTCAGGAAACAACCTAAACTCAAGAAGAGACCACAGGAGCAGAGTAACATGCATGCAGGGTGGGCAATCAAGAGCCAAGGGCTTCAGAGTGTCTGAGGAAGCAAAGCTAAGCCATGGCTAGTGTGAAAATGAGGAATTTGGAAAGGATTGTCAAGACAATCCAGCTGCTGTCTGTTCTTGCATGGAGGGACTGATGGCAGATTTGTCTTGGTTTGGGCTGTGCCCTTACCTCCTAACGTTTTCTAGCTGCAAAGCAATGACTGACTGTGTAAGAGGCATCAACCCAGCTCAGTGCAAAAGTGAGCAGAGCAGCTTAAACCATTCCTCAGCAGTCATTTCAACTAAACTGGATTGAATTAGGAGTAGCCCTTTACAGTCAAACCACCTACAGCTGAAGAGAACTTTAAAAAGCTGTCCTTGACGCCTCTTAGGTTTTAGTTATTCTTATCTCCTTGGTTCTTTATGGCTCTGTTATTCAAGCTGCATCTTGCTCAGAAACAGCTACAGCAAATTCTCTGGAGTTGATGTTTGAAAGAAAAAAAACCCAGATAGCTAAAGAGCAGGAGCAGAGGACTTGGTAACAGGACCTGTGAAGCAAGAGGTAGTAGGGCTGGGTGTAGTTGCAGCTGCTCTTCCTCCTTCCACCCCTCTAAGGGCCTGATTCAGGATTGAAAAATGCCATGTCTTTGGTCAAAGACAGATAGAGCAGCTCCTGGAGAGGGACCTCACCTGCCAATAGCCTGGTGTAACAGTGAAAATGATTGACAGCTCTCTAGGCAACAATTGCAATATTCCATTGACACTTTTCCAACAAACTTTTGTCTGTTTACTCATTTTTATATGAACTAAGCACCACATAATCATCTTTTCTTTCAGAAACATCTACAACATCATGGGTATTTCTGAAATAAACTCCATTTTATGCATGTATACTGCCACAATTCAGATTCAATGTCTTGTCTGAAAACTGTCAATAGTCCCATATAGCCTAAATAATTATTTTTCATGTATCCTAAATACTGCAAATCACATAGAGATTATAGAGGGGCTCAATCCACTGGTCTCCATGACTGTGCTCAGAAGAACCATGCAGGACCAGGTGGACATTCTCTGTTTTGTTCATGGCACCCTGTGCCTTGTGTACACCTCATCACCTCAGGGTTGCACACTGCAGTAATATTATGTAACAAAACCCCAAATGATTCCTACTCCTAACATTGTGAATGCATCATATTCGATCTGTTCTTCTCTCATCTCAGTCTTGCTTGGGTCAAAGAGAGCACACATACAGCAGGGGAGCTGGAATGCTGTGGTGCTCATGTTCATGCTGCTCTGCTCTTCCTCAAACACCAGCACAGCATCATCTAGAGCAAGACTCAGTGGTGTCAGTGGTCAGTGCACCCTCACACTGAAACATTGAAAAAAAAGAGTAGAATTAGCAAAGGCAGCACTCAGTTTTCTTTTTCAATGGAGTGTCCTCTCTACCCTTCGAACCCTGAAGGGGGGGGATATGTAGAAGCAGCACAAGAAATACAACCCATCATTAAAAAAACACAGCAGCATAATTAAAATGGTAATGGAGGCAGAAAGGTAACCAGTCTTCAAAGGTCACTTGAGAAAACACCAACTTGAAATGAGATTGTTACCATTAATTTAACCAAGGCTGGGCTTCTGATACTAATTTAACACCTTAGTAGTGTGTCCAGCTTAATTTTTGTACTTATTAGGAGCTACAGAGGTGAAAATCAAGTCAATTGTAATCATCGTGTCCCTTTTCTAAAAAATGGCAAGAGAAAATGGTCCCCTAGAAAAATATTACTTTGTCTTAGAGGTGAATATTTATCTGATAGCTCAGTGCACTATTTCAGCATTTCCTTTTACATGAGCTAATATGTATGCAACACAATGGTACAGACTGGTATTATAAAACACATCTCACAAAGTTCAGTGGCACATAATGGCTCATATTGCCTATGCATATGTGCATACACAGTACAAGTTTTATTTCAGGTGGAAAAAAAAATGGAAGGGGAAATTTGCAGTATTTGTTACACTTATCAGCCCAGAACACCTTTAAAAGGTTTTCTTTGAAAGATGCTTGTGTGTGACCGAAAGCAGTTAATAGTGGTTTCTTGCTGTACACCTCAAGCTACCTTTCTATAGAAGACTGATACTGGAAAGTCATGTATATCTATTCCTGCTACTGTCTATGAAAATCCAGTTGCATCACTACAGGAGAAGCAGCTCTACTTGTGAAGCTGGTTTTGTTTCAAAGAGCTCTTGTCTGTGTTTTCACAACAGCCTGCTATTCCATAATAACAATCCATAATGCTCTAAAAATAATAAGCCTTGGTGGTGTGGAAAAAAATAGAAAATGGAAATTCTGTCACACTTTCTCCAGAGGGAATTGATACATTTTGTTTTGCTCTATTCCCTAAAGGCTACAGCAGATGTACAGGTGCTAGACTAGAAATTGTTATAATTGCAAAACCCGTATTCAGTTCCTTGGAGAGCTTTGAAATTTTCAACATACAGTAGAAACATGAGCTTTGAAGAGGAGAAAAAAATAATCCATATGCCCAAAGAACAATGGAGTACAGGATGATTGCCTGAATTATTTACTGCAGCAAGCAGATCATTAAGAAATAGAGCACAACAAACAAAACTCAGAAGAAGAGCTGTAAATTTAAACAATATCAAACCCAAAATTGCTGGCCCACAAAGGGCTTTTTTATATATATCCACAACTTCTGTTCTGCACTCTCTGCACCTACAGAGTGGTTGTATAAGAATTTGTACAGACTGGCATCACTTTTCTTCTCACCTTGTCTCTGTTGCCTGTGAGTTGCAGCTATTTATTTTGTCTCAGGGGAAAAATATTTATTACCATGAACACAGGAAAATCAGTTGAATTCAGTACACTCCTATACAGCTAAAAGAAATAAAATAATAAAAATAATGCTTACTCTGTGTTTGAAAACTGTGCATCAATGAAGATGACAATAAAAAAGAAAAGGTTTTCAGGCCTTTGCTTACAACTGGGATGTGCTGTTGGGTTACCACATTGTTCTCTGAAGCCCAAAATCCATGGTTGAATCTTCTCCTTTCTAGGACAGCTTCAAAATTAGTGCCATCAGTATGAGACTCATATCTTTCTATCAGTACTGCTGACACACATAAATGTTCCTTTTAAATCAAGATATATAATTCATGGACATCTTCTGGAGCCCAGAACACTTTATGTAAGTCTGTCCCCATTATGTGACAATGCGTTGTCCAAATTTTATCCCTCCTTCATATCATTTGCAATTCATATGGAATTTGAAATGCACTGAGATGTGGTTCCAGATTTCTCCTGGGAGTGTGGCAAAAGAGGAGTTTTCTTGTATTTAGCATTTTATTCCCCTGCTGTATTTATCTGCAGTCAGGGGACTGCAGGAGCCATCTGTGGGACCAAAGAGGAGAAGCTGAGTCCATAGTATTCAGAGAATGGCGCAGCACCAAATTATTCATAGTGTGATGAGAGCTTCAAAGCAGATCCTGTGATGTACATCCTTTTCCTTTTAATAGCTGAGTGTTTTTCTGCTGGCCATTGTCACATTTCACCTCTTTTGCTTAAGAACTTGTGCTTAGGTAGGAAGAAGGAGGAGAGGGAAAAGAAGGGAGGAGTGATTTGGAGGGAGGAAGATATATCAGAAGGCTCAAGGCAATGATTCAGGATGATTAAGTGAGCCCAGGACAGCCATCATAACACCCTGTGAGAAGACCCCAAGTGGCACAAAGCAAGAACCACGATTTTTCTTAATTTTCATTCTGATTTCTAACCTGTTTGCAGATCAGGCATTATGTGTTGCTCCCTACTTAGCATGGTTTACAAATAACAGCCTAACCTCAATCATTGCTACAATTATTTGATAAATAATCTGTTATACTAACAGAAAGTTCATTCTCATTGAAAACCTGAAAGCTATTACACAATGGATTTTTGACAGTCTCACTGGACCCCTCTCTGAGAAAATCTATAGGGAAATCACTCCTTGCATAGCTGTTCTCATTACACAGCTTTTTAGACAATAGGCTCAGTGGAACTGAATAGAAAAGCTTTATTCCTTCTCCTCTGTAAAAGAACAACTTTATTCTTTGCCATTTTTTCATGTAAAGAAAACCTAAACACCAAAAAAAAAAACCAGAGAAGAATTATAATCTAGCTGACACTTCTGCAGGACCTCACAAAGTAGAAACTTTTCATTCAGTCTCTGCAGCTGAGAAGGAAAAAGTCTTTGTTCTTCTGCTCACCCTGAGGACAGCATCACGTTCAAATGGACTTCACAAGCTCAGCTCCATCAGCAGGCACAGAAGGAATGCAGTTATTTTTGTTTGTGTTTTGAAATGATGTAGGTATTTCTGTTATGGAAATGTACTTTTCAGGTCTTCAAGATTTTTATTTTCCTATCCAGAACAGCATGAATTTAAAAGTATTGTCAGCTTCCTGAGGTGTCCCAAGTCAAGAAACAAAGCAGGAGCCTATGTAGAATTTACATACCAAACATATGAAATGGGAAGCTGAAAATCTCTGCAAATGGCATCATTTTGTGAGCTTTATAGCATTCTTAAGTATGTAATAAATTTTGTTAGTGTGGCTGTTAAAAAGAAGCATTTAAAAGAAGAGTAATTCAGATTTTGTTTTTTTCCCAGGAAACAAAAAAACAACATGAAAAATAATCCTCAGAGAGTGTGCTGGCACTTACACTTAGCAAAATTAAGTTCCAAGCATGGGGTATTTCTCTACTATGAAGAAAAATTTACTAGTGATGTTTTAAAAAAGAAAGAACACAAAAAACCCCAAAGAACATGGGTAGTACTGCACTGTGTTTCATCTGGTATAGATCTCCAAACTCTTTAATAATTTCTGGTGCCACAAAATGTCTTCATGTAACATAGCAACAGTTTCAGCAACTGTGCAGGTTTAGAATAGTCAAAAACATTGTGGTTTGGTCTAAATCACACAGATCCCTTCTCAATTCTATATGTTGTATAACAGGTGGGTATTGTTTGTAAATCACTTCTCGCACTAAAGGAAAAGTATGCTAAAAGAATGGGAATTCATACTGTGGCTGAGGTTTGAAATCCCTATGGGGCATCTGAGACATCTTGGAAAGGTAAAAACTCTTTAGCTGAGGGAGAAGATACCTAATTTCTTTCTGACTAAAGAATAACAGTACATTAATGGTTAAAATAACCAGGGAGCAGTTTAAATAAAGTGGAAATGATGAAATGAAGATCTATGGTTTATGGAATTTGTGATTTCTTGTTAAACACTCTGAACGTCAAAGTAGTTTTTAAATAGATACTTGGCGTATAAAGTTGTGTTACCAACAGGGCATGGATCAAGTTCAGAGAACATTCTGGAAAGTACCAGAGCATGGGTTGCAAGGATTTGTGGGTAGTAGTCGACATGTACAGTACAGCCTGACCAGATAACACAAACACTATGATAAAGCTCTAAGTGAAGTTACAAGATTACAGATTTAAATAGGTAGTGCATAAGATTAACTTGCCAAGGCTTTGGTTAGTTGTTTGGGATTTTTTTTCAAAGCTATATTACAGTGTACTATATTTTCCAGAAAGGAACATTAGAAGTTGGACCCCCCCTCTCTGGAGGTGTTCAAGACCAGGCTGGACATGGCATTGGGCAGCCTGATCTAGTGGGAGGTGTCCCTGCCTATGGCAGGGGGGTTGGAACTCGATGATCTTTAGGGTTCCTTCCAACCCAAACTATTCTATTCTATGATTCTATATTCATTTTTCTATTACTAGAATGAATAAAGATCTATATATTTACCTGGAAAACATAGTTCTTCTACCAGAATCATAGAACAGCCTAGGTATGATCAGTCAGACCATTGAGTCCAATCATCAACTTAACTTTGACAAGAACCATAACAGGCTGGAGAGACCCTGTTTGACAGGGCGTGGAGCAATAGGATGAGGGGCAATAGTTCTAAACTATAGAAGGGCAGGTTCAGATTGGACATCAGGAAGAAGTTCTTCATCATGAGGGTGATGAAACACTGGCCCAGGCTGCCCAGAGAGGTGATGGAGGCCCCACCACTGGAGACATTCTAGACTGGGCTTGCTGAGGCTCTGAGCAACCAGATCTAGATCAATATACCCCTGCTAACTGTCGGAGGGTTGGACTAGGTGACCTCTGAAGGTCCCTTTCAACTCAACACACTCTATGATTCTCTGATTCTGATTCTAAGCATGAGGTCTACCCCATATATTCTTATTATGTATGCATAGCTTTATTATGTATATATAATGTATGCATAATATTCTTATTATGTATATAATGTATCCATGTATTCTTACTATTTATTTACCCTTTAGTTTGGTAAAGGGTGCTTTTACAAACTATCTTTTATCTGTGGAGCAGCAGAGGCTGATGCTTGGTGAGGGCTACTAATTGCTGCAGTTATGTGTATATAAACACATGTGTGTGTTAAGATACATGTAGGTAAATAAAGCTTGAAAATAAAAACTCCACTCAGAAAGTAGACTTCTTTCTCACCCTCTCTCTCTGTTTTGTGCAAGTAGGCTCCAAAATTAGGACCACAGGGAGCTTTTCTTCCTAGCAGAAACTCCACAATCAGAGCAGGGGAAAGGAGCAGCTCTGTTGTGGAATGGGCCCCTTAGTGGGATGATGCATTAAATGTCTCTTGATCACACTGAGATAAAATCAAGGCTTCTAGAACATGAAATGAAGACCACGCTGCTCTGAAAACACTGAAGAATATTATTAAAACTGAAAAAAATAACACCTTTCTGCGATTGATTTTATATCCCTGAAACTTAAAACAACCATCTTGGCCTTCAGGTGTGTTCAACACACCTACATGTCCAGATAGGACACAGTCCAGAGATATCACCATGATCTGCACACACACCCTCCCCAGGAGATGAGGGCTGTTTTTGCTCTAGGTGCTGGTCCTTGATGAGTTGAGCAGATGCACACATGGTCAAGGGAGAACAAAAGCAGAGGAGACTGTTCTACCGCACAAACCACCCTCTTGGAGCACCTCACTGCTGCTGTTTTCATACAGCATCTCCCTCTTTCTTAGTATGGAAGATAATGGGGTTTACATTTCATTAGCCATTAATAAGCTCAGGACTTGAGGAGGTGGAAGCCAAATGAGCATTTAACTCAACCTGGTTATGCAGTTTCCAGAAAGATCTCATTTTTCCTCTCAGACAGCATGTTCCAGAAAGAGTGGTGGACTTTAAGATGGATATAAACATTTCAAGAGCTACATTTTGAAAACACATCAGCAGTGCTTCACTTCATCTCTAACAAACTGCATGTGGTAAGAGCAGCAGAAAGTGTAATCTAAACAATCTTATTTAAAAAACAAGCATATGACATTAGGGGAAATTTTGTCCCTAATTAGGTTCATTAGGGCTTGTAATGAATTCCATTGCAACAAAGATTTTGTGCCAATAGTTGGTAGCAGTATTAAGGCTGATAGCAATGCTTGCCACAGCTGGAGGTCAGGAGAACTTCAGGGCATTTTCCATCCCTCTTCCCTGAGCACCACTTTCACAAGGAATAATTATGCAGAGTGAAAGCTGATGGATCGTTCTGGTATCAGCGAAGCCTTCACGTCTTTTCACCAGCTGTAAAGTGTAATCAGAATTTTACAGAAGTACTTCTGAATGTCACTTTTACGGTTTTCTTGGCAGCTTTTTAGAATCCATTTCCTGTCATAGACGGAGGTACAAAGAGGCAGAATTGTAAAAATGCTGTATTTCTTTTCCCTCTTTTTTTTCTCCAGCAATGGAAAAGCTAATGACAAGGAGGAGTGGATGGAATCGCTATCAGATGTGTAATACTGTGGAAACTTTGGAGTAGCCCTGTAAGCTGGCTCTGCTTTTATGTTTTTTCTCCACAGTGAGATGGTGCCAGGCTGCCTATTATCTCAACTTTTGCTTTGTAATTAAAATGTCTTTAGTCAGAAGTGCTGCTGGATTGCCATGCTTGCTGCCTGAAAATCTCAGATCATCAGCATCCCTTGCCAAATGCCTCGTGCTCAGCACCTGGATAGTGTGGTTTACAGCAGCCTCCTGTACTGGGAAGAGGAAATACTTGGATTGCAGTCTGGGACTTGCAGTGGCAAAGAGGAGCTGATACTGGAGTGTGGTGTTGAGCTCCCATGCCAATGGCAACAGCAGAATGAAGAAAGGGAAGAGCTCAGCAGAAGATTGCTCAATTATTTTATAGACAATCCACCTTACCTGGCCAAACTGCAGAGGAGTCTGTGGCTGGTCACCAACTCACTATTGTTACTGAACCTTTAATTAAAGCCCATCACTTCTGATTGCTATATTGAAGTTAATTTAGTCCTGGTAGATCAACTGTAGGGGCTGTCATGGTCATTTGTGAGTCAGCAGTGCACGGTCATAAGCAGATTGGCAGCCACAGCAATATTGAGAGTCTTACACCTGTAAAGCTGTCCAACTGCAAATACTGCAGCTATTCTTTGTCTTTCTACAGATGAAGAGAAATATTTATCAACTGGAAAGGGTGGTGCCTGCCTACCTGCTCCAGTTTGAAAGGAAAGATCCTATTGGCAAGGTCTTAAACAATTTAAGGCTGTTTTCTTGAATCAACAAGGGCATTGTTGCTCCTCAGACACCCTTCTGACTCATACTGTGGGAGACCAAGCTCATCCTTGGCTTCTCTTCTCTGTTTTACTTCTTAGTGAACACTTCCACATTGTGAAATGGGCTCCTTCCCTTCAGACCCAACAACTAGGCGTTTGTTCCAGATCTGGATGCATAGTGGATGGGGAACACTCAAAAATCTCTTATCATTCCCAGGGCTTTTAAGTGAGTTATACTGTAACCCTGACTTCCAAAATATCAAGGGAGAAAGTGTTTCCCAGAAACAAGATGTGCAGACAGATATGACACATCCTGACCAACTAGAGAAAGTACCTTCAGCAAACATTTTGGTGAAATAAAGCCAGGAGACTTTGATGATGTGTCTTTAGCAGCAAGGATGTATCTGAAACTGTTTGGTTTTGACCTCTTCAGGAGGCAGATCAATGAGACAGTGACTGATTGCAGGAGCTGCAGTCATGCAACATTGTTCTCCCATGAGGTCTTTCAGTCAAGAACAAGAGAATTGTCATACTGTGCATTACATGAGTAAAACCAGAAACAATGTCACCCAGCCTATTGATGTATCTGTTGGGTAGGGAGTATCCAAACATTTTGCCCTTGATGCAGTTAATTAGACTTGCAAAGTTAGAAACTAAATGGTGCTTTGGAGTTTTTGTACAGTCTTCTGCATGGTGTGGTTGTACTGGAATATATCGCTTGTTTGGAAACAAATTCAGTCTAAACTAGCTTGGCTGCCTGGGCATCCTATACATAAATCAGGCTCCATGAGCTATTTCATGACGAATCACTTATATCTCAGTCTGCTAAAATGTCCTTCCTGTTCCTTCTCTCATTGTTATGGGCCTATTTTAAGACATATTTGCCATTCTCTGAGCCTTCCTATTTACCCTCTTTGGCTTTTCTCTTAAAGGTTTGGCAGCTTTCCACAGGTAAGTTTGCTATTGGAGACACAATATTTCAGTGACAACACAGTCGGAAATAAGTTTAACTAATTATTATCCAAATATCAGTATTCAAGTAGTGTACTTTTATGACAAGTTAGAGTGCATTTTCTGAATTTGTTTCCAGTTTTTCTGCAGAGATATGTTCCAATACACTGTGTCCTTGTACCAGGCTTCTGCACTGCTGGGACAAGCCTGGGTGTTAAACAGAGAATGTGAATATGAACAAGAAAGGTTAATAATTGATCATAAATTAAGTCAAGCTACATTTAACCTGGGAGATGTTATAATCCCCAAGTTAAAGGACATATGACATAGGGGTCCTGTACCAGCTAACAATTGAGACATGCAATGCTGTCCCCAGAACTGTAAGATTTCTTTCTATTTCTGTAATTTCCACTGGCTCTTACTTAGAATGTAAATAGCTCTTATGTTTGCTATCTGCACAGCTGTGGATTTCATCAAACTTCCATGTGGTTCTTACTCATCTAAAGAAAGAGCTTCAGTAAAAAGAGAGCTTCATTAAAGAAAGAGCTTCAGTGAGGAAACAGCATAGAAAAAAGCTGGGATCTCTCCAGAAATACAGCAAAACCAGATTCTCTAGGCATAACTTGTCACCAGCTCTGCCTCTTATGGCTTTGTGTGACACAGAGAATCACAGCCTTCTCCCACACACCCAAAAGAAGGAATGTCTTGTTTTAAAGGAGTCTTTTAACTACTCTTTCCCATCCCCAAGGTGCCTAAATAACAGAGTGAAGTCATCCAGCCTTGAAGCCAACTTAAACCAGCCTTGATTATTCCAGACCCATACACCAATATGAAAAGAAATACTGTCTCAGAGTCAATAGGTTTATGTATGCATTCAGGAAGATTTAAGTCTGTGTCAGACACAAGTACTTACTTTCAGGTTTAGCTGAGTACAATCAAAACTCTTGTCAGATACAAGTCTTCAATTAGATTTATTTTTTTTCCTGCTATTTCTACACTAACATTTGTATAACCTGTGAGAACTGGTAATATCATTTTCCTTGAGACATATTTACACTCTGACAAGCTGCTGTGTCCATAAATGTACCAGAGACAGAGTGTGTCACTTGCCACCTTTCCACTGCCAAGAGGCAAAAGGAAGAAAAAGGGCAAAGCTGTTAGTATACTTTTTCCATCAAACTAAAGAAAAAGAGTCAATCACAGCAGCAAAATGATTTCCCCCCTGTAAGAGATAAGAAGATTTCAGGTGCAGAATGCAAAGGAGTTTCATTGACAAGTTATTGGTTTGAAAAGATAAAAGGCTTCTCTAGAAGTGCTTTAAAAATGCATATATGCACACACACAGATGTGCTCACATGCAAGGTTAATAGAAAGCTAAAAAAGTTCAGCTGCAAGAAGTTACAACAGCAGGGCTATTATTTCTTCATGTGATCATGGATGTTTTATAGTTGTCTCGTTGCTTGTCAAGGAGTTGCTGAATGTTTGGGAAAAGAGGAGAAATCCCTGTTAATTAAAACTGAGAATGGGAGAAATGAATCTGTAAGCAATAAAGGGAGGGAGATAATCATTGAGGAAGGAGGATGCAATTAGACTTCAAGGAAAAGGATACTGTGCCATTGATGATATGATAGCTCCCTGGCTATCAAGAAATATTTTGCTCTGCTCACTGTGGGAGCATAAAATAGAAAGTTGACACCAATAACTGCACTGAATGAAGAAAAAAAAAAAACCAAACCAACCAACAAACCAGAGACAAGTAATGAGAATCAGAGCATCTTACCATAAGGTGTTGGGAAGGAAAGGAAAATGGGAATGACAAGCCTACTGCACTGATGACAATTTGCTCTCAATAATTAACTGTGACACACAGAAATAAAAGCTGAATTTGTCTAGGATGTTCTTACGTAACAAAGCCCAGCAGAACTGTGGACAAAAGCAACTCCTTAGAAAGCTAGGTAGTCTCAGGAAGTGGATTTGATTTAAAGTAAAAGAATGAGGAGAATCACAGAATCTTACACTGTGTTGAGTTGGAAGGGACCCTCAAAGGCCATCTAGTTCAGCCCCCTGCAGTGAGCAGGGACATCTTGCACTAGATGAGGTTGCTCAGAGCCTCAGCAAGCCTGGCCTTGAATGTCTCCAGGGATGGAGGCTAGGTAAAATAAAGACAATCTGATAAAGAGTAGAAAATCCTGTGAGATTTCCTTTTCTGAAGGAGCCACAAGACTGTAGGTGAGGTGGATGCTGCTGTTGTGACTGCTGTAGTTGGAGATCCTTTGGGATGGGTATATCATAGAATGGAAGGTGGACCATTGTGAATGCCTAGGTGAAATATTTTCCACCCAAATCTCATCCTATTGTGTGAGTTCACATTTTATTATTGAATTCTATTCTGGCTCTGCCTGGATGTCAGGACACCACTGTGGTAATGCCTATCAAAATCATATTAGATGGGGTGGTCTCATGAGCTCACAGCCAAATGTCAGATTAGTTGTTTATTAACAACTAATCCAAGCTCTGTATTTTTTTTATTGAAAAATTTTATTCATCTGGTTTTCAACTTCCATCAGCCCAGCATGCCTTCTAGATTATTCCTCTCACAGACTCTTAATTTTTAATTTTTGTTGGCTTTTGGGGTTTTTTTAGGTTTTGAGTTTTTTTAGTTTTTTTCAAATCCTTCAATGCCATATGATAAATGCCCCACAAAAGGCAAACCATCAGGGACACAGCCTGGTCTGGGGCAGGATATTGCAGGACATAAATAGAAAGAAGAAGCTGTAAATTCCTAATGTGCTGACTACCTTCCTTACCACTGGGGCTCTCAGGATATATTGCTGCCATTGAGGAAGTCACCTGTGTAACCTAAATGGAGAAACGACAAGTACTGAGTTCTTCCTGCAAGATGTTGTCTTGGAGGCAGTTCATTCCTGTTTTTCTTCTTCTAGAAATAAATGTTGTGAACAAATGAAAAAAGAAGTCATTCATAAAATAATTCCCCATCTGTACAAATTAGGATAATAATGCCTTCTTCACAGGGATGTTCAACATTCCAACTAAGGGTCTATCACTCTCTGAGCCATCTTCACTCTGCATGGCTTGCTCAGCCCTTGGCTCCCTCCTCACACATTCAATGCCTTGATTTTCCTTAAGGCTAGTGGCCTGAAGTTCATGGCTTATCATCCAGTTTTCTAGTCATTACCCCTATAGATCTTGATTTTTCCTCTGAAACAGACCTCAGAAGAAACTATCATACATGTTAAATGCTAGGTAACATCCCTGGGATGACCAAGGTGGGGAAGATACAGCCTGCACTCCTGAAGCTGAGGGACCCACATCTAGCTGATGTCCTACATAATGTGCTGTCTGCAGGAACACACTTAACTTTATGGAATTCATGTGAAACAATTTTTCCTTTTCCCTTTCCCTCTTGTAAGATTCAAGCTGATGTGAATCTGGCTATATTTTTTGCAGGATGAGTTCTTCCTTTGCTACACAAAATGTGACATCTGTTGACAGCTGGATAATTCTTTGAGTGATAATTCTTCAAGGCGATAATTCTTTGACAGGAAGAGGGGGTTTCTGGGGGGAGGAGAATAGAATTTGTTGACCATGAAGCATATAACAAATTTGCTTTGGTCTCTACGAGTGCTTTGTGCTCAAAAAATTTCATAGCAAGCTTGTTAGATACTTTTTGCAACATAAAAATAACATCATGACATCCCAGTGAGCACTACTACCGTGGAATGGAAGTGCCTATGGCTGAAAACTACTTAAAGAGAAGATGTTTTAAAGATACTAAACCTTGTTTTTAAAAAGAAAAAATATCTCTTATAGCACTCACTTAGTTGAATAGGAATGCTTTCCTGAGAAAATTTTAATGTTAAAATATTCTCCACCATCAAGATTAGAATAAGCATCAGTTCAGGCTGAAAACAACTAGAAATCAATGAGAATTAGCTGGAAATAGCAGCCAGTACAAGAGGGCAGAGATTTAGGTTTCCTATTTTATAAACATCCTTCCTATTGAGTAACGGTGGTTCTGTTATCCTTCACTGGTGTAAATCACAACTGCAGTAGGATACATGGAGATGCTCTGGTGTAAAACCAGCCTAAGGAAGGGAAGAATTGGAGCCAGTCTCTGAGGATTTCCTGCTAACATGCTTTTGCCTGTGGCATTGGTTTACTTTTCAGGTCACCTTTCCACAAAATGCTCTTTCAACAACTTTATGCTGTTTTCCAAGTAGTTAGAATATGTTTGCAGAATTTCAGAGGAGTCAGAAGTCTGAAAAAAGCAAGTTAGATACCCATACCACCTTTACAGATCAGACTAAATACACCTATTTTTTTGCCCAGTTGCATATTTACATGTACTTTCAGCAGGACATATTTATCACTGCACTTATAAATTCTTCAAAATTAAACATCAGACTCATAGAATTGTAGAATTGGAAGGGACTTTCAAAGGCCATCTGATCCAATCCCCCTGCAGTGGGCAGGGACATCCTGCACTGGATCAGGTTGCTCAGAGCCTCAGCAAGCCTGGCTTTCATTGTTTCTAGAGATGGGAACTCCACCACTCTCTGGGCAACCTGTGTCAGTCTCTCTCATCACTGTCACATTGAAGAGCTCCCTAATGTCTCATCTAACCATGCTCTGCTCTAATTTAAAACCATTTCCTTTCATTCTGTCTCTACACGGCCTTGTAAACAGTCTCTCCCAAGCTTCCCTGTAGGTCCCTTCAGATTCTGGTAGGTCAATATGAGGTCTCACTGGAACCTTTTCTTCTTCAGGCTGAACAGCCCAAACTATCAGCCCATCCTTGTAGAAGTGCTCCAACCTCCTGCCCAGCCTGCTTGTTTTCACTAGCAATTATATGTTCTATAATACAAAGTGATGTGGGTAGTAATGATGAAAGAACACATCACACCAGCTCACCTTCCCCTTCAGAGGGTCCCTGTGCTGCACTGAGACCCAGCTGCTTCTCTCCCACCACTGACTGCTCTTGCCAGTGATGCCTAATTGCTGCCACCAGCCCCCCTTTGCTGCAGGGTTCCTCCTGCTAACAAATGGGAGCACCTCAGTGAATGTCAGACCAGTCCTGGTGGGATGAATGTCCTCAACAAAAAGATGATGATTACAGACTCATTAGACAAACCTTGAGTGAAAGTGCTGTGACCAAATGTTCAGTACTTACAGTGCCATAAATTTTCCTAAATGGTAGAAGAGTGCTTTAAGCAGGCTCACACTTATTCTAGGTCAGGGTCATTAGGGAAGAATTCTCTCCTGCTTTAACTGGACTGTCAGAATCAGAGGTTGAATATTTTTGGGGTTTCTTCAGTTTTACTTTTAAGACATGGCCTCAAGCCAAAAGCCTAGGACCAAACTCAAGCTTCTAACTCAGGCTTGTGCTATTAAAGCCTTCTAATAGGTAAGAGCTGAGGAACATGGGAAGAATTTCTTTTGGATTTGAATGTCACAATTTCAGCTGAAAGATGACATAATTGTAGAAGTGGAAGGGACTTCCAAGTGCTATTGAGTCCAACCCCCTGCAGTGAGCAAGGACATCTTGCACTAGATTAGGTTGCCCAGAGCCTCAGCAAAGCTGTCCTTGAATATCTCCAAGGATGGGGCTTCCACCACCTCTCTGGACAGCCTGAGACAGTGCCTCTCCACCCCAATGGTGAAGAACTTCTTCCTCATGTCTAATCTAACCCTGCCCTCCTCTAGTTTAAAACCATTTGATCTGGATACTTGGGTTTTTGCCCAGCAAAGATGTACAGTATCTGTACAGAGAAAGAAACTTTATTTCACCCTCTTTTAAATTTGAGAAGCACAGATTGCTTTCTAAAGAAAAAGAAGCCCAGCAATTAATATTAAACACGCTGCATATATAATTGATGGTGATGACAACTGAGTAAATTAACTCTGGGGTTTATTTTTCTTGCAGGGCTTTGTTTGTTTCATCCAAAATTGATTAGTTGCCTTGCCTTGACTTTATCACACCGTGTTGAACTGGCTGGCACTGAACCCACTGCACCTGTATCTTTGTGGGAATGAGTAATGCAGCCTCCATGAAGTGTCATGTGAAGGAAACAGCAATCTGGACAGAAAAATTGAGTTACTGATGTTTATCTTGCAGCAAGCTAAAATGATGCTCACTGCACCTTCCACCAGATCCTCCAGTACTGGAGGGTGCTGGACATTACTCAGATATTGTCTTGATGGAACATTCAAATGAAAATCTTAGACTCTGACAAGAAGATGGAGATAATAAAATAGTCTTTATGTGATTAACAGTAGAAGTAAGGAAAATATAAGAGTCCACAGTAGAAGTAGGGAAATTTTTTTTTATAATAGTCCATGAAGTTTCTAAGGTTGACACAAATGTACCTGAATGTCAAATTGGGTCAATTTTTTCCTGCGCACTGCAGTTTTTCTCAGCTGTGTCAGGAGTTCCTCTTTGTCTCTGGTCACCAGAGGAACAGGCAAAACAAGCTGAACAATAACAGAAAAAATTGTGTGATTTCAACCACTCTCACCTTTGCTTCTTTGAGTGACAAATGGCAGGAAGCCAACTTTTAAGCCAGTGTTAGGAATGAAGGGATCATTTCACTGCAGTCCTGCTCAAAGCATGGCCATGGGCAACTGAATGGACCAGTTTCTCACTGATGGAAGCCTGAGAAGAGACAGGGACTCCTTTCCGAATACAGCACAGAGCTTAACACTGGGAAGGAAGAGAAACTGTTTAACACAATATTGTCACCAGAGCAAAACAAAAAGGATAAAATGCTCAATAAATAAATGGAATTGGAAAAGGAAAGGTTTTGAACCACAACAGGAGTATTGTTATGGAAACATCTTAAGATGTAGGTCTGTATATCAGCGGAATCCACAGCCCTACCCCTACCCACCTGGATTTTACTGTTAGATTCTCACATTTTCTCACTCTGGGGTGTTTTTTTTTTCTCTTTACTTATATTCCTGTACATAATATCTTTCAAAGATTCAATCAATTACTATTGTAAAGGCAATGTGATAATTCTATTCCTCCTCCCAGGTTCTTCACTGAAACACAGTACTGCAATGTAGTTTCTGAAAGTGAAAGAATTTGCTTTTTCTTAGAATATGTTAATATAGAAAAGCTTTTGAAGGAGAAGGAACTTCAAAGTTTCTGTGATGCTCTGTTATTACTAAGTCCATAAAAAGGGTACCACAGTAGCTTACCTTGCTGACAGCCCATATGATGACCTATAGTTTTGGACTTTAGGACATACAGGGGGAAATTAACTGGAATATCAGTAATTTCAAAAATTTGGTCTAAGGAAAGGTTAAATTTCACCTCTAAATGTCTCTGAAGTACAGACTTCTGTGCACACGTATGAAGCAAAATTCACTTTCACATTATACAGAACTGTTTTCCCCTAAGTAAACAGCAAAGGAGGATTTTTTCACCTTTGCTGGTTGTTTTAATTTTTTTGCTTGAAGAATCATCTTAGTTACTCCTACTTCATACCTTGTGTATTACCAGGGAGTAAGAGTGAAGGACCAGGGAGAATGCAAAGGTTTTTCATGTGGGGATGTTAAAAAGGAGTTCAATGTCTTCCTGCTGCATTGCTGCTGTCACAAAGATTTCTGGGTCTGTCTCAGTGAGCACAAGAGCCTAGAGCAGGATCCAGTCCCCGCAGTGTGTGCTACTGGATTTATTAGCCTTGTATCCCTCCAGCTGCTGGGCATCTCTAGGGGATGGAGAAACACAAGCAGGATGGATCCCAGAGAGAGGTTAATAGTCACAGATCTCATGTATATTAGCACTATATTCCCCTCTGCCTCTGTCAACAAACATAATATCTCTTACTTACTTTAACCACTGGGGATCTTTTTTCTTTTATGAGCCATCTTTTTAAAAAATAATCAGACTCACACACATACACACAGACATATATATATATATATACACACTGATATTAATCAGGTGAGATATTGCATATGCTCCAAGCCACGGAAGCTCCTTAGTCTCCAAAGAGAGTTAGAGACGTAATCATTATTAAAGGGAAAAAAGAAAAAAAAGAAAAAGAAGATAACATGAACGTCAAACCTTCAGAATGAAGTTTATGAAGATTCCTGGAGGTTTTTGAAAAGCAAGAGGGAGCACTGCTTCCACAGCATGTTCATCAGAGGAAACTCTGGATGCTCAATCAGGCAGGTTTCTTGGTGCCACACTCACAGAGCAGCAAATGACATCAAGGGACAAATGCTGGTACATAAACCACTTTTCCACTTCTAAAAGCCTTGAAACTGATAGATCTTAGTTTAAAAATCTTTTCAGCTGCCTTCTTGTAGAAGGTTATAGCACAGAGCAGCTCTGGATGGGTCCTCTCTTGTCTGTATTTAGTACACTGGAAGGAGGAAGAGCTTTTCACTACAGGCAGGTGCCCACATTGCTTCATCTTGGGGCTTAGTGAGGTTCAAGGGAGATGCAGAACAAACCAGAAGGGAAGCCATTCGCCTCTTTTGAACTCTCTTACCATACTTCTATTTTATTTTAAAACTCTGCACACTGCCAGAAATCAAGGCAGGAGAAACATCTGTGTTTTCTCATTTTTGTAACATGGTTATTCTCTGACTGCCATCTGATGCACATGCTACACTTTGTTTTCCAAATTTTATACCTTTCAATTAAAAATATTTTTTTCTGACATTTTCCTTTAGAGTTTTGTTTACTGCCATTGTAAGGCATTGTAAGGAGGAAGAATGGTGACTATGATCTCTTGAGGTAAGGGGACGAAGAAAACCATGGGAAGAGCCTGTAATAAGCAGCAGGCAGGGGTATCATCCTTGAGAAGTCAGTGAAAGCAGAGAAACGACAGCAGAAATTCAGTTCTCTAAATTAAAATGTGAAGCAGCTCTGACTAAGCATCTTGACTGTCTCATGAAATAAGAGGTCACTGAAAGATTGTTCTTGCTTGTGTCAACAGAATCCTTTCAAAAACAAGCACCTGTCTCGTGCTGGTACAGTGATGTATCCATTCCTCCTTCTACATTTTGCATTGCATCTCTGTCAAACATTGAACACAGCATCTTTACTCATTACCTTATAAATCTACTGGAGCAGTCTAGATGTCATAAACTTGCCAATGTGTATTTATGGAGTAGGTGCAGTTTATCAGAGCTTTTTCTTCCCCATCCTCTAGTGGTAATAGTCTGATACCTATTGGAAATCAGCAACAGTTTGTATAGATAGATGTTCATTTAGTTGTTATTTAGATATATGAGACTGTACTACATGTGTGGCTCCTGATACTGACTTGCAAATTTCTTTTAAAAAGATGACTAAGCCAATTTAAACTGCACCTAAAGGAAACATTTCCTCACCCAGAGTTGCATGTCAAATTTCAGCCAGAGAGAATTTTAATGCAGAGCCCTCAGACTTACAAACCCCTCAGAAACAATATTTATAATGGAAATTTTGACAGCACCTTCAGTACAGCGGTGAAAATAACATCAGCATAATGAAAAAGAAATGATGATAAACAGAATATATTATAAAGCAGGGTCTAACAAATTCATAGCCTTTACTTTTGTCAGCACGCTGGCAACAGGCGGTGAAATACAAAACAAGCCTCAGCTTTTAAATAAGAACAGCCTGAACAACAAAAGGGCTTCTGTGAAATAGATAAAGAAAATATAAAGCCATCCTTTCTGCATAAAGCACTATTTTCATTAGAAACCTTAATTCACAAATTAACACCAAGAGCACTTAGAACTGAAGAGGTGAAAAATGTGGCTATTTTTCATTTTAGCAGCATATTTTCTTCAAAAAGACATTCTTATTACATTTCCAAGGCAGGTTTGTTAATGCCTTTTGTTTAAATATTCATGCGTGGGTTTTTGAGTCTGACTCCTGTGAAGAGAGACTGAGCCTGGGAGCTCCTGCTGGAGCTGCTGGGAGATGAGATCCATGGCACAACAGGGTGGCAGCCACAGGTGGAGGCACATGGTCTTTCTTGGTGGCTGCCCCACATCAGAACATCCAGACATACCCATGTACCTACACCAAAAAACAGGCTTCTAGGGAGGCTGATCCATGCTAGAGTTTGCATAAGAAACCCTCCTCATACATTTTATAATCCCATTTCTGCATCTGCACTTCTAAATGTCACTTTCCATGCTAACCCCCTCAGAAGCTGATGAGCACTTCACCCATTGGTTTGGGTGAATCTGGGAAAAATAATTCTCTGATTTTGTTACTGACAGTTTTCTTTGGCATTAAATACATTAGCCACACATTGTGCCCAACACCAGTTTTCCATTAACATATAACCTGGGTACACACTTCATTTGAATAGTTTTTTTCTCTGTGTGATGGATAACACCATCATGTTGTTATTCCAGCAGTTTCTAGCTCTTCTAGTCTCGCAGATACTTTCTGCTCAGCACATCTATTGCACTTGAGTCTTAAAAAACTTCAGAACTACTAGACATTAACTTGGACTCTTTGCATCAGAAATTTCAACTTCTGCAGTGCTCTTCTCTTTGGCATTATCAATACACACCTACCTCAAGCAGAACACACTTCTTAATCTTCTGTCTGGCTTATATTACTCCTCCTGCTTCCTCTGCTGTGTTAAACACAAACTTCTTGTTTCCTCCTCCAAAGTCATGTTGCATCCCCACCTCCAACCAGATCATGCTGCTAAACTCCAATTTTAAAATGTTCATTTTTCAAGTTGGCACTTTCATGTCTTCTCCCATACTATCACTCCCTCTTTGCAGGAGCTCCCCATAAACATAAGGAAAAATAACTACTCCTCTTCCAGAATGTCCCTCAAACCTCTCTTTTCTTGAAATGACTTTGTTTTTCATTGGCTATGGGGACATGGAGATGTACTATAGACCATGTTAATCAATATCACCTCATTGCTTTTTCATATTTGACCATTCTTTTTTATTTATTTCTACATCCTGGCCTGTCTCACTCAGAGATTAGAAAATCATCCTCTAGTCCTATGTGTTCACCTTATTTAGATAGCTGCCCACCCCTGTGATGAGCTCTCATAGGCAATATAGTGACACTAAAAATAAAGAGTTATAGGCATATAAAGATGTCTGCGAATTGGAAGCATTCTCCTAAAGGGAGAAGAGTGGAAATTTACTGGAGAACATTAAATCTCAACTGTTCTTTGATTTTAAAAAGATGATGCACCCGGGCTTGGATGGAGACATACTGGTGAGCAGCGTGTGGTTTCTCATTAAGTAGGGAGAGACACGTTGAGTTATAGTCATGCCTTGGCTCATTTTTTTTGCAGCAGAAAAGTACAGCTCCTGGATAGGATTTACCTCTAGGTAAATATGTCTGCCAGTCCCTGTAAGATCAGCTTTTCACAGTCTGCCCCCAACAAGGGGTCATATTCAAGTGCTTAGTTCTGAAAGACAACAAAGAAGCAAACTTTGACATCAATTTTGTTTCAGGGCAGATGTTTCCTCCTTCAGTACTACATATAATGCAGCATATGCACTTGAATATGCAAGAACAAGTAATAACAAGCCTCCCCACCTTTTACTGTCTGCAAACATTAAGATGAAAAATTGTTGTTGTTTTCCCATCTTGCATTGTTTTTCATAATAACTAGCATGAGAGGTATGACAGCAGACACAGGCTCCATCACTGAACTACTTTTTAGAGATAGAACTTTACAATATATTATTGACTAAATATGCTCTTGAAATGGTGATGAAACCACCTCTGTTTTTCTCTCCTAAGGACAAAAAGTGGTCAGCTCCAATGTTTTTTAACACTGCTATACATGCAGGGATGATGGAACGCCAAAGAAAATTGTGCAAACAAAACCTTCATCAGCCTGTCCTGGAGGCCAGCCAGAGACTAGATAATTTGGACAAGACCATGTTGGGTTGGATGAGTGAGTGGGAATGAAATGCTGCTTCCAGGCTTTGTAAAACTGCTGCAGACAGTCTTTCCCTTTCTAAAATGTGTTTTCATTTATTTTTAATTATTTTTTTCAGAGTAAAAACAGAGCCTAACATTTTTACCTAGTTTGTTTGAAAAGAAAGTCTTGAGAAGATAGAGAGAAATCTATCCACAATGGTACTATGTGATTCTGTCATAAACTTTACATACGAAGAGGATGCCACTTTTTAAGAGCTTAAGAGCTGCCAGGATTTTCAACCTCTTCTCAAAAACCATGAAAGACCTCTTAAATCTATTGCCTTAGCCTGTTGCTAATCTATTCATTTAGCAATTGTATCAGATATATTTCTTTGTCAGCCACCCATTTAAGAAGGGATCATCTTAAAAGGCACTGACATAAATTGTTGTGCAGAAGATCAATTAGTTTAAAAGGTTTTTCCTTTTAACAGATCAGATAGCTATTATATCCCACCATTCGGTATATGGAAGTTTCATTGAACAATTCCAGCATTTAATCACTTCTTTAAACATATATTCATTTGAAATGATTTCGCCCAGATTCCATGATCATGAGTTACTCAAATGAATTTCCCACTTGTGTCTTGCACTGACTGGATGTGACCAAATAACCAGGAAATTCTTATGAACAAACCAGATTAGTTAAGTGGAAGAGGCTGGGGGGGGGGGGTACAAAGGTAGGCTAAGGCAAGTAAAAGCAGCTTTTATGAGGCTGATCATTAATTACCAAATTTTTACTAAGTATTAGGGAGCTTTCAGGTGAGCCCTGCACATCTCTACAAGCCAGGGCAAGGGCTGTTTGCTGGATCCCATCCTTCTCTGTGTAAATAACTGAATGAATTCCTACAGGTGTGTAACAGAGTGCACATGAACACAGTTGCTATTTACTCTTCTGAATATCACACTTTTTGACAGATATGTAATTGCAATTGCTATGTTGAAATTAGTTTATAAGAAAGATGCAGAAAACAGCAACCTGCTAAATAACTTTAATTGAATTCTAAGGGCAAAATTCTGCCAATCATTATTCCCATTGGGTAACACTTTTCTCTGCAATTAGTCTATTGATTTAGTTGAGATTACTGCTGAGGTTCATGTTAGGTACAGCACAAGTAAATGAACTTCATGTCAGCACTGAGATATGACAAGGATGGTTTCTTTCTTGGGCTTCACATGATCTCTTGAGGTCCCTTCCAATCCCTGACACTCTTTGATTCTGTGATTCTTTCAAGGCTTTTTTAAGCTGCTGGACTTCACCCCCTATCCCTGGCCACCAATGTTGATTCTAGTGGAAATCAGACAGTTTGGATGGGGTACTGCTGTGTCAGTCATATAATTTCCTTCCTATCTGCAGAAAGCCTGTTAGAATCATAAAATGTATTCAGTTGAACGGGATCTTCAAAGGTCACCTAGTCCAAACCTCCTGGAATAATCAGAGGCATTTTGCACTAGATCTGGTTGCTCAGAGCCTCAGCAGGCTTGGCCTTGGATGTCTCCATGCTTGATGGGGCCTCCACCACCTCCCTAGGCAACCTGGCACATTGTCTCATCACCCTCAAGTTGAAGATCTTCTTCCTGATGTCTCATCTAACCCTGCCCTGTTCTAGTTTAAAACAGTTGCTCTTCATCCTACCACTCCATGGCCTGGAAAACAGTCCCTCCACAGCTTTCCTATAGATACCCTTCAGGTATTTAGAAAACCTAGAAGAGTCCTTCCCAAACCCATGAGTTCATGGCCATGATCCATTTCTTCACTGGAAGAGGAGCCTACAATTACCATACATTCCTTGTGTTTAAAAACCATCTTAGCTAGTATAAATAGTGCATAACAGAAGCATAAAGTTTCAGTGATAGACTCCCCTTATGCCGTTTCTTCTCTATGAATCAAAATAATTTACTTTTTTTTTTCCATGACCTGATAAAAAAAAATATGTCTGACAGCTCCACAAACTTCAGACTCCCTGAGAATTAAATAAACCAACTGCAGTAGAACTATGATCTCATCAGCCTCCCACGCATTTACTTTTGTGTTGTACTCATTTATATTGCATGCCTAATTAATCGAGGGACTTGACAATTACAAAACTAAACTACTGATAGATTTTCTTCTCTTCTTAAAGCTCTGGAAGAAGAAGTAAGAATCCAAAAGTAAGGATTACAAATCAGAAATTTGCTGGAAGTGAGACAACCACAATCCCTGATATTTAAAAATCATTCAGCTATATTTTTCAAGCCTGCCAATGACTTTTCAGGCTAAGTGTCTCAGCAAACCCAGATTCGTAGCACTGCTGAGGGTTTGGGTTTTTTTATTATTTATAGCTTCTTTGCTTGTGAAAGCCATATATGTAGAGGAAAAATAGCATCTCCATCTTTATTCCTTTTCTTTGCATGCCTACATAATCTCAACAGGAACAAGAAGATGTCACATTTCAGATGAGTTTATACAGATTCATAGAGTTTTGGAGGCAGGGATATCTCCATATGAATGGCATTTCAAAACCAGATTCAAACATTATGCTGTAATTCCCTCTGAAGATTCTCTTTCACATACTACACATTGAATAATAACCTGAAAGGACTCCATGTTTCTAAACCTAAACTGTTTTTTTTTATTATTATTACTTTATTGTGATAACTACAGAGAAGCTGCATGCTCCACAGAATACACTAACTTTGTGATCCTCCACAAAGCTCCTCTCTCTGCTAACCTGTGCTCCCTCTGAAGCTCTTTGTTGGCTTATACAAATTCCTCTTTAGTATTTGCTGTTTGTATTTCACACAAATATCTGCTGGGGACAGAAGCTGTATAACTCACCGAAGATTCATTTTCTAAAGCCACCGACCTCCCTAGTGACAGAAAGGACACCTGTGCCTAAAATCATTAGTTTCTGCTCTCTTGAAAATTCATTTTTGTACCTCTGACCCTTTTCAGGTTGCATCATTGTGAGCATACAATAGTGTTTGTAGCAAAACCATCTGGAGAGCAGGAAGGAACAAGACTCCTTTCATGCTTTTCTCTCTGTTTTCTGGACTCTCAGCACAGCCCTTCAGAAGTCAACAGATGTTCTCCATAGCAGATCTTTCTAAGAATCAAAGGAATTTGTTATTAGGTTCCCACATTGTATACTCTTCTCCTCAAGGTCAGAAAGACATTAAGTGTAGCTTGAACTACAGGGGAAGTAGAAGTCCTCCAAGCATGGAGTTCTGCAAGAGCTCTTGGATCCCATAGGCATGCATGCTAAAGAGAGGCATCTTGAAGGATGCTCTCAAGTGGCTCCATGACTCTGGAAGATCAATATGTCAGAAGTGAGAAGGAGCAAATAGGTTTGTTCTGGATAGGTCAGATGGTCCGTCTGCTGCAACTGATAATGAATAGTCAGTTCTGTTTGCTCTTGGTTCAGTGACAGTGGATGAATTCAAAACCAACCTACCCACAAACCCATCTGATTTGCAATGCCTTCAATAGATATGTTTTGCCTTTCCTTGCAGCTTCCCTCCTGCTGGATTTTACTGGAATTAGTAGGTGCATGTATCTCGATTGTGTTTCAAGTAGCTCTTGGAAGGCAACTGAGGAAGGAATTTTCTTGCTTGCTCTCCAGAAGTATCTGAAATTGGTGATCTCAGAAGAGGTTGTCTCTGGGACTGATTGATGTATTCAATAAACCTTACACCTTCTCCATTGTCATGTTGTTGAGTGGACAAATGCACATTCAGATATGCAGCATATATTAATTTTGGGTTTTTTTCTGGGTAGTCTCAATTTTCTTCCTCATTTCATAGTGTTTTTACTATATATCACTACTACTTTCCACATTCCTTCTGGGATTATTTTGTTTCTAGCTCTCCAGTACAACTGGAATTAAATTATTTGAGAGTAAACAATTGCAAATAATGTCTCCAAATCCTAGCAACCTTTTTTTCCTGCAAAGTACTTATTACCTATGTAATTTATTACATTGTTCTTATGAGTCCTTGAGATTTTTTTAGCCTTTCATGTTACTTCAAGGAATGCATATACTCAACATGAGTATCTGCCAGATCTCTAGCTGTACACCAAATATGAGCACAGTGAACAGCTCGCTGAAATATTTTTCAAACATTCTCTTTCTGGTTTTCTCCTCAAGTACCACTTGCAAAAAATTAGAAGGAACAGAAAACAATCAACCAGGAAAATGGACCAAATATGCTTGGACAATAAAACCCTGTGATTGGAGATATTTGTTACAGACTGCTGGGGTCTAAGTTACAGACCCAGGCAGAGTAAATTCCCTAATAAAGGAGTAAGATTTTGGATTAGCTTGTTGAGGGGATAATTTTTTATTGGCATGTGAAATGAGTTATGCTGGGTTTCTTATGTACTGATGATGAACATGCCCTTCATGTGTAGAAACAAGGTACTTCTGCAAAATGGATTTGTTGCACATATTTGAGAGCATGGCATTAGAGTCTCATCTCTAATTACCTAAACTTACACTGTAGGATGCCTTTCCAAAATATGCATTAGTAGCATGCTCTGTGTCCTCTCTGTGTATAAGCCAAAAGCAGGCAATAGCTCCCAATCACACAGAAGGAAGAATCTCCTGAATAATAAAACGAGTTTCATGATTGCTTAGCATTTCAGAGCTGTTTTTATCCTGGAGAGAACACTCAGAGCCTCTCAGGTAAGGGTGGCATACTTTAATATACAGGTAGATAAAGATTCATACATGTCTTTAAATATATATAAGAACAACTGCAGATGAAATAAGAATTCAAACATTTCTTGTATTAAGCTTGAGGGCATTCAAGCTCCTAGCAGATAGGTATAACAAGAAATTTCCCATTTACCTACTATATTGTTGTGCTGCACAGGGTTTTTCCACCCTCCTCTGAAGTGTCTGGAATGAGTTATTGTCAAAAACCTACTCTGAGTATCACTTTGGCTTACCATAATAATTCCTATGCTCCTGAAACTGGGGCACTCTAATTATCTTCCAACATTACAGAGCTCTGCTACTAAACCCACTCTAATCTATAATAATAACAGAAAAGAATCATAAGCCAAAAGACTGTTTACAAGTTGACACAAATGACCTAATCTTTGCAAAGAGCCATAGTGGAAAAAGTGTGAAAAATGTACTTCACAGAAGCATCCTTGGCAGAAGGAGTGAATTCAGTGAAAAGGTTTAATACATTTTAACAAACGCCTGAATTGGATGACAGAGCTATAAGAAGCATGTCTTGTACTGACAGAGTGGCCAGGAAAGATCTCAGAAAGTAGAGTACATTTCTGTTGTGTTACCTAACTCAGTTTAAAATAGCAAATGTAATAAACAGGAAAAGGTCAGAAAAAGCCTAAACACAGCAAACTAACCTCTGCAAGATCCTTCATGGCTTTATCTCCTTGTCTATGACCTGTGATTTGAATGTATGTCAATATTCTTCTAGCAGTTGGATGGGTCCATTAGCCAAATGCCATTCTTCATAAGAAAACCATTATAAATATACGACCTCAAAGTGCTTTTGGCCCAGATCCAGTCGATCCTATATTTCAGCAAGCCCATTTCAACAGAGGGGAAAGAGAAAGAAAAAAAGAAAGAATTTCTTTTTTTTTTTTGAGGATGTCATATCTCCAAATCTAATAATGTGCAGTGGGACAGACTGGGCAGGTTTCTCCATTCTCCACAAGTTATAATTAAAATGTAGGAGAGGTCATTTAATGAATTATGAGTGCTGCCTGGCTTCAGCACAAGCTGAAACTCATGATGTTGACCTCAGGACTGCTGTATCAACAGCGTTTCGTTTTCTCCATGGAAGGAGAAATGAGACTTGAAATTCCATACTAAAAGAAGAAATACCCTGTAATTCTGCCAACTAGAAGAAGACAAAGACATAACTATTTCATAAAGTCTTACCACTAATTGTTATTATTTTCTTTTTTATTTAATTTAAGTAAGAGAAGTGAGAAAAATTATTGTCACATCACCATGAAGTAAATTGTGCTTGCCACAGTGTTTAAAGCAAAGCCAAGAGAGTTCACCAACACTTTGTCTCTGAGAATTGATCTTTCCTAGCAAGAAGACAACCCTTCCTTAGGGTTGTCTCAGGCAGCATCTGTTATAGCATGAGCATAACTGGAAGGAGAAAAGTTAATGTGGGTAAAGTAAAAGGCCAAATCCACATTTTCTTGGCTGTCATTTCCCAGATTTATTGCTGTCCCTAGGTGGATATTCCTTAATTTTTACTTCATTGCAACTTCCACATTTATAAACAAGACAACGTTTGCCTCAGTTGCTTTGTGCCTTCAGTCCAATTCAAGTGCACTTAATACTCAGGGTACTCAGATGAGTTTGAAGCCTTCTCTGCCTAACTAATGCTGTTTTATCATTCAGTACTGGGGTTTTTTTTCTCATTTCCATAGGAATTACACACAATTTGAGCTGCTGAGCAAGTCTCAGATGTTGATCTGCAAAACAACATGAGCTCCTGCACACAGCCAGCAGCAGCTGACCACTTCTGGTGGCCTAAAGGCAGTGAGACTGTTGGCTGCTGGTTTAGAAGAAATCTGACAGTCAGATCCAGACTAAGGAAAATATTTATTTTCACATGTTAGCTAACATATGCTAACATTCTAGCATAAGGAGAATGTAATTTTGCGGACTTGTTAAAGGAAAACATAACTATATGGGATTTATTTGGTTGGGTTTTTTTTTTTTTAGAACACAAGGTACAATCTGAAACCAAGTAATTTGAGTAGTGTTAATGGGATCATGAACAATTAGCTGATCAACAGTTGGGATTCTCCCCTCCTTGATGGTGTCAGATGTAATATGGATAGAAGCAGAGAAGTGATAGCAAGATGCAAAGGCTCTTGACAGCACACAGACACCATGTAATATTATGATAAACCAATGCAAACAATTAAAAAATATGTGGAGTTTAAAAATCAAGCATTCCTGCACTCAGTGCCACAAAATAAGATTTTTAATAACAGAAATCCCTGTGAAATTCTTGTCTTTCAAATTATTTGAAAATTCTCTCATTCCTTTTTCTCTTTCCCTAGTCCCTATGTTTGCTCCCATTCTCCCCAAGAAAGCTGAAAAAACCCCCATAATGCATGTACAAAAAATCCCCAGGAAAACAAAGAGCACAGGCAAAAAAACCCCAAAGCAACCTGAGGGGTTGAAATTTGTCTTATATAGTTGGAACCAAGCACAAATTCCATGATTCAGTACAGCAACAAAAGGTGAGTATCAATGAGGGCTTAGCTCACTCCATTCAAGACACAGACACTTTAGCCAGAGGTCTCAGAATAATGAGAGATTCCACAAAAGCAATCACTGGAAGTAAACAAATATTTGAGCCTGTAGTAAAAGGGGCTTTGCATACATGCGTGACAAGAAATCCAATGAATAAACAAATTACATATAAACACCCCAAAAGCCCTCAGCTCTGCAGAAGTTCTGAAGCAATTTGTAGCTGCAAGAACATTTAGAGAGCAAGAAAAATTCAGGACCTTTGCCCATCCCAGTTTGAAAGGTAGTTGGGCACTGGGAAAATAAGGTGCACAGGAGGTTAAGTCACACCCAGAGGTTACAGCTCAGCTGTCAGCTTGACTACAGGTCAACCCTATGGCAAGACCAAGCTGAATATGCCCTCTCTGCAGCAAATGCAGCAAGAAATTCCCCAACTTAATCCCCCCTTTGGACTTCCAAACATCCAATCTCCACCACTGAAAAATGTCAAGATTTGAGATCAAACCTTACCATGACTGTCTGAACCATCAGGCTGGGCTTATCTTGGTGAGGAACCTCTGAGGGACCTAGGAAAAGAATACACAGTCGTTTCAGTTCATGGTTTTGTAATTGTTTTTCTTAAAGATTTCTTATCCCTCACATATTCCTTCATTTGTCTCACTGCCTGAAATTGTTAGGCAGCTCCAAACCAAATCCAAGACCACATGTTCTGTTTCACCTAAATGAAAAAGGTGAAAAAAGTTCTATTTTAGGTAAGAAAGCTCTGTTGCAAGTGAAATGAATCCACCAGTAAAACTTGAGCAAGCTGAATGCATTCTTAGCAGTCCAGAGAACTGCATGTTTTAAAGAGAACGGTGCAATTTGAAAATAATGCGTGAAGAAAATACAACAACAAGTTCAGGTGCAGTGACTCAGCTGTGTTGTACCCAATAAGTGGGCCTTCATAACAGCTGAAGATAAAGCTCAGTTCAAGAGACATTTATTTTTCCTTTAGAAACTTGTGAAAACATCCTACTCAGATTGAGACACTCATCTCAAGAATGAGTTCCTTCTTTTCAAATCTGCAGAAGTTATTTGGGTAGTGAGTACTTTCTGGTCCTTCATTTTTAATGGCCACAATACTCGTATTATATATTTGTCATTAAACATAACAGAGCCTTCTCACCTTTCAATCACCACTAGAAGCCACCATGAGCAATTTAGCTCCCAATCTTGATTCCCCAGGAAGGCCCAAGCACAGATTTCTCATAGCTTCTCCTTTCAAAACATCCAACCATGCTTTGTATTGCACTAAAATGTAAAATACTTGTGAGGTACTTAACATCCATAACAAATATCTGCTGCAAAATTAAGTTGGTGGAAGGTTCATTTCTGCCCAGAAACTTTAAAGAATTGCCAAAAAGCTGAAATCTGTCAGATTTTTAAAGTAGTTTTATAACAGAATACCATGTCTTTGGCTTCAGCTTATCATGAATATAAAACTAAACTGACAGAAGTAAAGCTATTCATCCTGGATAAACCCACAGTGTCGTTATCAGACTCCAGGACTAATATGCATAATGAAAGAAGTCTTATGATCAGCAGGGAATTAAAGGAAAAAGTTTGAGGAAAAACTCATTAAAGGACTGATCCTCAATGTTGATATGTTATTAGCATATATGGGTGTTCTGCAGCTCTCCAGACCAAATCCCAAAAAAACATGAGATTCTCCAAATGCCTTTTGTAATCAGATAAGAAGGATATTCCATATTTCACTGTTGTGCATGAACCATTTGCTTTATGCAACATTTCGACAGTGGGAAGTGTTATGTATTATTTTAAATAATTGCCGTTATTTTAAGCCTCTAAAATTGCTCTTGTACTATTTGCAAAGGGTTTTTTTCTTTCTTTCTATTTTTTTTTTAGTATTTCTTCTCCCATCCACCTACCAAACCACTTTTAATGCTCCTCTTCTAAAGAACAATGTGGCATTATCTTGTGTTTATATGAAAAATCATGGCTCTCTCAAGCATTTTCAGCTCCAAGTCTTTTTCATTGAGCACCAAGAGAAAGGAGATGGGTGCTGATGCCTCTACAGTGGGTATTTACACAGTGCTTGTGGTATGTCCTTTAAATTAGGGGACCATGAGAGGGTCCCTCTGGGCCCATACTTAGAGACAGCACTGCATATGGGCATGAGAATGAAATAGCTAGAAGAGCCAAAATGCTGCTGTGCTCTGCATATTTTATGTGGTTTAATTGCATTATATTGATTTGAGTCCATTATAGACTGGTTGGTTACTCTAATAAATTACATTGTTCTTTAAAACAATGATGGCTTAAGATTGAAATATCAAATTAAATCTTATATCTGACTGGCACACTTCAAATTTGGTATTTCCTACCAGCTATGGAAAAAGTGATCCTTGGAAGGTTTTTGGTCTTTGGATAAAATCTCTAAATAAGAGTTTAAAAGTTTAAAAATGGTCCTTGAGCATTGGTTAGAGTGGGAGGTGAAAAGCAGAGGGAACAGGTATTTTTCAGGCTGAGATTTACGAACAGGACATGTGAGAAAAAGAGAGGAATAACTTCATATTTAGAACAGAGAAACAGAAAACTTTAAGCCTTTGAACCTTCAATGAAGCTTTATAACAATAATTGTTCTCCAACACAAATGGGTTCTGAATGTAACTAATGTTGGAGATTAGGTGGGATGAAAGAAAAGCAACTTTACAAAAGCAAATATGTATTAAATAGACTATTTATAATTGATTGCCCACTTTGTGTGGCAATTCATATGAAATCCGAAGCTACAAGAATTTGCATAATACAGCATATAAATAATTATATCTATGACTGGACTTTATTTTTATTGAAAACTCAATTTTCAAAGAATATAACAAGACAACACCGAAGTTATATTTGTCTTAAAAATCTGCATATTCTATCCACATATTCTGTCTGTTTTTCTGGAAGTATAAAGTTTTTTCTGGTGAAGTAAAAAGGAAATGGGAGATTGCTGGAGAGGGAAAGAGTGTAAACAGGAACTCAAAGTAAATAGGAACTCAGATTAAATACAAGAAAGAAATTTAATGACACCATACATACTGATTTTGTGTCTTAAATAATGAAGGTGAGTCATCAACATGAATATCTTATCTTTCAAACCCCATGGGACTCCTCTTTGATGAGCAGTAGCCCAGTTACTGCAGGTAGATGCATGTTGAGAGGCAAAGTGCTGCATTGCACTGATCTGTTTTGGCAGAAGATCCCAGTGCAGCACTGAGATGATGTCCTCATGGGATTCAACTCCTGGGATGCAGAAAGTAAGGCAGTGGGACCGTGAAGAAGCCAGTGCTCAGTGGCAGAAGTGAAAGTTGTTACTGAGTAAGGAAAGTGTTTCTCTGCAGCCAAATTACTGAATGCTATCCCCCGACAAGCAGGATTCCACACTTCATGCAACCTGATTCCCAAAAATTAACTTTATTTAAAAAACTCATCCACCTCCTTTTAAAATGCCATTAAAAGATGCTGTAAGAGAATTTGGATGTTTCAAGTTGTATCTATTAACTACTTCATAGAATTGTAGATTTGGAGGGGACCTTCAAAGGCCATCTCTCCTGCAGTGACAGGGACATCCTGCACTAGATCAGGTTGCTCAGAGCCTCAGCAAGCCTGGCTTTCAGTGTTTCCAAGAACAGGTACTCCACCACTTCTCTGGACAACCTGGGACAGCCAATACCTTCATCTTGCCTACTGATAAGCCTGACAAATACATATCTTTGTCATGTATTTGTCATGACATAAAAGCCACTTCACATTCTGTCTCTGAGCTGGACTAAGTGGGATGGGATGAGTTGTTCCAAAGCAGGACTGAAGCTAAGGAAACCTGACATCCTACATTATACAGAGAGGAACTGGTATCCCTCATCCCTGCTGGTCCCTCTCATCAGCTGGGTTTGCAGACAACCCTGGGTATGGGGGTTTGTGCCACTGGTGGAATTACCACTGGGACTGACATTACAGAATTGGCCATTCATCATGTTTGACACTGGGGCTATTTCCCAAAGTACCACTTTGGCACATTCAGAAATAATCATATCAAGGTTGGTGCTGTGTGTTGCTTCAGAGGGAGGTCATGCAGACAATAATAATGCATCCCTATTTTTCTCTGTTGTAAAGCTACCTATGTGTTCTATATGTCTGTTGTTGTTCATCTGTAACCTTCCAGTGCCAGGGCTGTTTGCCTTCAGAGAGAGCTTGCATCTAGATATCAGCCCAACAGCAGGGAAAAGCAGAGAACCAATGCAAACAGGAAGAAATTAAACAAAACAAAACAATTCTCTGAAAAAAAATTGGATTTTCACACAAAATTATGTATGTTAAGTATATTCAAAAGGATTCAATGTGACTTGCATAAATCTAAGCCTTATAGCAATATGCAAACTGCCATTATGCATGTGAAACAACATATTATGTTACATTTATAAAGGCATATTTCACAGTCACAGAAATAGACACTACAAAATGATCTGATTTACACCAAGCAGGAGATACACCAAGCAAATTATAAATATAAACTGGAATGTTTTAAAGGCAATCAGAAAACCCATCTGTACACCTCTTGTGCTAATAGCAAAGCTGTGTTTCCAGTAGGCATAAGATTGACTCATAATGGCCTAATCCCACCTTGGCATGGCCTGACGTCAGCTTTATGAATAATTCCATGGGTGTCAGGAAAGATGCAGCTGTTAAAATGGTAAGCTGGGGCTAAGCAATAGATTAGACTAAAAGCTAAAAAAAATAGGAGTTATCACAACTGACTTCTGATGCTGAACCTTCTGGATCACAGGGATATCTTTCTCAGGCTTTTCTCTGCTCACATGTGAAATTTGGAAGCCTTCCTTCCTTCCTTCCTTCCTTCCTTCCCTCCTTCCTTCCTTCCTTCCTTCCTTCC
>VZTY01003681.1:656486-706176 GCA_013400935.1 Turnix velox
CTTCCCTCCTGCCTTCCTTCCTTCCTTCCTCACTGCTTTTTATTTCTATATTCTTTATAATGACAATGAAAACAGGACAGAAAAATAGCCCCCCCATCCCAAAAAAAAAACAACTAAAATGTTAGTAAAATCATCACATGTTATTTTTACGGTTGCAAATTACATATTGAACATTTAATCATTACTGTGTCTGATTACTTATAAATAAGACCTCCTAGGAGCTAAACTGCACACAAAAAAACCCTGACAAACTGCTCTTGCTTTCACTGCATTGGTAGGAATGCTCGAAGATTTTGCAAAGGATTGTTTTGACCTATGGGGTGATGGCTGAATATACCCCACTGCAACATAAAGTGCTGTTTTTACTAAGTAAACCTTTTTTAACCTTGACTAAATTACTCCATTTCTAATAAAACATCCCTGAGAAACAAAGAGTAGCCATGATAACAAGGATAATAATTTTCTGTAGGCACCAGCATCTCCAAAAGAGGAGTCACAGAGGCACGGGTGTTAATGACCGTGGGCATGGGTGTTCATGACTGAGAGTGGGAGGAAGGGCAGTGTCTGAGGATGAGAAAGGAATTCTAAATGATTTGAAAATGTAAGAAGTCAGTATTATGACTCCACTTGGAGAAAAACATGAAGTTTGAAAATGCATAAAGATGAACAAAACACTCCCTGTACCACATCTCAATCATTAGCTGAAAAACAGTCTCATCCTTAAAAAGGCATTTAAAAAAGCATTTCTTCCCCATTTCTGGTGTCAGAAAGCAATCTGCCTCACTTGCTCTCTGGCTGGACTGCTTTCAACTGACTGCAAGAGTCAGATGAAGGTGTGCCTGCACCCATCTGTTCCCCACACTTTTCAGACCCCATGTTGCTTTGACAAAGTGAAAGAGTATTCCTTTTTTCTTTTTTCTTTTTATTTTTTTACCACTTCAGTGAAAAATTTGAGGATAATTATCCTGAGATAACGGAGAGGTGAAATTCAAATCTGTTCTCATGTTTCAGGTATGAACCTGCTGGTTGGCCACCCTAAACTGCATTGCACCAGAAATGTTCAGCAGAGCAGTGATGATACTTGGCAGGGATCTGTTTTCCAGTTGAACTTACACATTCTGGAGCTTGTTAGAACCCTGTAAAACTAAATCAAACACAACTCATTCAAGTATTATATAAGAAGCCTCCTAAAAGGTAAACAGTGCTAACAAACTATTTTGTAACATTTTCCTGTAAAACAAGGTTGATAACATGTTTTTGTCTGTCCTTACCTGCAAACATAACCTGAAGCAAACACTAAATTTTCACTTTTGCAAGTAAGCCTATAACTTGAATGGAAATTAGCAAGATAAGAAGTGCTTTTTTAGTAAATTCTGTTTCTTCCCAGTAGCTATCAGGAAAGGTAAAGATTTTGCAACATAAAGGATACAAAATTCCCATTGTTTACACTTCAAGGTTCTTTGTAACAAAAATGAGAGCTGTGTGTTTCGTGAGCACTGAAGCTTCGGTTTCCGTGTGGAATAATTCTTTTAAAATCTCATGTCAAACAAATCTAAAGGCGGAATTAATAATTTACTGTAACACTTAATCAAGAGGTAGAGAATCACCAGGTAGAGAAACACTAACTTTGCTGAAAATGAGAGAAATTAGTTCATCTACTGAATATGAATGCAAGAGCTTCATTTGGATAAAATGCAGAAAATGTAAGTGTTGAAACAAGCAATAAGGATTTTTTACAGATAAACTTCACATTTATCTGCAGTTACCATAAAGTACCAGCAAAAGTACAACTGGAATTACCCTGTTTTACCCATTAGATTAAAACTCACCAAATGAGAATATAATTTAAGATTTCTTGCCCTTACACTACCTGAGTTGACACAGCTCTATTAAAAGCATGCAATCTAATAGCAGCATTTCAACGGATAGGAAATACAGTTGCTTGCTCCTCTTAGAAGACAAGAAGGAGGAGGGGGGAAAGATATTTTTGGGTTGGCTAAGCATCTATTCCCAACACATAATAAGGTTGTTATCAACCAGAAAAGCCTATTAAGGTAGAAAATGAATACTGAAAGCTTTCTAATTAAACACTTTCCACTTACATGATACTGGAAGAATGGAGTGGGAGATGGCAGCACCGATACCATGTTAGTCATTGTATCACTCCTATCATGATGTTGTAATCAGCTTTCAGGACAGTCTACAAGAATAGCCAGGTGCTCAAGCTGTGCTGTGATATGTAATTGGAAATATCTTCAGATAATAGGTGTCTCATGAGTTGTTTTCTCATCCTGTCATATTTTTTAACGTTGTAGTTTTTCAGTAACTGTCACAAAATATTTTATTTTTGTTTAAACTTTGACTCTGATCCTGCCAAGCTGCTCTGTGCAGATTTGTTCTGGCTTGCATGATGTTTCTCCAGGGACATGGAACAGCATCAGACCTGTTCCTCTAAAGCAACTGACAGAATTAGGGTTGCAAGCTTTTTAATTTTCTTTTTCCTGTCTGTCCTCAAAGATCCCCACAATGAAGTAGGTACCCTGATATTGTTATTAATTTAACAGCAACCAAAACAACAGCAGCACTTTTCTTCTCCAGATGGATATCTCAGAGCACTCCTCAACAAAATTCTTTGTAGCAGAGGATGCTACAAGGTACAAAGATTTCATTGCATTGCAAGAGTAATATTCCAGGAAGCATAACTTCTGCCACACCTGTCAATGAATTCATCATTCTACACATATGGTTTGCTTAAAATGTAGAAAAGAAAATTTTCATCATGAGACTTAAAAAAAGGGGGTGCATTTAGTGCTCAGTCTGATTGGAAAGAAGCTTGAAAAAAAAAAATTAAATTTGGGCTGAGTAGTGCTGCCCTGCAGGGAGGGTGTTAAGAGCCTTCCTTGGCTGATCAGCTTGGGATGATACATAAAAATAAGAGTCCATGCTTTAAATATCCTCTCCTATGGAGGAGAGGGTTGCAGAACATTGAACACAAGCCTCATGGCTTCTTCACCCTGGTTTTGCTGGCCTGGCTCTTTCACTTCATACTCCTCTATGCTTGGTCACACACATGTAATACCACCCTATGTTGCACCAGTGGCAAAGGCTGCCCAAAATATTATCCTCACCAGCCAAGCAATTTCTGGGAGGCAATGTAGCTCATTCCCATTCTAAATTCTATCATCATCACACCCAAGGTTGCTCTCTCATCCCTGTGAGTCAGTCAACAAGATGGAAACCAAAACATGTTGTGGTGGCCAAAAAATTTAGATTTAAATTGTAAATGTGCAAGGAAAGCACTAGCACAGTTATTTAATTGATGGTAAAATATAGAAATCTAAATTGTTTCCCTTAGATGCAAATTCTGCAGTGTTTGACAGTGCAAAAAGTTCCTTTCCTGGGAGTTTGGGAATTTAGTTAACCATGCAACCATGTGGTCATTTATTCTAATTAATTAGACTGCATTTGCATTTGCAGATCTATCAGCTTTTGCAAGCCCAGAAGCAGTCCCCAGTGGTTTTCTATGGTGCACACAGATGTGCCAGTGGAGCACAAGCCACACTGGCCAATGCAAAACAACTGCAGATGTCCAATGCTGGAAGCCCAAAACCTCTAGATGAGCTGCATTTCTTAAGTATTACAATGACAGGCTACCCTGGGCTTCATTGCACCTGTGTCATCTGTGTTGCACACATGTCCGTTGCTTATCTGTTTGGCTTATGGAAGATCTTGGCAGCTCTACAACACACTGCTCAAACCCATGGAGCTCTAGGCAATGTCGTCTCACCAACAATCACTTATTGCAGCAGCAGAACTTGGGTCTTTAGTGATAATTAAATCCATTTATTAGTTCATTAATAGCTGTGTACTTAATTTTTGGGCAGCAGATGAAAGCAGCTCGATGAGCACTTACAATACCTGGTCATCCTAAAAAATCATAAATGAGGACCAGCTGGTGGGATGAATTTGATAAACAGATGACACATAATGCTATAATAGAGCTTCCCTTGCATTCCCTGTGCACTCTGTTCTCAGTAGATGTTTCCCAATATCTTTGACTTTGAGCTTATTGTGTAGTCATCAGTACTGGTTCTCTTTTGTTCTGATAAAGAAAGATATCAGAAACTTCACTCAATTCTTAAAAAAATAACAATAAAAACAAGACAATAGATGAGCCTCCTTGAACCTGAATAAATGAGAGCTGGCCTGCTCCTTTGTTGCTTTCTTTCACAGACAAGATTTTATTTTGGAAGTCACAAGTTCTTATCTAAAACAGGTTTAACTATTTAGCATCAGTTTCTTCCACCTACAGAAAATTCCCCAACTGTTGAAGCTGTTATAGGGACACTGTCAATTTGAAAACTGTGCGTCTGTTGAAGAATATTTTACCTTCTGTTGTTAGGAGTGAGCCCTGAGGTTGTATACTTGAAAGGCATTAGAGAGAAAATATCTCCTTTGACAGCATTTTGGGTATCATTCCTTTCTCTGTTTTAGTTGCTGAGGCCGGCAATGACACGTGCTGACGTCTCCATGTGGGAGTCAGTCTGCAGTGTAAACTGCTCTAGTTTTGAGCAGTTTGTTTTCCAAAGTGTTTGTCTGTAGAGGTGGCACTCCTCTCTTAGTTCAGATGCAGGATAAACTGCAGGGATAACTTTCAGGGATGTCAGTGAAAAAGATCTGCAAGAGGCAGAGATAACTTCAATATTGTGTCCATCCCCATGGCTTGAACCCTACACTTGATCAACAGCTCCATCTGTTCTGGGACTTACAAAGAATGATTCCTTTTATCAGTTACATTACATACTAGAATGACAGGCATCTAATGAGGCTGATGAGGCAGTGATTGAGAAGGTTAGAGGGCAGAACGAGAGGTCAGCATATGTCCATGATCTACTTGAGGCCATGAGACAGGCTAGAGGATGAGATGGTAGATGGGATGGAGAGGGATGGGAGAGTGTGAGAGGTTGTTTCAGGGATTTGGAGCAAACAAGGAGAGAAAAGGAAAGGTGAGTAAGATTTAAAGGCAGGTGAGACAAGAAGACTAATACTGTGAAGGAGCAGGGGAGTGCTTCTGTGAAAAAAGGTATGAAATGCTGTTATTAAAGGCAGTATTTTTCACATGCAGAGTGAGGTTTAGATTGAAGTGGTATCAGGCAGCAGTGTGTTTTGTGACATTTCCAAATGTTTGATTTTGCTGACTTTATATTCTTGTAATGTATTTTTTATATGCAATTTTTATATGAATGTTTTCTTTTTTGTGAATGCATAATTGACTGACTCAGCTCTTAATTCAATTTCCTCTCCTTAGTTCAGATTAAAGGATTTAAATGGGGCTGTACAACACAACTTGCAAAGGCATGGGAGATTTTGGTAAATACAATCCATAGAGCTTTATCTATGGCAGATTAAGTGGAAAGAACTAGTCAGAGACACCAAGGAGACACTGGCAGGCAGTAGAGAAGCCCAGCACCACCACTGCCTCAGGCTTCCTGGGCAGTACAGCAAGAGGCAGCCACCAGAGAAGCCAAAAGAAACTCCCAGGATAAGCTCTCTCAGTGGCTTATCTCCATATTTTTGCATATTGATGCATGCTAAAGGGCACAAGAAAGTTTTGTGGCAGCACAGAGAAGCAGATCTGGCTTCCAACACATTTTAGATGTTGTGTAATTTACCTCCACAAACCCACGTTGTCCTTGTGTGATCTTTTGGATGTTTCTAAATAAATGAGCCAAAGTATCTCAGCAGTTACATTTCTGGAAAGAAGTCTAAGTGGGCGCCCATCATTGAGCTCCTAATCTGTACCAGAAGGTAGGATGAGTATTTAGAAAAAACAGGAAAATTGAGCATTTGGTTACTCTCGTGCCTCTCTAGGATTTTCTTTCTCTCTGCAGTTCTCTTAAGCATTGTAAATTGTAAAAACAATGAAGACTGAATCCTCTTTCACTACCTAATTTTAACTGCAGAACACGAGTTCTATGGCTATTTCAAAGGACAAGAGAGAGAAACAGATATAAACACAGCTATTTGTCACTAAAACTGAATGACTAAAGACAGGCATTTTAAGTGACTCCTAAACAGTTACTTTTCTCATGTAACTGCCAGAAAAACAGGGCTATCAGCTACCTGATACTTCTCTTCAGAACCATCATAAGGAATACTCATCCTGATTTCACTATCCTAGTCTACAGAACAGAATTTTTATCCATAAAATTTTAAATTTTTAATAATAGTGATACTAGAAATGCAGGGAAATGGAAGATTTAGCAGTCTGTGTGAAAAACTTTTGCTCTTATTCTGGCATAAGCTGGAATATTAACAATTTTTCTGAACTTCTGTGTTAGATGACATTATTTTTTGCCAAAAGGTGTAACTGCTTTACTTAATGTCTGATCTGAAGACCTGTGAAATTTTACTCACTTCATTCTACTTCTGTCTTTACAGTGGAAGACATATTTGGTCAAATAGTTAAAGTAAATTAAGTACTTTGGCCCCAGCTTCTTTCCAGTAAGACTTGAGTAAGAATAATGATATCAATGTGTGACATATATGGAATGAAGTCAGCATTTGACATAATGCTTCCAAAGAGAATTTCAGTGAAGTATGTACCATTAGTGATGATAAAGTTAAGATAATAGGCTTAAAAATGGCACTTCCTTACTTAGCAGATCTGATCTTTATAATCCCTAGTCTTTCAAGTACTTGTTTGACTCCAAAACATGTCTTGCAGTTAGTGGAAGGCAATATATAATATTTGATGGCATTATTTAAAAGTATCTTTTCATAGGAACTGCAATGGGTATGAGGAAAGTTGATGGGGAAGTTAAGGAGTTATCAACACTTAAACATAGTATAGTTTAAGAGCAAAGGGAAAACAGAATCAAGAAGAGAAAGTCTCTGAGCACAACATACTGGAGTGAGAGATATTCCAGATGGAAGAGAGAAAAAGAGAAAATGTCTGAGCTACAATATGAACGAGAAATACTCTAAATAGTCCAGAGAGTTTGTAAGAATTGCATTGCTTTTGTTGTTGCCACTTTCATTCAGAGAAAGATAAGTTTATTTGTAAATTAAAATAGATTAAGTTAATTTCAACATTTTTCCCTGTTGCCACTTTGTGATGTTAGCTCTTTTACTGGTGAAAAAGCTGAACCTGCTCTGGAGGATTGCTTAAAAGCCGTTAGTGTATGCACTAATTTACAGCTACTCAAAAGGCATTGAGTTACTAATTGATTGCTAATGTTGACGCGCTCGACTGAATGTCAAGTTATGTGTAAAATTTATTGAAAATAATTTTGTTTTTTCTCTCTCTCTACAAATACAGCCATTAAATCAAGACAGATGCATGGGGTAGTTCTTAGGACCATAGAATAGTGTGGGCTGGAAGGGACATTTAAAAATCATCTAGTCCAACCAGCCTGTAGTAAGCAGGGACATCTTCAACTAGAACAGGTCACTCAGAACCCCATCCAAGCTGACCTTGAATACTTCCTGGGATGAGGCATCTACCACCTTTCTGGGAAACCTGGGCCAGTGTTTCATCACTCTCAGGGCAAAATTTTCCCTATATCTAGTCTAAATCTTTTTGTTAAAAGACATTACCTCATATTCTATCACAACATGTCCTGCTAACAACTGTCTTCATCTTTCCTGTAGGGCCTCTTTAGATACTGAAAGGCTGCAATGAGGTCTTCCTGGAACCTTCTCTTCTCCAAGCTGAACAGCTCCAGCTGTTTCAGTTTGTCTTCATAGTAGGGATGCTTCAGCCTTGTAATCATCTTCATGGCCCTCTGCATATGCTTCCACAGGTCCACCCCCTTCTTACTCTGGGGGCACCAGAACAGAACTCCACAGGGTAAAGTAGTGGAATACTCTCCCATGACCTGCTGGTCAGTCTTTTGATGAAGCCCAGCCTTTCTGGGCTGCAAGAGATCTGATGGCTCATGTCCAGCTGTGCATCCACCAGCATCCCCAAGTCTCCTTTTATCCTCCTACTAGTTCTAATTAATCTCCCCTCCAGCTAATTCCTCCTAATTCCAGCTAATCCCCCATCCTCAAAACTAGTTCCATCTTTCTCTTCAAACTACATCTTGTGTAGAACTTCCTATCAGCTAAGACCCTTTCAGACTGTATGATCAGGATCTTATAAAATTCATTGCTAAGAATAAGCAAAATACAGTATTCTTGTGTCCTCTTTTCCTCTGATGTTTTTCACAAAGACATGAGAATTGTCAATAGCTCTGAGTGCCACAGGCATTTTTCCAAGATTTCACATTATATTCAGTTTAATAAAAGCATAAAGAAAAGTCAACAAACCTACAAATTGTAACATGATCATTTCATAGTAATTTTTCTTTTGTTTTTCTTAGATTTTAAGTGAAAATAGAGAAAATGGCTCTGAGAATTTAATTCAAAGACCTGATGCACTGGCAGGGATTCATAAAAGGTATCTGAGGTCTCTCCACTCAGAGTTTCTGTAGAAAGAAACCCAGCAAACAGCACAGCTTTCTATTTTCTAAACTTCCATTGACCTGTCTTCAAGCTGCTTCATTACCCGTACGAGGAAGTTTAACCTACTGTGCTTTGAAATCAGTTGGAACATTAACTGTGATACTTCTCTTTCCTCTGAGAACAGCTTGAAGTCCCCACGGTCTTTTAAAGCAGGAGTTACAGGTGCTGAATTACCTCTGGAAGATGAAAGAGAGATGGGTCTGAACTCAGGAGGCAGAGTGTATGGCACCCTGGGGAAAAAGCAAACCAGACAAGCATCAAGCACCAAGGATGTGACTCTGCTACCAGCAGCACTTGTCAGAAGAAGATATGGCATGATTTATATTTTTTTTCCTGGGTTTGTATGTTCTTCAGGACATGCTAGAAAGAATAAAATGAGCAAAAAGATCATAGAATCATATAGATGGAAGGAACCTTCAAATGTCATCTAGCCTGAGATTTCTAATCCCAAAAGAAATTGTAGATATTAACGATTATGAAGCATCTCCCTATTAATGATTTCAGGAGCATCTCCTTTATGAGTTAGGATGAAGGAGCTATGTCTCTTTAGCTTGTAGAAGAGAAGACTGAGGGGTGATCTTATTAATATTTATAAATATGTAAAGGATGAATGTCAGAAGGATAGAGCCAGACTCTTCTCAATGACATCCACAGTGGGTGCAAGCTGGAACACAGGAGATTCCACAGAATAATGAGAAAATTTTTTTTCAAAGTGAGGGTGATGGAACACTGGAATAGGCTGCCAAGAGAGTGTGGGATCTCCTCTGGAGACATTCAAACCCACCTGGATGCCTTCCTGGGTGTTCTGAAGTAGGGGGATTGAACTAGATGATCTTTTGAGGTCACTTCCAATTCTTACATCCTGTGACTCTATAATGCAGTTATATTGAGTACTGACTCAATAGTTGGAAAGCCAGCTCAGGATCAAAAAAAAGATATTAGAATGGTATTTATCTCAGTTATTGAACACTGAAATATTGAGCACTGAAATAGCTCCTCAAAAAAAAAAAAAAAAGGAAAACAGGAAAACTTTAAAAATGGCTGGAATTAGTGTCACTTGGACACTGAAAGGTAGGAAGGATTGAAGGTAGGACGCTCTGCTCATGATAAAGTTGATGCAGGAGCATCACGAACTTTCTAGACCTTAGAAACATTTTTATGTTTTCATGTTCATGGAANTTAAGACAAGAAAAAAACCCAAAAAAAAAAAAAAAAAAGGAAAACAGGAAAACTTTAAAAATGGCTGGAATTAGTGTCACTTGGACACTGAAAGGTAGGAAGGATTGAAGGTAGGACGCTCTGCTCATGATAAAGTTGATGCAGGAGCATCACGAACTTTCTAGACCTTAGAAACATTTTTATGTTTTCATGTTCATGGAACAAAGTACTTTTACTCCAGCAGGAGGCAAAGATACAAGCAAAATTTGACAGTGTTTATAATAACTTTTTCCTTTCCTGTCTAAAGATAGGTTAGATAGAAGGGAATAACCATAAGAAAAAGAAGATACGAGGGAGAAAAATATACTTGATCAAAGTGCCTTTATTATTCTCTTAGTTTGGAGGTGTAGCATGATCTAATCTTATTTTTCTTTTAAAAAATTTACTGCAAGAGTACTTTCAAGAGTATATTTTGTAAAATTTAGTATATTAACATTTCTTTTGGGGACTTTCTAATGCCCTTCCTGAGACAACATCAGGATGTTCTCTCTGTAGATTTACACTCCTAATTGCTGCAGGTTGTGCCATATGTGCTAAAAGTTGAAAGAGGTCTTGCAACACCAACCTTCTTCCCAAAGGAAAAGACAAACCATTTTGTAGACCCCAATTCAAGACTTTCCATGAGTTCAGAACTTATTTTTTTCAAGGGATGAATAATAGTAATATACAACTACATCATAAAAGAAACTTTACAGAGCTAGAAACCTCATGTGTAAGTTATTATTTTAAAACAAAATGCAATATTTAAGACGGATATTTTGAATGACATATTTGCCCATTTATTTTTGCAGCATTTTGCTGTTCAAACATCCTGTTCTGTACTGTCATCTTATTCATTTTTCTGCTTTCAGTAGCAAAGAGCAAAATGCAGCAAGTCCAAATTACATACATAATCATATGTATAGAAGAGTAAATAATTTGATAGAAACCATGTATCTGAAAATCATAGCAATTTTTTTTCTGTTAAGATTACATTTGAAATAAATTCAAAACTCATATTCATTTACATTTTGGTTTTGTATGGAAAATTTTTAGCTTGCAATCTCATCTGGAACACTTCTTCACTAGATTTTAATAAGCTATTTCTGAAAAGAAAAATGTCCCCAATGCTCAGTGTTGCTACGTGGGAAACGGGAGAACAGCATCACATCCAGGAGGGATTTGGCCTTAATTTCTCTGTGTCTCTGATATGCACCTGAAAGATGATGAGAATATCATAGTCAAGAAGCACAAGGGAAACTTATTCCCTTGCAAACAGAGGGAAATCCTGTGCAAGTGACTCTTTATGCTTCATATTCTTGGGTACCACCTAGTGGCACCAACTTGGTTAGCGATGGATGCAACAAATATACATTCCAGGGTTTGGTTATCATGATTCTGAGATGAAATTTATCTCCTTAACAAGTAATCTTTTCAGTTTGTACAGAAAGAGACCAAAAATAACTTCATTAAACCTGTTGAAAAGAAATAAGCAAGATGTTCAGACTTTACACAGCAATATTTATTCCCATCTAACCACAATAACCCATATCCATCACTTCATTATAATGGTTGCTGTGATTAGTTAAAGTCTTTTTCCTTAAATTTCAACTGATTTACTAGCAGCTGATTAACTTTATGATAGTTTGTGTCATTTGCTGCTGCAGGCATATTGCTATTCCCATGGAAAATTGTTACTAACTAAACAGAAGAAGCAAACCAGGCTCTCTTTGTTGGTATGATTGTGCATTCCCCAGCAGTATAAACTATTTGCAGACAATCATTTTATAGATTCCTTCCCCAGCATCCTGAAAGAAACTCATATCACTAACCTATTAAGTACAAATCACTTAAAGATGTAAATGTTTTATGACTTGCTAAATGTTAATGTAGGACTTGTAAAATGTTAAAGTAGTAAATAGCTTCTTTGGGCTCATGCACACTAAATTTCACTTTGGAGCCCCAAGCATTTAAGGTAACAGTCACAAGGCATTAGTGAGAGAGATTTCCATAATCCTCATTGACTTTAATTTATTATGATTGGGAAAAAAAAAAAGAAAAAAGACAAGAAAAAAGAAAATTAAGAGTTAATGTCAGTGGAACAGAAAAATAGGCCATTGTCAAAGGATAATGGTCTTCCACTAATAGGAGGCTGTTGAGACATTCTCTGAGAATAAATGTTATGAAATATGAAACACATAATACAATGCCACAATGTGTAATTATAGCTTTTTTTATGTCAGCTGTTCTGAATGACTCTAGAAGACATTATCAAAATCTGATTAATGCTTGCACATTTGATAGTTCCTCATATATAGATGTAGCAAGTAGCTGAAAAGGAGTCCTCATAAACCCCATTTATTTAAAGTTTGCCACAGAAGCTCATATACCATACACCCTGCATTCCATCTGCTACAATATTCCCTATATTTAGAATAATACACGTATAATAAATGAAAGCCAACAAGAGGAATTTGTTCTGGCTGAAAATATGAGAGGCTGATACGGTCATTTGTTGAGAAGAGAGGAAGCCAGTTTCCAAAGAATACTGATGAATGGTCTCCAGATACACAGCAAGGAGCTAAATTCAGAGGTGTGAAATTCATGTGACTGCACCTGGGAAAACCAGCAAGTCATTTCATCCCAAATGATATATTATGAATATGTGGAGATAGTAAAGATATTCAGGGCCTTGGTACAAATGGTGTAGTAAATCACAGAGATCTTAGGTTTGGTTGTGGGGTTGTTTTTAAAAATGAAGTATAGTTGCTTTTTATTCCCTCTTTGCTTAGCTGTTTCAAAATTATCTAGAAATTTAGAATCAAATTCTGATTTTGTAATTCATGTAATATTTATATTTTAGGGACTGGTTTTGTAATTCATGGAATATTTTAATTTCAGGGACTGTTTAGGAATTAGTTCTTGCTAGCAGTTATCAGAGCAGGATTTCTCTTCAGGTCCCTAAGCAAGTAGATATGCTAAATAATTTCATCTTCTAGAATGAAGATCTTTCTGTTTCAATTTTAATAACATTTTGAGATCTAATCCAAATATGATTCATTTAAATAAAAATCAATAGGTTTAGCTGCTCCTTTTGAATCATTTAGGGCAACATTTTTTCATTGGCTCTTCATCAGGGGCCAAATTCTAATATGATTTATGCTGTGATTTATGCTGCAGCCCGTTGACTTTAGAGGATTTGCACATAGTGTAAATTAGCACAGATTTGACTCCGGGGATCCTTGGCAAGTGGCATAAATTAAGAAGAGAGAAATTCTGCTCTCTTTTAAAACCCCATAAAGGTCAACACAAAATTGAGAACAAGATACAGCCCCAAGTCTCTTAGTTAAAATGTATTAAAAGGCTTCATGGAGCACTTCTTATCCACCCTACCACAATCTGCCCCCATTCTCCTGTGGTGCCTCATTTCACACCTACCACACCTATATATGGAGAATAATATAAGTCAGATTTTGCCCCCCAGAGAAGCACATTTTGCCTTCTGTGCTGACTTCTAAATTGGTTGATGGCACCTGGCATTAGCTTAAGTAAAGGTGACTGTGGCTGAAACAATCTTTTTAATTGGCTGCCATCTCACAGGCTGAGATTTCCATCTGAGGAAAGGATTTATGCAATTGCTAATCTGAGCATTTCATTACAAGTATTAATATTTGAGGATATCTGAGACTTCTTTTTTCTGCAAGACAACTGCATAAAAATTTCAGCAGTAACAGGGAGCCTTATTTCTTCCAGGTTTTTTTTTTTTTCCTTTTTTGCAGAGAGACTCCCTCCTGGCAAAAGCCCCTTCTCTCTCCTGTAGCATGGAGCAGAGAGGGAAGGAGATATTTGTGGCCAGTATCTAACAAATGTTGTCCTTTCTCAGGGTAATCAATCACTTCCCCTTGGTCACCAGGATAGTCAGGGCTGTTTGCCCGCTGCCATTTGTGCTGACAGGGGCATTCTGGCAGAGGTAAGAAAGACACTGAAGAAGGTGAGATGTCCTTTTGAACTGCACAGCACATAGGCAGAACAAAAGCTGTGTATTGGAATGATTTTGATTTTTCTTAAGCATCAACACTATTTTCTCCTAAGACATCCAGTGTCTTTTACAAAGATCACCAAAGGTCAAAGCAATGCACAGCTGTAGAATATGCATTATTTTGAGGAGAAAGAGGAGCTAAAAGAATCACTCTGCAACTGTGATATGCACCAGTCTCACACAGTCTGACTCATGACTGCATCCTCAGTTTATGTCCCCTCTGAAAACATGTCCCACCAGAACACTTCACATCGAGCTGCAGGTTGTGAATTAACTTCTTCTAAGATAAGCAACATCTTATCATTTATCTTATAATTTTCTTTCTGAGTGTGGAAGCATTGACTGCAGAGTATATCGTGACATGCCATCAATGGAATTACTGGGATGCAGAAAGTATTTTAGCTGGCATAATCTACCACTCATATAAAACAAATCTGAAATTAAAATTCAATTTGCTCTCAAGGCTGCAGGGAACAAGACTTTCTGATGTGTGAACAAGCACAGCAAATAGTCCTGATGGACCAGTCTCTTTAATGTCTGTAGACAGAGCTAATGATAGCAAGATGAGGATATCTCTGCATTTGATGAATTCAGAGGGAAGAATTTTGGCATTGCTAAGGAGAGCTTTTGCTGCAATGCTGAGAAGCTCAGGGCTTATTACTCACATGATAGGTGATGCAAAGCAAAGCAAATATTTTATCTGGACCATAATCAAGAGAACCATACCTCTAAAGAATAAGATAAATTCCCTTTTAATCCCAGACATACAGCTATGTTCAAGCATTCAGAACTCTCAGTATATTGACAAATTCACAAATGTAAGACTTCCATAAGAGTCCATATAGTTCTCAAAAGTGATCTCCAAGGAAAGAAGTTTAATTTTCAAATGGAATTGAGAATTTTTCTCCCTTCCTGAATCATGTTTATCACTTTATACTGTCTGGCTTTGCAGAACTTAGCCTTCAAAAGTTATCTGAGTGTACAGAGATGTAGGGATGGTTTCCAGCTAGAGGAAGCACCTGGCTCCTCTGCAAAGAGTAACCAACAGTAAGGACTGCAAACATCTTGCTGTTAATAGTTAAGCAGTGGATCTATGAGCACTGCTTATTACATCTACATGTATATCAAATGCATTTGTAATGAGTATTGTCATCACAGTGAATAGCAAAACAATGAACTGTGATTAACCTCCCCTTGTGAAGTGTTGCCATTAATTTTGCCATTCACTATTGAAATGCTGTTGAAATTTTACAGGAGATTTGAATAATTCTATTGGTATTTTCACTGGCTTTTTAAATTACTGGGAAATTAATTATCCAAACATTTTAAAGTCATGAATATACAAGAGATGAGGAAATAGGACAATATTTATCAAATTGTTCTATCTTCATTAAAATCAGCTTTCTGACACAGGACGTATGGAATAAAAATCTGATCTAGCTAAACAATTAATAACTATCTGATACTCTTTCATTTTCTTTAGTTAACATTAAACTATTTTGACAAAGACATAAAATAAAATCCTCATCACACTTAAATTCATTGACTTAAAAAGCTTTAAGATTTCAGCTATATTCTAATATCTTGGAGGAATAAAAACTGAGAGATAAATTATTCATTCAAGTTCTGCAATTCAATTATATAAATATTGGTCTAGTCTCAAAGTGTTTCTCAGGTTTTCCATCTGAATTAATTTTCTAAATGAAACTGGGATCAACCAGAGTGGACAACAGAGTTCTCCTACTTAGGTGAATTAGACAGTCATAAAAATCAGCCACTGGAGGAAAGGGGTAAGGGTTGAGTTGACAAGTTTTCAAAATTCTGACATTTTTATCTTCACTTAAAGGGTAAGCACTTAGTTTTCACTTGTTATTTGAAATAATGTGAAATTCTAGAAATTTATGCTCTATTGATGTATTTCAGAAAAACTCTCAGTTAAAATAATCTCATCTGGAGCATAGTTCAAGCAAGACATGAGATTTTAGTGTCCTTATTTTTTAGAGAAATTAAATGAGAATTTAACAGATTACCTAGTTAAGAAGAAGCAACTTGTCTCTTTGTCCTAAAGGCCAAGTCTGGTGATACTGATGTACTTGTGTCTTCATTGAATTAATAAATCATCCTGAAACTTGTACAGTAGTTTTCAAATTAATGTATGACATAGAAAGTTCAGAATAACTTTTGAAGAGTTACTAAAAGGAGAAGTCAAAGGCATGAAATATTTGCAGTAGGCTGAGACTATTTATTTTTTTAAAACATCATTGAAAGGGAAACTCTCTGCAGTAATGTCTTTTGAAAGGTCAAGAAAAAACCCAGTCATATGGCTTAGTTAAAGGACACAACACAGGAGATAATTAGAAAGAATAAGATGTTCTTTAAAAAAAGTCAAATCCAAATAAAAGAAATAAAAACCACTATGAGCTCTGTCAATTTAAATGTGGAAGTCAGGCAAACCTGAGCAGTACGAATGCCTTCTGCAAGGAGCAGTGGAAGGATTTCACAGTGCTGTGTAATGGAGCAACCAAATAGCTGAGGAAATGATGGGTGTAGAATTGTTGTGGAAAGTCAGTGCTCAGAAAGTCAGAAAAGTAAATAAAATGCCAGGACGTGTTGGGGATGGGACAGAAAGTGAAAGAGCAAAGTCATACAGCACTGAGCAAATCCTAAGAACAAACACATCCTGGACAAGGAGAGCCAAGGCATCACAGGATGGAAGAGCTGAAAGAAGATGACTAAAGATGCATTAAAAAAAATGGGATGGCTGCTATATGTAGAAAACAAAATGAAAAAGAAAATAAAATGACACCTTTGCTCTAGCCAAAAAGTCCTTTTTTTCCTCTTCTTCAACTTATGGCAAAGGGTAGAATCATATGCTCAGTCTCGTAGTGTTGATGTTATAATTTCATATTTATTTGTGTGTGCAATGCTAAACCATTTATAATATAAAACAGGGGTGTTATGTGGGAATTTTCAGAATTTAAATAGACAAGTCATCTGATTTGTGGTTTAAGGAGCCCTTACATTACCAGGTGTCCCCTGTGGTCCTCATTTCTGATTTTTCATAATTGTACCTCACTAGTAAACAGCAAGAAGTTGCTTCCAGCTTCTTTGCCTTGAGATCAGAGTCTCAAAAAGTGCTTGTCATGCAAATGCACCTTCAGTCTACACAGTAATCGACGGAGTTGCAAAAGGCACATGAACTCCTAAGTGATACTGGTGTTGTACAAGTTTTTGTAATGGCTTCTGACTCAGATTTGGAGTGGAATTTTACCATCTATTCCTGAAAGCAATAGGACCTTCCTCTAGAAAAGGATGCATCTCCTCCTGAGCAGTATCTCCTTGAGGACAGATTCCCTTAAAAGTCATTTTAACTGTCACATCCAGATAAGAATCTTCTAATGATTTCTGTGTTAAGGAACATTTAATGTACCCTGATATTATTCCTCCCAGAGAAGACAAAATATGACCTAATACTCATCCACTTGATGGGTTTATATCTGTCAAATTAAGTTGATACCAGAAAGACATTCCAGTGATGTTTCATTCCCTCTTTAATTTGCAAACCAGGATAGTCATCCCTAATGTAAATTAAATCGCAGGTTTCCCTGAAAAGGAGATGAAAAACTAATAGGATGAATTTTTTATTTAGCATCAACTATTCACTGAAAGAATAAACTGTTTAATGCTTATCTCTAACCCGTCCTTTGATTACACATCCCCAGGTTCCTGTCAATCATTACTGAGAGTTACACTTGGAGTGTACTTGACCCTGATGCACAATATTAATGTTTTTTTCTAATTTTAAACAAGAAAGAGAAAACTCAGAATTTTTAGTTGGTCAGCTATTTAATTTGAAGAAGTGAAAAATCAGTAAAACTATCACCTTCTGAATAGTAACAGTTAATGAAATTTGAAGGGGGGGGGAAATACTTGTGCAAGCCACAAGTTCTCTCTGTCTATTGCTTTTATAAGACTCCACTTTAATTTTGTTTCCAAAAAGAAGTAAAGCAAGAGTTGCTTTCAGAAAGCAAGCAGAAAATTGATTTGCTAAATGTTGATAATTTTCCAAGGGTAATTCTTGCATATTTAATAGTAGTTTTCTTTTTCTTTTAAATAAAAATCTCAGTAGAGATTAACAGTTAACTTGCTTGTGATTTACATGTTTATATAAGTTATTATTTCTGGTACAGTTCTTCTGTTTGCTCATATTTTGAAGTCAGACTTGGAATAATTTTGCCCTTCTTCTCATTAATTTTTCTTTTTACTCACCTCAAGTAAACTACAATAAAGCTGAAAACATAAATCTAAATATAATAGCATATTGCAAGCAATTTGCTGCTCATACTGCTCTTTTCACCTTTTTTTTTCAATTTTTTGATGGGAATGCAATTTGCATTTTCTTATTAATACTGGTAAGAAGACGGACATTACATTTGGTGTAAATGCAAGTCAATTTGGTTTGCCCTTCAAACAAAATACTCCTTTGTTGTGAGATTTGGCAGCTCTGCCTTAAAAGATTGATAGGTCTGAATGCTGAATTCTTTGTAACTGAAAGGTTATCAGCAAAGAGTATTTATACTGAAGTATACAGAGAATCTGATGCTACCTGAAGGGGAAAAAATATGAAACAATTACAAATATATGTGTGTATTTTAATTCTAAGTATTTCTGAAACAAATATTAAACAGAGAGCTCAGTGTATATGACAGTGGCATCTCTAAGGAGTTACTAAAAAGATGCTGAAACAGAAAGTAGAAATGCATGAGATACAAGAACACATTAGACCTGCTAAAGGGAAGGGTGTCTTTTAGGCAGTCCAGATTAGACATGTTTTATAGCCAAGGTCACATAATTTTATAGATAATGAAACAAGTGCCAGCAGATAAAAAGGCTGCTATGCTCAGAATGTTTGTTTTTCAGAAAAAAAACACAGAATAGTGGCTCCACCTGCCAGGAAACTTGCCAGGATATTATATTTGATAAATTTTGACAGAAAGAAGTATTTTTCTTCTATTTTCATAGAAAGGTTGTCTTCTCAATCATTATCTAAGGACATAATTTGATTCAGAAGTAACTGTCACTTAAATTTCATAATGTTCTGATGTCACTTAAACTGAAATCTCAAAAATTAATAATTTTCTGTCTAAAATAAATAAGAGAAGCTGTAATTGACCAGAAAAATATTTTGTTTGTCCTCTTCTTTGATTTTCATTATAATTTCATTATAAATTTTTATATTTTGGTGCCTGAAATATTCACTTTAGAATAGATATTTTTCTCCATTTCTAAATAACCCTCTGTTTTCACTATATGCTTTCCATATGTATAAAAAACATACCAACTTTGGGGTTGACTGGCTAGTTGTCGGGGGTTTGTCTGCATGCAAATCTGGGACAACACAAGTCCACTGCCAGTAACAACCCTGTGAGTTTCACTGCTGAGTTTTTAGGATTGGTTTTTGGGATTGGCTGAGTTGTTTTTCTCTCAGTTGGAATCACAGAATCACAAAATGTCAGGGATTGGAAGGGCCCTCGAGAGATCATCTGGACTAGATCATCCTCCTGCTGAAGCAGGAACACTCAGGCAGGTCTCACAGGAACATGCCCAGGTGGGTTTTGAATTTGTCCAGAGGAGACTCCACACCCTCTCTGGGCAGCCTGTTCTGTCACCATCACCTTGACAAAATTTTCCCTTTTATTGCTGTGGAATCTCCTGTGTTTCAACTTGTGCCTATTGTCCCTTGTCCTATCATTGGAGGTCACTGAGAAGAGCCTGGCTCCATCCTCCTGACACTCACCCCTGACATAGTTATAAACTTTAATGTGGTCACCCCTCAATCTCCTCCCAGCTAAAGAAACCCAGCTCCTTCAGATTTTCCTCATATGGGAGATGCTCCAATCCCCTAATCATCTTCCTGGCTCTGCAAAGTGTAAGACACAGGTGTGACAACTGCTTTGCACTTGCTCACAACTGATGTGCAGGTCATTTATTGGAGTTTAGCCTGGGCTGTACATCATCACATGAAAAATACCATTATTGATAGAAAGATAGCTACTTCTATTTAGATGCTTGCCCCTGGCAAACGACAAAACAAAAAGAGACGGTGCACAGTCTCCTAAAATAGAGTTTGCTTCTAACTTTATAGAAACACATCAGGGCTTGGGGATCATATGACATCAATTTGATTTATATAAACTAGCTCCACTCTTTGCCTTTGCAGGTTGTGCTAGACTTCAAGGACAGTTTTCATGTTGGAATGACAGAATGGCAGGATTCAAGTAAACACAATTTTTTTTTTATTTTGTTCTCCTATTTAATATAATTGCTAGGGTTTTTTTACACAGAGTGACCCTGAAAGTCACCCCAGTGGTAATGAAATCGAGCTGCATAAACAAAGCTGTCTTATTTGAAAAAAAATTAAGGTTCTAGTTTTCCTCTCAGAGACTGACGATCTGTTTCTAAATTGACCATCTCCAATTGAATATATGCCATTATAGCAGAAAGCAGCACTGTTTTCTTGATGAGTGGTTACAGAAGAGAGAAATATGCCTTGATCTACTATGTTTAGTTAACTTGAGACCTATTCTCTCTCTCACTTTATCACTCCCTCTCATCCTCCAAGCCAGGGAAGCGAGAGAATCCAGGGCTAGTCTTATTCATTGATCTGTGCAGCAAAGCTCCCTTTGCCTCTGTCAGTGAGAATTAAAGGAGGTTTTAGGAGGGTTTGAAGATACCAGGCTGTACATCCAGCACCTATAAGGAACACTAATTGCTTTTTATGTACATATCAGACACAATAGGGTTTACCTAATTTGCCTGCTTTCTAATAGTGCTCCATTGACCTAATGCTGGGTATGAGGTTTACACAGAACACTGTGATGGGAAGGTAACTATATTCTTGCTAGGGTATTGCCACTGCTTTTTAAAATTCTACTTTTCATGAAAAGAATATGGAGAGATCACCTGGGTCATTCTATATTGATGATCACAAGGCAGGGAAGTGAGAAAACATGCGGCTCAGTTCTCAGTTGCTAAGTCTCTATGGGATAAGCCTTCTGTAATGGGAGAAAGTGCAGAGTTCCCAAACAAGGAGCCCTTGAGTTCCTCTCCAGAGAAGATCTTAATTGATCTTAAATGAGTCCAACTTGTATGCTAGACAGGGGAGAGTGGGACTCAAACAACATAAAAGGAGGAGTTCACTATCAAGTTCATTCTGTTTCAGTATATGAGCAAATAAGTAAAGCCTAAAACCTAAGACCACATCAAGCACAGGAGCTACAGAGACTACACTGTCCATGTGGACAATGATATGAGAATTCTTAGGACATACCCTCTTAGAGTTACAGGATTTAAATGATGTGGACTACTCATTGCACCCATTTCTGTAACTGCAGAAAGAAGGACTATGCTTTCCTCCCTCTTTGTCACTGATATGTCTTTAAAACATTTCAGAACAATTCTTTATCTATCCTGTTATTCCCATAACTGAAATGCTAACAAATATTTAAAGAAAGTTTGATTCTCTTCATACTGAAGCCAAGGGATGCTTCATAGAGACTGGAAAAATCAGCAGTAGGTAAATTTGTAAGTTATTTTGCCTCAACTCTTCTCTAGCATTAAGTTTTCTTAACTGAAAGCAGCTGAGTTTAAGTAACACAGCTAGTATGCTTTTGGGTCACTTTTCCAAATTCTGACAGTAGGTGCTACACATGCTGCCTCTTAACACAACACCATATCTACCAGTTATGTCTGTGTTAAGCTTCATCCAGTAATGATTTTTTTTTCCCAATATCAATCAGAACCACAAGGCAGAATGGAAGCAAGAGTAAAGATTTTGATTGACAGTGAATAGCAAACAATATTTCCAGCTCAATAAAAGTCAGGGAGCTTTTGATAAGCAAGATAAACTATAATAATCTCCAGAGCAGAACATAGTACAAGAATAGTAAAATAAAAGAAAAAAACCTGAAAAATTTAATTTAGGCGAAAGAGGCAAACCCAGCTATTTGAAGTGCTGTGTTCTCCAAATGTGGATCACAGTTCCATACAAGCAGATATGGAAAAAGGAATGGTGGGGGGCTTTTTTTCATTAATAGATATAATAAGATTCCCTAAAAGAAAGGTAGCAATATAAAAGAAGAAAAAAAAAAGAGAAAGGTTTGTTTTCTATTCCCCAAATTATTGCTCACTTCTTATACCCAAACTATTAAATGAGTAATTTTAATCACTATATATTATATGTCTAGATACAAGTGTAATGCAGGGGTAACAGCAATCCTTAAGGACCACACTCAAAAGCTCTGCAGAAAAAAGCAAAAGGAAAGAAACAACAGAAAGCATTTCCCGACTGTGCATAAAACCTCTCTTTTTGTTTGTTTGATACAGTTGGCTAAGTTTACAGGTGAATAAACTTGGGAACTCTGGATATTCATTCCCATTTTGCATAAACTGCATGTCTCCAAGAGCTGATTGAGTTGAGTATTGTCATGTACATAACTTCTCTTTCCTTCTGGGATGGGGGAGAGGGAAACATATAGCATTGATTTCTTGTGCTCAGAAGTAATTTTGTCGTCTTCTCATTAATCACGGATATGCCTAGTGCTAGATGATTACAAATTTTGTAGACCATCCTTATATTTTCAGCCTCCAGAGATCTTTTTGGGGAACATGTCAAATCAGCAGTCAATACCTGGACTTAGGTAGACCTAGATAATCAACAGGATAACTCTGCCTCCTGAAACCCGTCACAATCCACCATAACCTGCTTCAATAATCCAGTACAAAAAAATAGAACCACTTCAGAATTTTAAAGCTATTCTAAATCTTGAAGTTCTTCACAATTTCCTAGATTTATTTAGTAAACCCTTGATTTAAGTGGTGGATTATTCACACCTTATTCTCAGCTGAACAACTGTTAGTATTTTTCCCCAACATGCCATAACAGATTGCAGGCAGGAAAGTTTCTGAGAAACTTCTGTGCCAAAGAGGAGGTAGGAGATAAGGTGTGCTTGACTGACAACCCCTTTTTGATGCACAGTAACTTGTCTAGAAGTTTCAGGGATAACAATACATTATTTATTTCCTGACAAGAATATTTTCTTACACTGTGAACAATACTATGATTTATCTGCCTGGTCAAAGCCTAGTGGACATAAAAATGTAGGGAACAATGCCAATTAGTCAACTAATGACATATTATTATTCCAGGAACTTCAGGGTTGTGAGGGATTTAGATAAAGGCTTAAAAGTGTGTTTGTTGTTGGAGGTTTTTTTGTCAAATATTTATTTTTCTATAACAAAATGCCAATATCTCACAAGCAAATTTTGTAGGAGATAAAAATTATCTTCAAAATCATGAACATCCTTATAAAATCTCAGTGGCTTGTTCATGGATTGGACCCACATAAGCTCATAATGTGCCCTAATCACATCAGAAGCTTCTTAACAGCCCCATTTAATATGTTGCTTTGGTCTGGTCCTTTCCAATATTTGTGGGCAACAAAAATGCATTAAAGTCTTTGTCAAAAAATAGCCTACAAAAGAGATGATCTTCAACATTGTAAGTGTTCACTGATTTCTAGTGTCTCCATGTTGGAGGGGAGGAGTATGTACTCATCAAAGATATCTACACTTGTCTAGAGATGTAAAAATTACTATAATCAGCCTTTACTCATAATCAGTTTCAGTGAGTAAGTACTCAGCTAATCTAAAAATTGATCTCAAGAGTATCACTAGCTCAATGATCAAGTGGGACCCCGAATGAGCAGTCACTCTTGGGACTCTGGGTGTGCTGCCTGCTCAGAGATGGACATGGAGAACCAATCTGCTCTGTTCTGATGTCATTCTACATCGAGGTCTCCACCCCAAATCAGATTGATTTACACCAGTACCAACTCCTCCACTGTGGAGACCTGTCCCTGTTCATCTCTCCAGGATAATGCAGAAATGACCTCTAAGAGCATGAAAAAACTGGAAGGACTGGTGTTTACAAGTGGGGTTCTGAGCCCAGCACCTGGTAAGGGGCACATTCCTTTTTCTTTTGAAGAGAGCAGGATGAAATACGTGGTCTTTATGTGGAACAAGATGACAAATACTGTTTTCCTCCTCATGTGGAACAGCTAGTTTTAACATACATATTTTCACTACCCAAATTACCACATTTGGTCTTTTATCTATTCACTGTCATCAAATTAACTCTAGTAAAATAAATTAATATGATAAACTATTAGAATTCAGTGTCTGAAAATGCTGTTGTCTTGACTGGGCACTCATTTACCACAAAAACAGCAACAAATTTGTCACAATACATTAAGTGACACCAAAAGACCACTCAAATTATTTCATCTCTCACAAAGTTGATTTAACAGAATCCATCTCAAAGAGAGGCAGAGTCATTTTACCTATGAAATTCTTACCTTTTCCCTTTCTTCAAGGCTGGCCACTAGTGATTATTTATTGTAAACGTCTGTCCACAATAACACATTGTGAATAGAATGGACAGCACTGTGGATCAGCTGAGATAGGATAGTAACAGACTCCTCTCAGCAACAGAGTTGGCCAGACTCAAACAAGAGCTCCAGTGAATTGTACAAAGATTGAATATGGATTTTCATTTTGTGCTAGTATTAATTTAAATTAAAGAAAGGAAAAACGGTGGGGAAAGACAAGTGTTGTAATAACCAGAGTTTTGCCTTTCTTCTTGTAAGTCACTCGAGTTGAAATTACCTAAAACTTTTCCCATTTGGCAGGTTTCTTACATTTCAGGACATAGTCCATTGTAAATAAAAAGATGGAAACATCTGTAACAAGATTAAATACTTCTTATCCTGTTACCTATCCCCTCAGCTATAAACTTCCTGCCCAGTTCCCTCACAAGTATTTCATCCTTGCACTTTCCCCTTTAGTTACCGAACAATAATTCTGTACTGATCTGGCAAAAAAATCTCTCCTGATTTAAATCCTCTGCAAGCCTTTCCTCTGTCATGATGGGCTTGGGAAATCATCCAACAGATAGAAAATTATTTGGATGAGGAAAGGCATGAAAAAAGCATATCTTTAAAAATAAAAATTGTACGTAAACTCCATGTTCCTCCTCTTTCCCAATCTTCTGCTGGTAAACCTGCAACAAAGTTGCCCAATTTTTATAAGACAGTTCGGCAAACTGGAAAGGAGGATCTCTCTAGCCCCATCCACTGGGAAAAGGGAAGAAGTTTGGCTATGATTTTGTGAATCACTTTTGGGGTGTGGCATCACTGATGCTGGAAGGCAAACTTAATCCATAGGTTGGTGTGTGCATGGAAGGAAAAATTTCAAAAGAAGCAAAGAATCTGGTCTAATTAACCATTAATCCAATCTGTTGCATTTCTTCCCTGAGGTGCAGTGCTGCTGCTGTGCTCATGCATGCACCCACTTCTGAGTCAGATGTTGTAACATCTGCAACTCAGCAGGGAGAGAGAAGTCTCAGCGGGCACAGGGAGCAGAGTTCATCCTTTTCCCAGTAGCCATTTCCCAATATCTGCTGGTCAGATAGGGTGAACCAAAAGGGATCCCCAGTCTGAGGGCCCTGGAGAAGGCCAGCAGCACTACTGATTGTGTTCTATGTGAGCTGAATGCAAGATGGTGCATCGATTGGCCTGATTTAATAATTTCACAGGTGCCTTTAATGTCATCATTCAATTAATTTGGAGTTTGCTTATGTTTTTAATGGCTCCTTATCTAAGGACAAAGGTTCACGTAAATAGCACATAGCCCACTGATGGGGGTAATTTTCCTTTCTCCTGGATTCTCCCACCATCTGGAACCCTGAGAAAGGAAAGCTTTTTCTGTGATAGTACTGTGCTCTCAATGTTACTTGGGTTCCATTGAAGAAAAAAACCCAGACAAAGCAGGTTGGATTTTCTCTGCTTTCATCTTCTTCATTCTACATCCCAGAAGATGTTGGAGGCATAGTCTTCATAATGGAATTGTTTCATTCCCTTTGATCATAACATGCTCCTCATTCTTTGCATGATGTTCTCAACTGGACCATGAACTATTAGCATATTTTTCTTTCTTTAGTCCTTTTCACTACAATGACTCAAGAAAGATGAGTCAAATTCCAGAAGAATTATTTTAAATCTGACTTTGGAGGACCTTGGAAACGAACCCTGAATTTGAAATACAGTGTTCTGCCATCATAGAAACACATTTTGGAACTCCCTGTTTCAAGATATCATAAATGGCACATATGATCTTTTATTCATAATCTGCTTCTGCAGCTGATATGGTTGGATTTAACTTTGGCTTTTCTTCATAGAAAGAAGCATTCTTTAAATGGTTTGAACCTTTTTAAAGTACTTATGTACCCTACAATATATTGTGTCAAATGGTTAATTAGACCAGATTCCTTTTTTTTTTTTAATTTTCCTTTCGTGCACACACTAACCTGTGAATTAATTTTGCCTTCCAGCATCAGTGATGCCAAAAACTAAAAGCTATCCACAAAATCATCTACTAAATTCTGCCGTTGAGGTTTTTTGTTAAGGGGTTTTCTTGCACTGACTTGGCTACCACCTCTGATACACTAAAGAGAGAAATTTGTAACCATGCATGTCCAAGAAATTCAGTGAAACAGCCAGACTCATGCTACCCTATGTATTTGATGTTACATGTTGATCTGATCTTTGGTCTGCATTATGCAGGAAATCAGCTTTTAATGACTGAGAAAGTTGCAATCAAAGTTTCTGGTCAGCTCAGTGTTTGGCAGCAGCCTGGGACAAGGGTTTGCTGCTCCCAGAATTCACTGATTTTCATGCTCTTCTCCATCCCCATCTGTGCACTTCCACCCTTCCTCAGGCAACTCCTGATGTTCAATGATAAGGTTTGAGATAAATTGCTGATTCTAAGTACAGCCACAATAATGTAGACTGATGCTAGGTTATTATAGTAACTGTTATCCTTAAAATCTATGAATCTGTAGGGTTATAATGAGTTGTGAAAGCAGATACACGAAGAAGACAATCCATTTGATCAATCCAAACTTCAGTGCTATTGACTATATATTCCTTTGGAACAAGAAAATCCATATATCAATACTTGTCATCTCCAAAACCCACCAAATTGAATTAGTGTTAATTCACATTTCATTATAATATTATTTTATCTATCATCTAGAGTCTGTTCTATAACAAAGCCAATAGTGTACAAAAGAAAATGAGTGCCAGGAAATTAAATCAGAAAAAAAAATACATTATCTATATTAAATCTAAGATTCTGCAGATATTTAAATTCAGCATAAAATTGATCCACAGTATTCCAGAAGGAAGAAGATTGGCTTTTTGTCACAAAAGTATCCAGATTGGTCTCTTCTGTGTTATCACACCAGCTCTTATCTTCCTCTCCCTGCAGGTGGGAGGCACAAGGGATGACAGTAGATTCATACATGCCATATCTTCCTGAATACTTATCAAAAGTAGAAGTGTGTTACCCAAAATAATAAGGAATTTCATACATTCTCAGTACCTGTGTATTTTGAATTATAATTACGTGTTCTTAAGTCCACAATGTCTGTAGGGTTTTTCTCAGTGTATAGGCAGATGATCTGCAAGCCCATGAACTAGCACTTGCAATTACTTGCCTTTGACATATGGACCCTGGGAACGTCAATTGTAATTTCAATTCCTGAAAGGATTCTATGTTCTTCTGTGTATAGTGATCACTATATTTCAAAGTTACTACCTGCATCTAAAATTAGCTCTCAAAAGTTTCTGAAATTTTGAAAAATATGACCTTATGTACCTTGATTTTCTGTTTGTGTATCAGCTCTGAGTCATTTCACCCCTGGTAAAACTGGGGCGGGCATGAATAGTCCCTGGTCTCCTCCTGTCTTCCTTGCTTTAGAAAAAAACAGCTTGATAAGATTTTTGAGAGCATGAGGTAGAGAGGTGGGCATTGAGCTCAGGTGGCTGTGCCTGAGATCTTACCAAGGAAGGAGCAGGGTCCCCACCTCCCAGTCCTGCTTTTATTTGTGAGGTCAGATGTACAAATCAATTGTGTAATTGTGCTCTTGAACTCTCCTTTTTATGATGATTTTTTTGTGCTGGAAAACAAGCTCAGCAAATGCATTAGTGGATTCTGGTCCCTTCATGCATCAAGCACCAGTCCTCAGGGGAGATTCCATGAGATGCTCCAAAGCTGCAGATACAGCCATGTGGCAACTCTAGCTGATCACCAAAAGTGTTGCAGAGGACCATGTTGCAAGGACATTCACAGTCTGAAGTCTCCTTTTTCTGTTTTCCCAAATACAATAAAATATTCCTGTATTGCTCAAATTATCTTGACAGTTAACCATTTAGAATGGTTTTGGTTTGTATGATACCATTCTCTCAGACCTCAGCTTCATGCAGACATGTGCACAGATGACCATTGTAAGGGGTTTTTTATGCTGAGAACCACACCAGCTAAAAAGCATTAGAGCCACTGCTGCTGTGCACATAATCAAACATGTCTGACTTATAGCAGTTTAACAGATTACACTTATTAGCTGAGTGACTGCAGCTGACTTTGTACATAGTTTGGGCTTTTTTTTATCATGACAAGCACAACACTTTCGCTTTAACCTCCGTGGAGGTGATTTAAGTAAGCTCTACTGCTTTATGATTTCAGCTTTGAAAGTGCCTTTCTGTGGTCGTGGTCAAATAACTTATTTTCACCCCATGATGTCTCTAATACTTTCCTCTAAAAGAGGGAGAACAGTTGCTTGACATGAAGGACCCTGCAAAATTAAAGCTGTTTGGTTAACTGTTTATTTTAAATGCTAAAAGGAGATCAATATGGGGATTTGCATGCTATTGATTTGCATGAGCAGATATTTGAGAATGTGAGTGAAGTGTTAATGATCTTTCCTAACCAATTGATAACTGCAGAATGCTAAAAAAAATGGTCTAATGATTCACTGAATATAGGAGTATTCAAGGCCCTTCAGTTTATTCAGGCAATTACTGCCAGAATGTTTTTTTTTCACAGTATAAAAGCTTCGTCATGATGGAGTCAATGCAGTAACCAGCCAGGACAGCCTGGAAACTACTCAATAATGGTACTTCAGGCCCAATTTGAAAAGTAGCCTGAGACAGGAAGTAATTTCCCCATCCCATAAAACATTCTCAGATTAAAAAAGTCCTACACTGAGTGAGGTATAACAAAGAAGTTTCAGAAGTTTTCAGCATAAAGCAGAATTATAAAAACTCCTTGTTGGAGGCATTCTCCTGTGGTGAGCCCAAGCCAAGTTCAGCTCTTCTCCTGGCTGGTTCAAGGACTTCAGTCTCTGGAGACTGGTGCCCATTACAGTTTCCTGCAAGAGAAAAAGCTAGGCTGATAAATGAATAGGCTTTGAACAAGAAGAGGTGGAAGGGTGAGGAAAGGAGGCTGAATCATTACTTGACTCAAAGAAATGACAAAATCCTTCTTCCAGGTGGGGACCATCACAAATTGTTCTGAAACTTTTTATCACAGTAAAAATTTGTAAAAATGCAGAGAAAAAGAAGGTGACTAAACCCCAATGGGGATATTTGCTCATATGATATTTGGGGAAGAATGGGTTCAAGTCTCTATTTTGCATAAGATAACAACAGGCATTTATTTCTAGATGGAGGTTTCTCTCTATGGCACCAGAATCAGAATTTTCACCCTCGATTTCTAAAAAATTTGAGATAAAAGTTTTCTCTTTAATATAGTGAGTCAGAACCTCCTGATTAAACCATGATGCTTAAAAGAAATTGCCATCTGATTTTACTATAAATTTTTCCTTCTATCAGTAATGCTGTTAGTGGAATTTGTTGGAATTAGAGTCAAGGTTAGAAAACCATTGCCCAAATGTAAAATAAACTATTTAAGTGTAAAGTCAGCTGTGTACTAAGGTCATGGTGGACTGACTTGACTTATCTTCTCTGCAGAGAGGCAGCAAACTATTATTTTTCCCACCTTGTGCACAGTCAGCCATCCCAGCTCCTATTGATTTCAATAGCAATTCACTTGCTTTGAGGTTTGGTTTGTAGATTATGTATTTAGCATTTGACCTCTTATCAAGATAAATTTTACCTGTTCTCTCCATTTCTATCCATGAATTTTAATCCAAAGAAAATTTTACAAAGAAACAAGAAAAAAAAATTCCTTCCCTTTGAAAGCCAAATTAGAAAATATCCAGCTTTCTATATGCTCATAAAGAATTGTAATTTTCTTTGTCATATTCATCTTCTCTGTATCATGATCAGAAATAGAATGAAACTAATTATCCTTGCCTTCACAACTCAGAAGGATCATTACAGAACAGCATAGGCTTCTAATTTTCTTCTTCTACTTATGACCTGACTTAAGGAATTACTCAGTGTGATCGGTGACAAGATCAAAAAACAATGCAAATATCTAAAGTGTGAAGGAGGTGAAATTGAAGCATCTAAGTCCAAAGTTTTGCTCAAAATGTCCTCCTGGCTGCAAGATATTTCCCTAGGCACGTAGGAATGCACTCAGCTGCCCAGGGCTTCTTCCCTCCAGGCACTGTGATTCTTCCTTCACCCTTCAGGCTGATTGTGACTCAGAAATCAGCTTTCTCCCCTAAATCTCTTGAGGAACTTGATCTAATAGCTGTTCACAGATCACAGCCAGCAAATATGTGAAGAATACAGATGAAGTCACTTTATTTTTAAAACTTGGCCCTGGAGAACATGATTGGTAGTAGTGCTTATGTGTTATATACGCTTGCTATTTCTTACAGCATTTGCCCAAGAAATGGAGAATATATATTTAATTTCACCTTCTGCCAGAGAAAGTTCAAGCCAACATTTCCAGCCCCACAATGTGAGTCAGCCATTGCACTACATCCACTGGTAGGTTTCTGATTTCAGGACCAGAAGTATTTTCTTAAGATGGTTTGATCTAGCAGCAGAGAGGTTAATTGGTTCTGACCCAGAAGGGAGCTGCACTCCAGGCTTCTGCATCTGTACAAATGATCAAACCAGCTGACTGTTTCACAAGCACTGGACACAACTGCTGGTCCTTCCTAAAACACACCATGAACTGCAGCCTGGCTGTGAAGGGATGGTCAGAGACATCTCCCCCAGGCTAAGAACATCGATTCACCCATCACAGATGACTAAATCTGAATGGGGAAGCCTTCTCCATGCTCAGCATTTGCTGCCACCAAGCACCTCACTGCCCTCACCGGGGTTCTTTCCTTCTTGGAGTCTTTCCACTTGTTATGTCAATCATCCCAAAGATGTTTCACGCAGAAGAAGGAGACTTCAGTAAACTGGATTTGTTGAAACACTTCGATTTGGATTTTTTCTTCAGTAATTTAAATAGTACATTACTATAGCAACTAGTGCCTCACTATCTTTAATGTATTAAACTTCATTATGCCATATGAGGCAGGGGAATATTATTATTTCACTTTACAAAGGTGGGAGCAAGATATAGATACTGAATGGGTGTTTACACAGAAAAGCTGTTAGGATTTCAGCACAGAAGGTGTACACAGGTTAACTCTAATTCAGTCACTGGTGAGAACAGGAGAAAAGGTAACCAATCTAGAGTGGATTAATAATGGGGAACCCAAAATTCCAAGCTCCTACTGAAATCCACACTATTATCTGCCTCCTGTTTCCCTGCCGCAGCTCTTCACGTGGGACAGGAGAAAGCCAGGAGAAACTCACTTGTGCACATTTTACAGTCACGCATTATTTTGTCTCGGCGATTGAGGGGTGGGAATGATGGATATGAGTTTTCTTTTCAGAACACATAAGGCAGGATTTTGATCCTCACATCTTTGTAGATAGGAAGGCAGTTCTGAACAAAGCTGAAGCATCACTCAACTAAGTACCAGGCTGCCTCCCACGCCAGGGTCAATACTGTATTGAGCAGGCAAGCACTGTATCAAGAGAGGTTTTGTGTATGTGCATGTGTGAATTGTGTATCATACAGTACTACCCAATTTAAGACATTTTCACTTCTAGAAGTCAACTGTATTTAACTGAGAAAGCACATGAATTGATAGCACTTTATTAGCATTGCTGGCACATCACTCCTGTAAAGCAGAGTGGCAAACGAGGTCACTCCCTCATGTAAAGAAATGTGTTGTATTATTCCAATACTCATTTTGATCTTTAATTAATCTGCTTCATTTTAAAAAATATCACTGACAGATATGTTGATTCAAAATGTCTGCTAACACTGGTACTGTGAAACTTATCAAAGAAAGACATGTTTGAAAAGTAAGCTATATTTTGAAAAAGAAAGAAAAATCAGAAGTCAGACACGACACAAAGGTATTATTTCTTAAAACCATGACTGAAAATTATCCTCCAAGTTTTAACAGCAGCCAGAAGCAGATTTTTTTTTCAGTTTTTCAATGGAATTATTTTAGACTTTGATTTAAGTTAACCAATGAGTGGATAATTATCAAACATTGCATATGATCAGAGGACTAACATGGGTCGAACTTGGCTGTTTATACAGATAGCTGATGTAGATGGGCTTGAGACAGTCTGCAGAAGTCACTCAAAGTCTCTCTGCTGACTTCAGCAAGCCTCAAACAAAAACTGTGACTAGGATATTCCAAAGCCTGACTGCACCTTGAGCCATGATCTGCATGGAAAACTGTTCTTTACTATGAAGCAATTTTCTGGAGGCTCAGATTACAGGCTCTGCTGCCTGGAGATGGTTATAAAGAGGAGCTTGAAAAAACTATCAGAAAGTAAGACACCACAAGAACACATCTAGTTTTCAAGGTCTGAAGTAGTGTTTGTTAAACAATGGTATGCAGCACTCATCTGAGGGGCTTGTTAAATCCCAGGCTCTAGTGCAACAGCAAGCAGAGAACTGAACTTGTGGGAACCTAAGAAACACTAACTTTCAAATCAATATAAAAATATATAACGCAATTGTTGCTGTAACTGAATGTTATTCTTTTTTATTCCATTGAAACTCCACTTCCCCTTTGGCCATATTCCTATTATTGTTACACTAAGCAACAGAGATTTCATTAATTTCTCTACCCCAGTAACTAATCTATAAACTGAACTGCTGCCACATATGTGATCAAAACTGGAATTTTGAAGCAGCTGCTTATTACTAGTTCTATGAAAAAAAAAGATATTATAATAATTTGTTCAAGCATTTCTTTCAGCATTGCAAAAGGGAAATAAAACATTAGTAACTGTGAGCTGATCTGGGTGCTCCTGCTCTGCAGGAGGATAGGACTAGATGATCTCTCAAGATCCCTTCCAATCCTTGACATTCTGTGAGTCTGTGAATAGGGGACATATTTTCTACTATCTAGGTAGGGATATTTCCTACCTGCTATTAATGCTGATAGTAGGAAAAGCTTTCGGATGTGCCTTGCACTGCAGCACGCTGTAGCACATCATCATGGATGCACTCCCTATCCAAGGATGTCTGCATGTACTTCTCAGAGACAAACCCTCTTTTCCTAGGCAGAAATCCTCTGCTGATTGTAAGGCTGTAGAATGGAGAGGGTTGCTGGCAGGTGGAGAAACACAGAGGAGCATTCCCACAGCCCAGCAGGGAGGTGAAACAGATAAAACCACTCGTATTGTTTCTCCTAAGGGGAAAACTCAAGACTAAGAAGCTGTTATGTGAAAAGACCTTATTGCTCTTTTGAAGTCTGGGAATAATCTTGTGAGATGTCTGGGGCATCAGAAAAGAGCCCTTCTTGGAGAACAGGCTCTTGAGGTTGCAAATATTGTTTCAGCTTTCCTTTTATCACTTCAAAGTGTATAAGCTTAGTGGCATGTTTGGGGATTTGTTTGAATTTTTTAGAGGATATTTCTGAGCTTTTAGCACATTTAGAAAGTTGTCTTGAACATATAAATGGGATTAAAAATTCCTAATCTGATTGCCAGGTTTGAAAGAGAATTGCTGTAGGCAACATGGTATGGCACAAGCAGAACCTAAGGAGATGCCACCCTTCTTGCTCCTTTATTTAACTTATTACATAGCCCAGAAAAGGCCAAGTGCCCAACACTCCTCTCACACTCCTCTTCCTCTTCCTCCACTCTTCTCTGGATCTTTGAAATAGTCCATTTACCTCTGTGCACTGCCTGGGTATTCCTTATGCACTATATCCATCTTTTGTTGTTTGATACAGAGTAATGTGAACTCTTGTAGTCACTACCTTAAAAGCCTCACTTTCAGGAATCATGTGAAAAGCATTTCTTTTAAAAGGAAAAAAGTGAACAAAACATGACTTCTTTTTTTTTTCTAACTATCAAGGCTATAGTAAAAGCATAGAAATATATGTGAAAGTAGCTGGCTTATTGCTGCTAGTGGTGTCTACTTTCGATGGAGCATAAAATCTATCTTCAAATATTTCAAGGTACATTTTATAATAGAGTTTTGACTATTGAAGTAATAGCAAAAGCAAAAAAAAAAATTGAATAATAGATTTTTTTAAAAACAGTTTCTTTTTTTCAATCTATATTCATATTCCATTTAATGACTTGACCCATCATATAGTTCTGTTAGATGCTAATCAACTTAATAAAGCCCCATTTCAAAAGTGCTTTCTGAGATTATTGTGCCAATTACTCCTATAAAGTTTTCTGAAGGTCCTGTTGGGTGGATTGTTCAAATTCAAGGCAAGTTGCCACCACACCTCTCTACCCAGCTAACATAAATGGTACAGTTTGAGCATTATTACACTGGCATATTGCTTTGTGTATTACCAAACCTTCTCACAATAACACTGTCAAAGGAAAGTAATGCCATGGTTAGCTGTACATTGAGCAAACTAATGGATCTGAAAGAAATTGCAATGCAGTAAATAATCTTCTGTCTACTATAATTAAGAATGTAGCTGAGAAGAGGAAGATAACTTATCCACTAGCATGAAAGGAAAAGGCCATGAATGAAAATAAATTGTGTGCAGCCCTCTCCAGCTAAGAGGACTGCCCCACGGTGCTCACTCCAGGAGATTTATGCATTTCTGCAGACGTTCCTGCATCTGCCCCTTCTCTGGTGTGGATCTGGCAGCTGCTCCTGACATGAGTCTCACAGGGCTGGCAGGAGGATGGAGGGGAAACCTGCTGCCACTACACCTCCTCTCTCTACAGCACGGAAAGGTAATGCCAACATCATCGTGACAACAGCCTCTTCACTCTGCATGAGAGACCCAACACCTCATTACATGGCATTAGCAAATTATTCTCCATTCAGATGCTGCGAGTAATGACACAACATCTCTCTGGCTGATGTGACCTGGTGCACGCCTATGCATATATCATGTCATATTGAACCACGGTAGCTAAAAGCTCCTGGAACCTGGGAAATCTTTAAATGATTCAATAGCAAGTGCTGTTTAACTACAACATGAGCTATCCTCCTCCCCCCTGCCCTGCCCTTTAGAAGCATTTTACAGGATCTTCATTCCCCAGACCTCTGCTCACAGCATACATTAAGTTAGACAGCAAAACCAGCAGGCAGGTGGAAGGAATTTCACCAAGGGATGATTTCACATGAGATTATTTGGAGGGAATGCAGCATGATTTATTTTTTTAGAACAGTGAAAGATCCATCTACCATGTGCAAGCCAAAAAGGCTGTATCAATACAGTGTTAAGACCAAATTAACACAACCATTCCATCTCATCTGCTCTATTTGTGGGTTTCCTCCCATCTGCAAAGGTCAGGTCCTGCCTATCTCTAGTGAGGGATGGTTGGAAGAGAAGATCTGAATTCCATCTAGTAGGAAATTATTCACATTCAGAGGGATTCAGGGACCCTGAGCAATGTTGCTAATTACTTTGGTTACAGAAAAAATCAAGCACACTTCTTATTTTTCAGGAGATTCAATCTCACTATAGACCTTGGCATGAACAAAAACACATTTTCTTCACTCCAGTACTTGCAAGAAAGGTGCAAGGACACACAGATAAGGGTGCACAGTGGGTTTCTTCTGACTCTGGTACATGGTAGGCTAATCCCACAAAATGTGAGCATTTTATGAAGTTGTTGCTGTACATTTGAAGGGGGATGCTCTTAGAGTCTCCACAAGTCCTTAGCCTTTAGAATCCTGAGAGTAACTATTGATGAGTTTCAGAGGTTAATAGTGTGAGAAGAAGGTGGGAGAGAAGACATATAATTTTATGTTTTCTTTCATGTTTGGAAGGAGAGAGCTCTCAGCTTTATTGAATGTTTTATCCCTCTTACATTTCTAAGTTTATATGATCTCAGAGTTTACCTCCTGGTAAATAATAAACAACACTTAGTACTTTATTTTCTGCACCCTGTTTTATCACTTCTACAGAAGTTTAATCAATCTTATTATTTCCTATCTATCAATGAATAAAATTCAAATTATCTGAGAGTTTCTCTATTTTTACAGCTTGCCTCTTAGCTCAGTTTATCTCTTTATTAGGGTTAGACATTCTAAGAAATAACCAAAATTGAAGGCATTATTACAGGTAAGACCATACCATTGAGATGATTTGTAGATACTGTAACCTCTCCAGTAGTGAAAATACAGTAGAAAGATATCCTAGTGGGTTTTTTTGCCTCTCATTCTACCATTATAGCCAGATATAGTATTATATATTCCACTACACAACTCAAAAAAATACAGAAGAATGGATTAAAATAGATATGTTTACTTTTACCAGCAAGTGTAATACTTTTAAGAGGTATTTTCTGATTAAAAGGTTTAGACTTAGTGTCTCTATTTTGTTCTTTTGCAATCATAGCATCACCTAAGCTGATAAGCATCCTGACTCTCAGAAACCTTAGGAGTAGAAATTATAGCTCATAATCATTCAGAAAGCTCCTGGAGCAATCCAGAGGCCAAACTATATTACTGTGCATTGGAACTGTTCTGCTCCATGGGAGAACCTGAAGAAATAAATACATAAATATCTCAAAAAGTTTTCCAGGAAGGTGAGCTCTTATTTTACTGAAAGTAACAAACTAGAGGGTTTTGCTGTTATTTTTCTGCTCATCCTACTTTCTAATTTTGTTTACTTTCTTGATGTGACCGTTGACATCTGAGGGGAAGAGATTGCTGACTGGAAGTATATCTCTCTTTGGCAGAGTCATCCCAGTAATTTGTGCTGACCATATGAATATCTAGGTAGTTACTACAGCAAGGGAAGGTTTCATTTTTTTCACAGGTGGGTGGAAAAATGGTCTTGGGTGAAAATATGAGATCTCGTAACAATTCAGCTAAGAAAAAAATTCACTTCAAGTGAAAAATGCTGATTTTCAATTACTCCATCACAGATCTGAAATTGCTTTATTGAAGCAAGAGAATTTATTTTTGTATTACCTTGGGCTGAATGCTCAGAATTTAGCCATACTCATTCAGTATGCATTTTTCCCCACTAGAAAGGCAGGATAGTGTAACTTATATTTTAATGGTGAAGAAGGAGACATTAGGAGCATGTTCAAGGTGGGAATATGAGCTCCTGTGTCACACAACTGCCAGGGAGATGTCACATATGAGCAAAGGACTGCAGCCTGCATACCTGGGGCAGTAATTATTTTCTAGGCTTGTAGAAGCTTGCTTGTGATATATTTAATTTAAAATGTCTTTTCCATGTAAATTTGAAAATATGTATTACATATGCATGTATACATATGTATATATACTAGCAATGAAAAAAAAAGCTGTGTAGGAAATATGCAGCACGAATGTTATACCACTAGTAAGGTTGAGAACAAGACTGAATACAGGTTTAAGCACACTGAGAAAAAGAATATCAGCCTCCAAAATCATGAGGCTTTCAGTGTGTGACTTAGTTAGCCTAAAGTCAACCCAATCATTGTCGATTTTAATTCCTTCTGGATATTTATTTTATTCATTTCCTTGAGCTTCCCTCAGGCTGATTTCTGAGTTTTTAAGCTATTTTTTAGGTTTGGGGTTGTTTGTTTTGGAAACTTCATAATAGTTGTGATTTCCACAAAGCAGATAGACGCCATGGTTTAATGAACTGAGCCTACATTTATCTATTTCACAGTAAGTGAAAGGAGAACAAAGATACATTAATGATGTATTTTATAGTAACTCCTAAACTATACAAATTATATTTTTGAATAAAATTGAGTCTTTTAAAATTGAAACTAAGGAAGCAATGTTGGTGTATTCAGAATGGCTCTTAAATCAAATTATTTGTTTTCAGTTTGGGGTTTTACTGTTGCTAACACTTTCAAAGGAAAATAACTCAGTATTCAATTTAATATCTGGTGATTTTTATAGGAGATCACTGGTTATTGGAAACAAATCTGATGTAACTTCAAGTGTCCATTGCAATGTGAAAGTGAAGTTATTTGACTAGCTAGTGAGATTATTCAGGTTTTGGACTTTCTTTAGAAGGGAGTAGTACAAGAAAATACCCTAAAATCTCTGTTTGACAGGAAAAACAAGAGAGGAAGGAGGAGAAAAGGAAGGATAAGCTGCTGGTAGATTAAAAAACCTAATGTCCTAACAGTCAACTTTGAAGAAGTTCAAAAAAACCCATAAAGTCTTTGTTGAGAGAGCTTTAAAGACAAAGGAAATAAAAACGATCATTCTGAAATTGCTAGCATTTTCACTTGTAGCTCTATTACTCCAGCAAGACACCCACAGCTTCCCTTCATGCCAAATGGAGTAGACACATGCATCAGCAGACTGACAAGACAAACTAACAACATTTTATGGAGGGAGCTATATTTGACATCTCTCAGTGCAGTCCTTTGTAATTCTATAAAACTACAGTTACCGTTTTTCAAACTCACCGTTACCAGACCTATTTTCTTCATTTTTTCAAGAAAGAACTCAATTATGTGGTATGACTGTGGGCTCTTTTTCCCTGCTTCTAAATTTAACTACTATAAGTTTACTAATACAATCCCATAAATTCAGTGTTACATGAATTTAATGTTATTATTAACAAGTGACATCTACAAAGTTTACAGTAGCACGATAAATTTAAAATATGTCAATAAAATTGAATTCATGCTAGTGAAGTAATAATTTACTAACATTTTGGGGTTCTCTTAATGAGCAGAAGACAAAGGTATAACCTGAATCATGACTTATCACTATTGCAATATTTTTTCATCTTATTCCTTTAAACAAACCTTATCTACACAAGTCAAGATGAGATTGCATCAGAAATGGGATGGAAGGAGCAGCAGTTGCTATATTTCTGCAGCATAATCTTTTACAATATATTTTTGCTGATAAGTTTGGGGTGGATTCTTTTTGTGCCAATGCAGGCAGTTTGAGCTCTCACCTTGAAGTTAATTTTATACCACCGTAGGCTGAGCAGCCATTATGTAGGAACAGAATGAAATTCAGAGAAATTAATTCCATGTGCAAACACACAGGATCTGTGAGTGATCTTGAGTGCTGCTGCCATGCAAAGGTCTGTCCTCCCAAGATGGTGGGTGAGGGAGGATGGCTCAGCAAGACAACACCTTTTTCTGACCTACCAGGATGCAAATACATCACACTCAACAGCCATAAGTGACTCAAGTCTAGAATTAAAAATGGTGAGATAAAACATGATGCAGAGCTCTATGTATCAGAAACCTGGACTAAATGTTGAATGTATCAGAAACACTTGATGACACAGTTAAATCTAGAATTGCATTGTTGAGCTGATCTCAGTTGCCTGAGCTGAGACTGAGAGCCCAGTACCTGTATTTCCTGGAAGGAAGCCCAGGGGAATTTTGGAATGATCACTGCCCATTGCTGTCCTTCCAGATGGGACTTTCACCTTTTAAAACCCTTCTGGATGATGAAGCACCATTGACCCATTCACAATGTAAGAGTTTCTGTCCAAAAGACACTGTTTGAAAACAACATTACAGGGATGTGAATTCCTCTTCCACTGTGTTAGAGGATGCCTGTGGAGGGACACCTGCTTCAATTCACCAGAGGATAAGTGTGGAAGAACATGATCTTCTGAGTTTAATATTTAGAGTTCTCAGTAGAAAGGAACTCTGTTTTTACATCTTGCTCCCATACAGTTCAATCTTCACATTGTAAGTAATTAATCAGATATACACTAAAATACCTCCAGTTAACAGAGCATTATCAGAGATAATAGGGAAGAACAAAATCATGAGGGGAAAAAAAGATGAAACAACTCAAACTGAAAGATGGCATTTTGAGGTGCCCAAGAGGCTTATTTTCTTCATGCGTACTAGGGTACTGAGAGGAAAATCTATTACTTCTTCACAAGCAGGGTAACTGACACCCTGGCCCACTCTGCAGCACAGTATAAACTGGATAAATTGTGAGGAATTCAGGTCTGGAGTGACAGTATTTCTTTTCTCTCCTTCTAATATTTTCTTTTGTCAAGGTGGAGAGGTATATTGGAGAGGAGAGAGACAAGGCTGTGGTAACTCTAGTTTTTCATCTGGCATTTCTCATGTGAGTGACAGGTGCTAGGAATTAATCAGAACTCCTGGGCCAAGGTTGCAATTTTTCCTCAAATAAGGCTACTTTTGTCAATATACTCCTAATTCATAATGGTTACCTTGACCAAAATTCAGTTTTAGATCTACTAATTCTTGGCTCATCAGGTCCAAAGAAGCCTCCCATGACAGTTTTGACATAGACACAGATGCACCCCAGTACTGGAGTGTGGATTACAGCTTTACTAACCCCATCAAAGCTTTGACTGCAGAAGCTGGGAATGAGATGTTCTTGGTATTTCTGGTGGGCAGAGTAGAAGTGAGAATTTATGTCTAGGTGCTTCCTGACTCTGTTCCCCCACCCATAGCCTTTTACATAGTTTATTGCTTTTACTGGTATGGGAGTGGAGCAATGCTGTTCTGGGCTATTGCCAAGCCAAGGATGCTATTAAAACTGCATTTTAAGGTTTATATTTTGAGTGCTCTTTTATGCAACTTTAGATTTTGGTTGAAATGTTGGAATGCTAGGGAAATGTCTTAAAATAATACTTTATAATTGCAATGTATAAATCTTACATACTGCTGCCTTTCAGCTGAGACAGGTACATACGTCTGCAGTGAGAAATTGAAACCCTTGGTGCTTTTGGCTACAGTAAAGTCTCAAATAGTGAGGAAAAAAATAAAAAAAACCCCTGTTATTTCCAGTAGACATGTTAATTATTACCATCAGTATTCATGTCCATTACTAATGGCATCTCCAGGCCTGATCAAGATGCTAAGTGTGGTATAGAGAGTACATGAATTTCCACAAGGACATGGCAGAGAAGATTGGGTAAGATGGCAGCAAACCTCTTCAAGGATGCAATATTTTTTTTAATCTCTAAGCTTGAGTAAGGGTTGATTGAAGTAAGTAAAGGGGACAGGCTGGAACAGCAATAGGAAGGTATGAAGATAGATACTAAGTGAAGAGGCCAAAAGAATCTGAACAGATCTAAGCAGCACAGGATCAACCAAAATTTTGTGAGCCTGAGTTACAAGCCATCAGTGCAAAGCATCAAGCAAGCAACAGGCTCAAGACTGGCACTCAGAATTTCCTTTTCCCCATCTTTCTGTTAATACATATTAATTATCTCCAAAAATTAGTACGTGGTTGGAGGGAATTAAAGGTTAACTAACAATCATTACACTCAAATAAATATGTTTTTTTCTGTAAGAATCTCTGAATACAGGAGACATTTCAAATCAGAGCTATTATTAAAGCATCTTTAGACTGTTCCTGTTTAATTCAGATGAGAGGTGAGGAGTGAGGTAAGTTTTTACTCTTCTGGACCCACATTTTTGCATCTTTATTTTTTTTTGTTTGGTAAATAAAAACCATGTAATTGCCATAACTATGGATATATCTTTGCAATTTAAGGATCAGATCATGCAAATTCTCTCCTGAAATTACTGGACATTTTAATCTTCTCATCTAAGGCTTTCAGGATACAATTGCATGGTTTTTCACTGACTTCCTAACAAGGTCCAAAATGCAAATCCCTCTCAGTAAGCTGGTTTTTATTCAGCAAAGAAGTAAGACTAATAATTAAACCAATTTTTTTCTCACCATCATTAGGTGGGAGAGAAGAGAATACTGGGCAAGAATAAGATGCCTGCTTATTACATTGTAAGATATTTTCATATCCCCCCATTGAGCATGTTATGAATAATGGCTTTTGATAAAATTCTCCAGCCTTATTCAAGGAAAAATTGTTGTCTTCATCAGTAAAGGCAAAAGAAATATTTTTTCTCTTTTTTTCTTTTGTCCAGATCTCATATTTCTGTGGTTGCTATAGAAAACTATTACTGGAACTCGTACCTAGTAAGTTTTCTTCTCCATCACCAAATAACCCTCTAATACCCACTATTCCTAGGTGTTTGGTTTAGATATTGTTCTCCTTGATGTCTTTTCTCTCTTTTTTAAACCTGTGAAAGCAGTAAGGGTTTTGGGTTTTTTTTCTCTTCAGACATCTTCTAACTTCAAAATTTCTCAAATTAATGCAATTCCTCCATCATCAAGCAACAACCACCAATAAATACAGCAAACCACTCTTACTTATTTTGCTTTTCATCTATTCAGAAGACAGTGTTTTGGATGAATGCTGAACAGTTCACATTTCCTGCTGTAGCTGACAAGGATCTGCATAGTTTTCCTGACATTTTCATATAGGACATTTTATGCAAGTTGACAAGTCTTTGCATCTTTCTTTCAGGGTAGCAGGGATGCTGTTAGCCTCTACTGGAGCTGGGTAGGGAATGGGAAGTGGGGTGAACAGGAAGTTTTCAGAAATAAAAAAAAAAAAAAAGTGGGAATGTGAGTGCAGAAATAATGTTTTTTTCCTTTTTCAGAAAAAAATAGCCATGGCAGCAGCCTTGCTTCTAAAAAGCAGATGTAACGTGGGTGACAGGAAAAGGATGAACTCAGAAGCCTTGAGAGCAGCTTTTGCAAAACATGCAGCACCCATTCGTTCGGGTGTGGGTGCCTGGTAGATGGAGTTTTGCCTAGGGCAGCAGAGCCCCTCCAGCCTGACCCAGTGAAGGTATGACTGAGGAAAGCTGCTTTTCAATCAGTGTCAGGTATGTGCAGAGGATGACACACAATACTTGATGATGCATCATTTACACTACTGTCCTATCAGGGTAATGAATTCCAAAATGTAAAGAGCACTGTATGACAAACATCTAATTTTTTTCCACTCCTTTCAGTGCAATACAGGGGTAAAGATGTACTAAAAGCAAAAACATTAGCTGAATTATACCCCGTTGGAAGAGTTTTATATATCAAACAGAAAAAGATTCATATTTTTAATTATGCAGAGTGAAATGCAATAGTAAACTCAAAGACTTTTTTTATCTTAATGCTTAAATGTTAAGCTGGGTATAAAAAGGATGCATAAATAAATGATAAATTGTTGATTACTTTGAAAGCTTATTTGAAATTTGTGCACTGTGTAGCAGACAGTGAGTGTCCTGAACTGGCCCAACAGATACAACTTCATGTAGAAAATATCATGTCATATATATTCACCTGATAGCAAGGCAGGGGAGATGGAGTAGGGTTCCAAGTTTTATAGATATTCTGTCCACATAAAAATAAACCTGTTACATAATCTCTTACAACAACTTTGTGAGATTTTTAACTCAGTAACAGGGAAGGAGAAAAATAACTCTAAATTCAGCCAATAAGTCTGACCTGGTCTTAAAGTACACACACAAAATATATGGTCTTGATTTCCCTGCATTGAGCATTTTAATGTATTATAAATCTATGTTTATCTGGTTCCCTACTCCTTGCTTTCATTCCTACTGAACATTGTACTTGTACAGATGCACACTCACACTTCACAATACATACACTCATTCTGCAACATCTTTAAGGAGCCTGAAATTGGTATAGCAAGTGGTAGAGCATGAGTTTCATGGCCCTACTTCAAAATTCCATCTATTCTTCATGCATTGTGCATTCTCCCACTTCAAGAAGGGAGCTACTAGCCGTAATCAATCCTTTTCTTCAAGTTGTCATCATGTCTTCTTCAATCTGTCCTGGTGTTCTCAGGTGTTGGCATTTATAGGCTCCTGGCAAGCTCACAAATCCTCCCTCTGCCACCCAACAAGAGGAGCATTGTCTTCTAACTGCTGAAGGCAAGGCAGGCAGGAGGGCAAACAGGCAAGCAAGGAACAGTGTGGTCCTCTTTTCTGCTGCCTGTGGAAGGATCAGGCATTAACTGAGGGTTAACACACCAAGGAGTGGGATGTGAAGCTGGCATTTGAATCTCTATTTGCTTTTGCAGCTCTCAGTTGTTTGATTAGAAAATCAGGGTTAGTCACTTCCCTTGGGAAACCCCCACTTCCCTCCAAGGAAATTGCTGTGCTCTGGAAGTCTGCATGAATATTGGTTTGTCTGAGTTTAGAGACACTTGGTAAAGCAGAAAAGGTATTTGTGCATTGCACAGAAAAGACAAAGGAACACACTGCTCCTCCACTTTCCCTCCACAGCTATTTTACAGAGCCATGCAGGCACCGAAATCTCTCTCTGAAAAATCTGAGCCAAATGGAGAATTTTGATTCAGATATGCATACTTTTCACTCTATTAATTTCATGCTATTTTAACCTATCCTGGAGGAGCTCGTAAATAAGTGGCTCAAAGCCAGTGCCCAGTGGAAGAGCAGGAACTTGCCCCACAGGTATTTCTCTATCCTCATTCCCCCTTGAATGACCTTATCCCTGGCAGTTTGGCTCCATCTGTGCTACAGCCTTAGTGGGCTGTGTGTTTCCTATCAGAGCTCTGCAAAATTAGGAAGGCAGTTTTACTTCTGCCTTGAATTGCCATAATTAAGATGCTTTTTGCATCTGATGCCTCTCTGTGTGCTGAACACACATCACATTTCCTGGATTGACCCCCTGCTTCTTCCCATGCCATCCACCACCCACCTCTGCTTGTGCTGGCTGCCTTCTGCACTGCACAACATATGCTCCATAATCAGGAGTATCTCCCCTCTAAAATTTGGGATGGATGGGTGTCCAGCCACCGGTGAAAGACACAATACAGCACATGTGTAGGACCTAAAGGTAGAGAGAGCAAAGCATGCTAAAATTTCCAAGGGCTGAGTCTGCTCTTGGCAGGTCTTGGTGCTGGCCCAGACTTGCTGTCCCAGCTTCTTGGCTGCTCCATGTGCCCAGTCCCCCAGGAGAAAATGAAGTGGGGCTGCATCTTTATGAAAAGAGAGGAGCAAATGCTTCTTCCCAAAGTGGTAATGAGTAAGGCAGGTCCCAAGAAGTTGGATCATGGTGCTGGATGATAGGGCTGACATCCTGCAGCCTTGGGAAGGAGGCCAGTGCATCTCTTGAATGTGAATTTAAGGCTCTAGGCTGCCAGGATTTTGTTAAACAGATCTCATTCTCTAGGCGCCAGACCAGATCTTGCACTTTGAGAGTATTACTCAGGCTGCTGACAGCAGGGTTCAGTGAGCTGAACCTGCAGGATCAAACTCTGCCCAGTACATAAAGTCAGAGATAAGGCAGCAGGCTGGGCTTTAAAGAAAGGAAATCTCATATTTATTCATGATTTAATTAAGAGAGATCAGGCTGTTCAGCCTGTTTTGAATATACAGAAAAACAAATGTATAGGTGAGGCTACTGCCTCTCATATCAGACCTACACTTCTAAACAAAAGCAAGCAGTTCCACATGTTCTGGATAGAGTGATTTAATCCACCACTGGGGACAGACCCATCTTTTCTCATACAGGGATTTAGAGTGTGATGCTACAGGTTTGAATCCTGAACAGCAAACAAAAGACACATGAAAAGCAAAAATCCCTGACTGAATTTTGTTCAAGCCTTGTTTGAACACAAAACTCCCCATGCTCTGGGTTTATTCATTAAAATAAAGCACACAAAATAACTCTCACCTACTATTATTAATCATAAGGATTTGCTCAGGAAAACAAATATACTTGGGCTTTCAGAACAAATCAATTCAGAGAAAGGGAATATTTTGGCTGCCATGGCAGCCCAGAAGAAGGCAAAACCAAACATCTTTGCTGCTGCTAGTTTGCAGCTGACTCTGAGATGGACTGTTGGTGATATGTGAAGCTATTTTTAAAGAGCAATTGTTTAATCACTTCTGTTCCCCTGGGCTGAGACTAAAAATGATGCCTCCAGAGCACTTTGTCTACAAACAGGTAGGAATAGTTTGATCACATCCTTTATGGCTGCTGTGGAGAGGGAGCTGTGTGAAGCATCAGTGACTCGTTTCACAAAGCATCTAAATATTGAGCAGAACAGAAGAGTGTGTTGATCATGACATCTAAGTGGCATAATGTCACCAAATGATCTGCTATGAAACATATCCTCATCTCCAGTGGAAAAGGAACTAGCTCACTCTAAAAATGTATACTCTTTTCTGGCTAGAAAAACTTTTTTTTTTTTCTGCAGTTAACTCTTTTGGCTCACATACCCACTTTACATGAAAGGCATACATCATTCTGTAGGACATATGTAATTGTATGTAAGTATTTCAAGTGGAGGTATTTGTGAAAATGTTTACTGGACTTGCTGTTGGTTTGGAAGAGTTGTCAGTTCTATTGTGGACTTTTACTGAGGAAAACAGAATTAAAAACAGAGGAACTTGCCAGGAGGACAGTGTGACAGCATCTCAGCAATGAAATCTGTACTGCAGCCTCCACCTCATTCTTTACAAAAGAATAGTGTTTCTATATCTGGACATTTACAGCATACCTGCATCTTAGTAAGAAACAATTCCCATTATTTATGTTAGAAGCATCAAGTCTTACAGAAACACATCCATTTCAGCAGACTGGAGATATTTCTTTGGTCAAACTGTGATGTAACTACAAATCAGCAGTGTTATGTGTTGAGGAGCTTGATCTAATAGACAAAGAGAACACTTAAACCTGCAGCACACAGAGCAATAGCCTGGCTTCCCAGATGTCAATGGGAATTTTACTATTGACATCCATGGAGCCAGGATCTCACCCACATCTGCATAGATGATTAATAGCTCCCCTGCCTTTCAATATCCTCTCTGGCTAACAATAAATTGTATCTGCCAGTGATTACTTTTAAGATGTAGCTCATGAAAATGCTTGGGAAAAGCAAATAGTTTTGCCTTTGGGACAGACTATATTAAAGTAAATGTTGGATATTTTTGAAATCTTTCACAGATGGATTGCCATGGGGCACTACAAGAGCTTCCTGTCTTCATTTCAAAGAATCCCAGGGACTTGTCCTGCTGTAGCATTACCCTTGTATATTTCTTCACAGAGAGAAGGAATTAAGCTTCTTACCAAAGTGCATTTAATATGAGTGTTTGCTAAATGGTTCTGCCTCCTTCCTTGTTTATGGATTTGAAGAGATGCTTTTATTTACTTCAAGAAAAGGCATTAGTAACATTAGTATAACCCTTGCTATCTCTGGATTTTTTTTTTTTTTTGATACATGTGTATACCTAAGAAATAGCACTCGGTACAAGCTGATGGGGGGAATCTGTTGTTGTAATTTTATTTTCATTGTCTTACAGCATTGGCCAAGTGTCAGCTTCAGAATGTACATTGCTAGAAGGAGAAAGCTTTACTGATAAAGTACTATATAGGCTCTAGTTTTGAAAGCTGCAGGACTCATCCAAGTAATAATCATCCTGTGAATCACTGGCTATTTAACACCTTTTTATTTTCCTGCCAGGTAAGGCATTGATCTGAATAAGCTTTTAAGATGAGCTGGAGAAGAATTCCACCAGGACCAAGTTTCCCAGCTGGTTAATCTGCCAACAAGTTTCTTGCATTCATTTCTTTCAGTCTCTTCTTGCTCCCTGTATCATTTACTCACTGTTTTTCAACCTGCATTCTTTCAGAGGAAGGGCACTAGGTTACTGGTGTCATGAGGCTTCTGCATGTATTAAGACAGACAAAGCATAAACCACAATGTAAGTGGCTTGCATGTGATACTGCAGAAATATTCAGTCTCCTCGTGGTCTCCAGCAGTGACTTCCACTCTCCCCAATGAGGAAATAATCATTTAACTGCTAGTTGTCTGTTAGTTACTTATCCATTAAGTTAATTCCTCTTTTAGTTTAAGACTTAGTTTGGCAGGAATCCTTCAAAGTCTATTGAAAAACAACATTTATTTGTCTCACTTGGAATAGAGCAGCTGAGACTCATTCTTGTACATGTGGGGAAAGGAGCTGCCTTGTTCTCATCAAGGAAAAAGGCTTGGAAAACAATGAGTTCTTATTCATATGCTCTTGATTAGATTTGAAAATGAGGTCTCTGTGTCTCAGGCTAGGTCCCTCATAGCCACAGACATGCACATGTGTTTTGAAATCTCTTTTTTGCTCCTGTTCCAGTGTTGAACAAAAATATATTAAAGCCCTTGCAGATCTTCTGCACACGTAACTGGCATTGGATCTTACCTAATAGAGTGTGCCTTTTTATTTCTGTCTGAGTGCACAGCCTGCTGATGCTTTCTCTTTAGAGGGGCAAGTAACACAAAGCCATGAAAGAGCTCCTCAGGCCATTGAAGTGGGTACCCAGATGAACCAGGATCACTTGGAAAAGGGATCAGTTTATCATAAAGGTCTTTTGTCTCTGTACTATTCTCTTTCCCTTTTCCTCCACTACCACAGCTATTCCAGCTAAGAAGCATGGTACAGTTTCTAGTGCCCAGAGGAGGAAGAGGTAAAGAGGAGCAAATCAACATTTTGAATTACAACCACATTTTTCAAGAAGAATCTGTCTAAAGCCCCAGACAGTGATTGTAGAACCACTGTCCATGAAGACCTACCTAGCAACTTCCTTAAGGAAACTTCTTCCAGATCTACACTAGAGATCTCAGGAAGGGAAACAGTCTTTGGAGTGTTTCACTACATCAGCCATGTCCAAGGGTGCAAAACTCCTCCCTGAGCTTGAAGGAGAACACCAAATGAGTTGGACTTCAAAATGAGGAGAGTCAAAGTCATTCCATGGGAAGAGTCATTCTGCAGTTCCAGGACAGGAATTAAATTTAAAGTACAGAGCCTTGCTATTCCCATTTGTACTCAGGCACAGATAGCACATGTCCCTGCAGCAAGGAAGAAGAGCTATATAAAGACGAGTGTGATCTTTGTTTAGAAGTCAAATTTGAATTTTCAATACCTTGTTGTTTCACTCAGCATCATTCACTGTATTTTCTCATTTCTAGCTCTCCTTCTCCTCCATGTAGCAATTCTGAGTTTCATTGTTAATACATCTCCTGACATGAGAGAGTGATACCCCAAAATTATTAGCTGAATAAGCCCAGGGGAGTTAACCCCTCAGAGGGCTTCTGTTCCATTGTGTAGCACTTTGTAACACGCTTCACAATGATTGCAACTCTTGAACTTTTTTTTTTTTTTAATACTGCAGTTGATTTTTTTCCCCAGTACTTTTCTTTGTCCCTTCAAGCACCTTTCCTCTTTGTAAGCTCATTTAAGCAGACATAAGGTGCTCCAAAGGTAAGTAGGCATCTGACAAGGAGGCATTTGACACTTGCAAGATTGTATGCATGACGTTTCACTACCTATGAAGTGCAATATTTATTCTAGCAGATAAAAGGATAATATATTTTACTGTCCTACTAAAGAAGGCAGTTATATAAAGGAAGAATATTTATGTAATTTTAAAACACCTTCTTGAAAATGCATCATAATTAAATTGCTTTTTTCTTCTCTAAGAGCACATGAATTTATGTCAGCTCTCTTAATTTCGAGAACTGTATCATTGCAAGTTACAACGTAGCATCTGTTCTGATAAACCTTGAACTGTTTGTCACTTCTGTTGAAAAAAGTAACTATTCTTCCTTTTTAATACATTTTATCTAAGAGATAGATATATGTAAATATATTGTATCTGTGAAGGCTATTTGAATGGCTACATTGAAATAAGTTTTTTTAGAATGAACTGAAGACTTAACTCCTCCTAAACTCAGAAACAAAATACAATGTAAAGAAATACTACAATCACTGTAAATTTCCTTTGTGAGATACATTGGGG